>JAQPCC010000014.1:3000000-3420886 GCA_028392965.1 Lindernia subracemosa
AGAAGAAAATATTCGAAGTTAAGTCACCCGCCTTCAGAAGATCGTCTTTGCCAGAACCTGAAAGGACTTGAATCTTCTTTCGTGTTCTCTCTTGCAAGAGAGGTTTGACAACCTGGGCATTTAATGTTGTTCGAATGCTAGTTAAACCATATCATCAAAATATATATATATATATATATATATATATATATCGATTCAACAAACCTTCCAACATGCTGAGAATATGTATGGGGAGTTGACTATGTAATACGTATCCGTCTTCTCGGGATAGTTCAGGTCATCGACCGTCGATATTACAGACAGCAACTGAAAGCAAACAAGTGAATAGATGGCCAACTAAAACCAACTGATCATTTACTTCTCCAAAAATGCATACCTTAAGTTGGTTTAAAGCAGAAAGCTTCAGGCCAGTCATGTCCAAAACCTTTACGCACGTGCCAACATACCTCTTATATTGTTTTGTTGCAGCGGGCTGATGTAAGAAGATTTGAATTAGAAGCAATACCCAAAACACATACACACATTTAGGTTATAAATCTTACGAGTATCACACGATCTCTGTATTCGTTCATTTGGATGTGGGATTGAACATAATAGTGACCCTAAGAGGAGACAAAAGGGGAAGCTTTTTATACCAAATGCATTGCTCGTGGGACAAATGAAGATGATATGATATTGAAAGAATGTTCTTACAGATGCTTTGTCATATGTGCTGAGCCCAACACCAATAGCAATCACGGGAAGACCCTGTAAAAAATTTATAATCTACATGAAACAAAAACAAGATTGCTTCCAAATAAAGAGATCGATAAACAAATATATAGCTTGAGGAAAGAGAGAGAGAAAGAAAATCGATGTCCAAAAAGTTCGATCTCATCAAGTACAAAGAAAGATTGGTTGCCAAAATGTACCTCTTTAGTGTAACCAGACATGCCCACAAGCTGAGAATCGCGTATGCCTCTATACATATCAGTAGGAACGATTGGTTTCTGAAAATGTAAACAAATAAGATAAATATAAAGAAATGAAACGAATATTAACTAGTTTTTCTTTCATAAATATGCTTGACCAACATTAAACTTACTTATCGCATGCCTAAGCTAGCTCCTATACAATGTTCGACAAGCACATTTTAGATGCATTAGTCATAGTTTTGATTAATACTTTTCACGCTATGGTGAAGGACCCAACCATCGAACCATGTACATTCACATGAATACCAAAGCATCATAGACTTAAAATTAAGGTCCTTTCATGGTGATGGTTGAATTAAAGAACACCTTTATGAAATACTCAAAGAACATAACAATATATCAACCAAAATATTGGCATGCAAAAACATCAATAACTGCAATGATATTTGATATGTCACTTACAGCCAATATGTCATCGATTTCATTCTGAATCCTCCAGTTTAAACAGTCAATAAGCTGAAAGGAATACAAAATACAGTTGGAACTGAAAAAGAGGGACACGAATAAAATTTGAGTTTGCAAACAAACCATTTTATGGGCATTTTCTATGTTGCCATCCCTTCCTTTGAGAAACCTCGCCAAACACTCCTTTGGATACCCATTATGCATATTCTGCATAATAAGCTCATTCTTCACTCACTTGCAAGCATAGACGAAGGAGATAAAGATCAAAGAAGCATACTTAGCCCTTTGCAATGAAAGTTAAAATTTCCAAACAAGATTTGACTTGGCATTGACTTTGGGGTTGCCCACAAGACAACTCAAAGCTGAAAGAGGGGAGTTGTAATATAAACCATCATCACAAACTAGACCTAAAGTTATTACATAAGAAAAAAGCCCAGATCGAATATGACTCAGTTCGATGTAATATTTTCCCCAAACTCTACAATGCATCAACAAATCAGTAGCACTGATTTACTAACCAGGAAGGTTCTCTTCAATGGCTCATCAACTGCAGAAGAGAAAAATAGAAAAATAAAACATTAAGAATCATCAGCTGGTAGACTTGAATAGATCGAATATAAACAAATATAATGTCACTCCAAGGAAAAAAGAAAAGATGAAGACGAAATTAGATCTCAGAGAGAGAGAGAGAGAGAGAGAGAGAGAGAGAGATGACCATGACCCTTTTCGATCAGGGATTCAAACTGTTCGATCACATCATCAGTGATGAACACCATATTTCGCCGGCAACTTTCTACACACTGCCGACAAACAATTCCCGATTTAGTCTAACACAAGGTCAAAATTTCAGCTCCCCTTGTCTTAAATACTACAAAAGATTCTTCTTTGAGACAATGGGCTTCGTTTTCTAACTTTTTTTTTTTCTCTCACATCCAGCCAAGATCAAAGTCTAAAGTTTGGATCTTTTCGCAAATGCCCTCCAAATTTGATACAGTACAAAGGCAATATTTAAAGCATTAATTCTGTGATTAGGAGGGAATAAGTATTTATTGCTTTGGCTAAAATACTCTTTTTAACAGTGACGATTCTATTTACCTTAAAATTAAAAATCAAATCATGGGAAAATGTGTATGGCAATGATATGGTATTATTATAAATAGTTTAGCATTAAAAGGCATATAAGTTATAACTGATTTTGAAAATAATATTCTATATCATTAACAACTTGTTTATGATACTTTAGAAATTAATATTTTTAATTAATTTGAATTGCCAGGGTTTATACACGGAAATGATATCTGGGACTAAAAAAAAAATTATTTATTATATCTTGTATTGTATCTTAATTTCTTATAAAGAAATTCTCAAAATAATATAGGAAATTAGGAACTCATCTCTTCCTTGCCAAGATGTTAGAACTAGAAGACATGGTTCAAATTTATGTCGTATGGTATGATGTGTAATTTTTTTTATATTTATTATTTTGTTCAAATGTCACATTGGGACTATTATTGTTCATTGATAATATCAACTACCTAATTAAATGGTAATAAAAACGTGGGCCCACGCGATGGCTTTAGATAATAGTATTACATAACACATCATGTGAATATATGTGTGCTTTTCAGATGTAGCACTTGCCTTTTCTAATAATTCATTACACGGTGTATGTATAAAAAAACCCTCAATTCAAAATAATAAAAAAAAGGAAGAAAAATCAAACAATAAAGAAAAAAATAAAATAAAATCAATATTTGACTTTAGAAAATAGCTACGTGACATCGTTTTATGCATTATGCGTGATGAGTCATTGAGGACAACTTCCACATTATCTCTCTCTCTCTATCTCTCTCATTTAATTTAGAAACTATTGTCGATTGATAGTGTATTATTATAATAATATAAAAATTCATTAATTTTAATAATTCACATCCGCAGGTTTAGCAGTTTAGGGAGGAATAAATAAGAGCGTTACAGCACAATCTTAGAGTATTATGTTTGTTCCACGAGAATAAGAATAATATATATATAAATATTAATCGTGCATCACATTATATTCGTATCAATAATTAAATGATATTCTGTGTTTAGAGCCACCTTAAAACAAAAAAATAAAAATAAAAAAGATTCGATTTTACCACAGCGTGCTTGAAAGTTGAAACTAACTGTATCACATTATAAGAACATATAGAACAAAAAGATTTCCATAAAGGTGATCATCAAATAATGCAATATTTGAATTTGCGGTGGTAATAAAATGTTATTTATTATAGTAACGTGCTTTAAGATGTGACAGAGAAATGTAACTCAATGGCTACAAATTAAAGTTAGATGATCAAGAAAAAGTACCCCACTAAATCAAAATTCATTACTTGATGGATGACTTGACATATAATAATATATATATATATATATATAATAAAATTCCTCACATATATATATATTATATATATATATATTGATTACGATAATTTAGCTTAATATCATCATCAAATCAACCCGACAATCCTGAGTTAAAAAAACCCGACCCATAAAAGTTCACGACCAAATCAACCCGAAAAAAAAAAAAAGAAAAGGAAAAAAAAGAAGAGCTTAGCTTAGCTTTAATTCATCTATCAAGAAAGCTCAGTTATGACTCGCTCGCATTTATCTTCCAAAATCTTCACAGCTTCTGTGAACAGTTCTTCGGGCGGTAATGCGCCTGTGGACTCTATTGTAACTGACAAAGGCAAAGCATAGCGACGCAATAAGTGGAACGTTGAACGTTAAAACGAAGGATTGAGGTGTTTTAGCAGGAAAAAATGTTAGTATTGGCGAGTAATCACAAGTGCTCACAGATGAAATGGTTTTTAACGCGCCGGAGTGAAACGAGCTTATCCCATTCCTCTCCTCTTATGCATTCTCGGCATAGCGTACAAGATCGAGGTCTTGCTACGGTTGCTCGCTTTCGACCTAATGTAGATAATCACTGACAAAATTTAGAGATAAATCTTTGGAAGAGAAAAATGAGAGAATATGAACCATTGAGCAGAATGAGTTGTAATAAGAGGTGGGTTTTCTTGCGTAGCTATTACATTACCTTTACCCAAATCTTCGATGTCAAACACTTTGACAGGGCATTTCGCCACAAGCTCTTCGGCTTTTTCGCCTTCAATTTCTTGCAACAACACAACCTGCAACGAGATGATGATCCAAGAGTTGTATATGGGAAAGGTTGCTCATTTGTTTTCCGAGGGAAGCTCTGATAAAACTTGAAAATGGAGTCAGTTTCTATACCTCAGGGAGCATTCTATACCAAGCAGTTGCAACAGGCGACCATTTCGCATGCGTCTTACCTAAGCCTTTCACAGCATGTGCCTCCAACTCAATCTCCTAAAGATAGAAATTTTACTTCATATAAAAAATTATTATCTTATAGATTCTGACTATTCATCGAGTCGTGCCATCGGCATTGGCAACGTAAGCTTAAAATATGAGCTGGGTTCTATGTTTTAGCAACTCGGGATAATTCATGCTCGAATATCAAACCATACCTGGCCAGCTCCAAGTTTAGCAACGATTATATCATCGTGTTTTGGTGCAATCGGGTTGTCTTTAAACTCCGGCAGAGACTCTTGGCTAGAACTGAACGAAGTGTAAGTCTTTGCCATTGAAGATGAAGCAGCGCCTGCTTTGTTTGTACTCAATAGGAACTCACTTCCATTGGGAAGCCACGTCAGTTCTTTCGATGTCACTGTAGTTTTCACATCCAGAGAAGAAAATTGCAAGTAAAGGAACCATTACCCAGAAAAAACAGAACAGACGACAACAATATCAAAATGGGCCAAAGATAATACCTGTAATACGTTCTTTCTTTCGACCTCGAACATGTAGTTTAAATACAATGGTGTTCTTTTCATTAGGCTCATCGTTTTCTGAAAGATACAAATCTAACCATTAAGAATAACCTTCTAGAAAAAAAATACAAGAGACAAGATCTATGATTAACAATATATAGACGAACCTGAAATATAATTAAAGTGCCTGGGATCGACTTTAAGAGGAATAAGACCAAGCCTGTGAGCAAGCACCTCATCTTGAATCACAGAGGTATTATTTGCTATGAAAACCTTCTCGATAGCCATGGTCGGAAGCTAGATATCAGAAAATACAAAGACATTAGCTGTTCATTTGAACATCGTGCATCCGCTGCCTTAACATGTTCAAGTCAAACACAGTTTCCAACATTCCATTAAAAGAAAAAAAGACATAAGAATGTAGAGCCCTACCACAAATAAATTTTACCTAGTACCTCGAATAAGATTCTCTAACGTAAAACAACCAAATTCATCAAAGGAAAAACCGAGATGATAACCAAGAAATAAAGACAAAAAATTCATCCTTTAAAGCATCAAAAGAGGTACTTGCTTCTCTTTAAAGAGGAAGAATATAGGTTTATTCATTTATTTCACTATAACAGATGCTCAACTTCACACGTACACTATGTTTAAAACCAAGAAAATCGACAACAGACATATAACAGAATCACTATTTAGCAAGATAATAGCTGAGAAAAACACACCTCAGAAATGAGAATCCTCCGAAAAGCGTTAGCAATTGCTGCATCAATCCCAATCATGTCAAACTCCATGTCATCTTCTGAAAGCCTAATTACTTGGACTCTGAAATTCTGACGAAATTCATTCAGCCTCAGGCTATTGTCCACTCCCATCGATGCATACGCGCCAGAGTACTGAACATTCTCAGTCTTTTTCCACCCACAAAAAAAAAAAAAAAAAGTCCCAAAACAAAGTTAAAAAAAACCGAAAAAAAAAATCAATTTCATAGGTTCTCAGAAGAACATACATGAGCTGGGGCATCGAAATTGCATTGAACGCGCGTTCTCTGAAGCTCAAGGTGGGGAGGCAGATTGCCCTTTGGGACATCGGGCAGATCCCAAATAGGAACTTTAACTGTCCTTTGGTGTTCCATCGATGAATTATCTGACTCTGAACTCTCTGAAAACTAAACTTAGTACGCCAGGAGGAGGAGGAGGAGGAGGAGAGGAGGAGTTTGAAGTTAGGGTTTATCTTATTTAATACCGTCTTTAAAATAGTAATCTTAATACGATATGTATTTTATAGGGTTTTACGTGGGAACACTTGTGGGACCATCTCGGACTAATTTCGAGAATTATTTCTATATTGTAATAAAATATTATTTGGAAATAAATAAATATTGCAATTAAATATATATTATTCAACATTATATGGGTTTGTTTGGCATGTGGATTTTAAGAAATTTAAACTTAGGTATTATAATATTTATTTTATATAAACTTTAATAATTTAAACTCTCATAAATATAAGTCCGCAAAGAATTATATAACCCCAAAAAAATTTAGGCAAATATGAAAGTGAATAATATAAAATTATTTCCAATTATAAATAGTTAAACTTCATCTAACAATAGTATGATCACGTTCAATCACTAAATAGCAAAACAAAAAAAAAATTCTCATAAAATTTATTCAATATATTATGAAACTTTTTTTTTTCCTCATAAACATTTATAAATATATTATGAAAAAAAATAATACACGTCTTAAACAATATTTCTAATGAACCCTAATTAGAATTATTTTTTCCTTTTAATACATTGAGGAGAAAGCGTGCTTGGCCATTATTCATCGGACATTGACGGATCGTATTCGTGACCATTCGATAACCCTTGTGCCCGACCCTTATCACTCATCAAGAACACCTTAATATAATCGCGCCCACCAATCTCATAACAATTCCTCGTAATAACGTCGCTCGATTCATTTTGCTGTTGCTGTTGATTTTGTTGTTGTTTTTGTTGTTGTTCTGACTGATGATGATCACAGTCAGCACCGATGTGCTCACAACCAACATATGCATTGTCTCGAGATCGACGATACTTGTCGAGATAAAGGGCAAGAGGTTCGACGTATTCTCGAAACCCTAGCTCGGCCATGGAACAAATCACGTCCTCCGACGTCACCGTGACTCGACTCTCTCTGCGGGACTTTTTGTTCGCCTCATTCGTGACCAAGTTGATGAATCGCAGCACACATTCTTGAATCAACTCTTTGGCTCCGTCGGTGATCTCCGTGCTTGGCGGGATTACGTTATTACGACGGCGGAGGATGATCTTGGTGATGTTGGGAATGAGCATGCAATGATCTTGTTTACAATTCATCTTCAAGACTGAATTTTTAACAACCTACGCAACTATATTCTTGAATGAAAAGCTTGATGAGAATTGAAAGTATTTCAAGATTAATGGTTTGTGTGTGGTGTGTGTAAAGTATTTATGCTTTTATTAGGTCATAAAAACATCCCTAGTTATTGCAACGATTGTTTGATTTAATTCTAGATAGAAACTTAGGATTTATGTCACATTTTTTTTTCCATGTAGTAGATTACAAAATAAGAACATTTCTTTAATCTTACGGCTAATTATTATAAGATTATTTCGATTGTAACGGCATATTTCCTTCCACTTAATCACTAGGTATGGATATGTTATGTTGAGATGAGAGACTTCATTATCTTCAAAAAGTTAACGGAAATTTCGGTTGGTAATTCTGTGTTTAATACTTTTTCATTTGATGTCAAAAGTTATTTTCAATTTCGGTTGGTACCCTTTTGTTTAAGCCTTTTCCAGTTAGTGCCTAAAGTATTTTTCAATTCCGATTGGTATCCCTGTGTTTATGATTTTTCCAGTTGGTGCCCAAAATATTTTTCAATTTCGGTAAGTGCCCCTAAAGTATGAAAAAAATAACCCCGCGATTTTAAAAGATAAAAAATGAGATCTTTAGGTGTATGAACCATTTTTTATCTTTTCTAGAATCTCGTTAGCAACTAACGTGCCTACACATAAAGATCTCATTTTTAATCTTTTAAAATTGCGGGGTATAAGTTTTATCATACCTTAGAGTACCTACCGGAATTGAAAAATATTTTGGACACCAACTGAAAAAGCCATAAACACAGGGATACCAATCGAAATTGAAAAATACTTTGGACACCAACTAGAAAAGTCTTAAACACAGGAATACTAACCGAATTAAAAATAATTTTAAACATCAACTGGAAGAGCCTTAAACATAGGGTTACCAACCGAAATTTTTCAAAAGTTAATTTGCGAAATAGCAAAGAAATGAGCAATATAGGCCCGTATAGTGGATTGGGCTTTAGTTTACAATGTCGGCCCATTTATTGGACTAGCTAGCATTCAAGTAGTGCTGCTCTATTACTTCTCATCTCATTCGTTGTAAACCCTAAAAAAGAAAAAAGAAAAAAGAAAAGAAAATCCATCTAATTCTGTTGAAAGATGGGTGGGGGCTCGAAGAATCCCAAGAAGGCGAAGCGCAAGAATAAGGTTTCAAAATTTTTACACTTTTTTTTTTTGCTGTTTTTCGATGATCGATTTACTACTACTGCTTTGAACTATCTATGTTTTGAAAAAGAGAGATGAAGGTATATCATCGGTTTCAAAATCAATGGAAGTAAACGTGTGGCGACCAGAGGAGGAGGGAGGAGAGCTTCAATGTGATCCTTCTGATTACGACTCTCTTTACGGTGTTCATGTTGGATGGCCTTGTTTTAGGTAGGTTTAATTTGATATGTTATGAAACCCATGCATTCATGCGATCGTACGTACGTACGTACTCTTTTACTGATGATGCAAAGTCTGCGTTTTTTTTAATTATTATTTTGATGCAGTTTTGATGTATTGAGGGACTCTCTAGGCTTGCTGCGAACTGAATTTCCCCATACTGTGTATTGTGTAGCAGGAACACAGGTTTATTATCAATGCTTGTATTCCATTTGGTTTTTAAATTTTTACTACATTCATCTCATCGTCGTATCGTATGTTTAAAAACATAACATCTTAATTTGACCAAGTTTCTTTTTTGTTAATTTATTGGTGGTTGTCTTTTTGTAACATTTGTTTTTCCATGCTCTGCGATTGCATGCACTGCTTTCTTTGTCCTGATTGAAAAAAAAAAAAAAAGTTATAGTCGAGCAGCTAACTGCTTTAATTGGCTTGTTCATGATTTAGTTACTTTCGCGAGCTGAAAAATGACTTTGTTATAGGCAGAGAAATCTCCCTGGAACTACATAGCTTTGTTTAAGTTATCGAACATTTGTGGAAAGAAAGGTGGCCGGTTAGTGCCGAGAACGAGAAATGATGGTGATACCGGCACGGAAAGGGAGAAAGACAACAATGGAGATGATGATGGTGTTGGGGGGTTGGGTGCACCAATGTTGCAGGCAAGTGCCACAATCTTCACTAGATATTATTCTAAACTATAAGGATTCTTATCTGTGATATGCTGCTGCACGCACTCACTCACTCACTCAATCACTGTCCCTTGACGATGATCTTCAGCTACGTAAAGTTTTTCACGACGGTTTTGTTAATCGGATACGAGCTATGCCTCAAAAACCCCATATATGTGCTTCTTGGAGCCATAAAGGCATTGTCGAGGTATTATTTGATAGATGAAACCATGAGCTTTTTTGTTTGGAAAGAAAAGACGGTGCATAACAGTTCTTCCAAGTACAACAAACGTATGATTTTGTAGGTTCGGGACCTGAGCTCTCATTTGAATGCGTTGGTCGAATCAACCAGCGAAGTTGCTCATGGCGATTCAACTGTATACAAACAAGCTCCTCTTAAGAGGTTCCTTGGTCACGGGGATGAAGGCTATGCTTTGGATTGGAGTCCTCTTGTTGCTGGAAGGCTTGTGTCGGGTACCGCATTGCGTGATGATGCCTTTTTAGACGACGATAGAGTGATTAGGATGATGATGATGATGATGATGATGATGATGATGATTATGATGATGATGATGAGGAGGAGTAGCTGAGTCTGATTAGCTTTGGAGCTTGATGCATGTCACAGTTTGCTCATAATGCTCTGTTTTGAACATGATGATGATGATGATGATGATGATGATGATGATGATGATGATGCCTGTTACATTTTTCTGTTTATTCTACATCAGCCTCTTGTTCATTTGGAATGTGCGTGCGTACTATCCCTGGGTCTGTAATAATTGATTACGCATTGAAAGTGTCTCATGCTATGCTTCAAACATGTATTCTTCTGCGATGGTGGTGGTTGTTGTTGTTGTTGTTCTATCGATGTTTTGGTGTAGTGTGGAGCCATTTGTCATTTTCAAATTGGAAGGCAGTGACAGTATCTGAGCAACCATAAACTCATTGGTGTTCGTTCACATGATGTTTTTGGGTGCCATGAAACGCATTGGGGATAGATGCGCATTTAAATGTCGCACGTGTTTTTAACCTCTTTGTATTTGGAGAGTCTATTGATGATCTTCACTACTTGCTCATAACATGCAGCGTGATGGCATAGGAGAAACCTAGTGGCTGTTCCACTTCATTAAATATTTTCGTCCCTTAACTGTGAAATGCTTTCTAACTTCGTGTAGCTTGACATATATAACGAGAGCCAAGAAACCGACTACGCCAAGAGAAACCAGCACATACGGGAGATTCCCGAATTTTGGCTCAGTGTGGTGAGTCAACTCCTTTTAATTTCTGAAATTGAATTAATATGAATGCCCCCTGCATGCTGCTGTAATTTTTGTTTTTTCAGTTCCTAAGTGACGAAAGGATTGCAACTAAGCTCACGAACCAGGATAAAGAGGTTTGACTACGCGTTTTAGTATAAGCTCGTTAACATTTTCAATTTTTAATCTATCATTCCTGTTACATAATCTGAATTTAACGTTTTACTTGATCCAGATTTTGCGATACATGCTTCAGCTCCAAGTTATGCCGTATATGGTCGTCGAAAGCGAGATTTGCAAAGTCTGCTATTGCATCAAGCTGGTACGGTTAACCTGGTTTTCTGTAAAATTAGAAGATGCATTGAAAATCTAAATGCTAAAATATAATGATTCTGCAATGACTCTAGGATTTCTGTTCGAATCCTTTCTTCGAGAATCAGACTCTCACGAAGTCGATTGTGGACTCCGAAGCCCCATCTGGCTCACAGATCCAATGGAAGGAGGGCAAGGTTAGTTCCATCATTCTCAAGAATGTTTTTTCATCCCCAATAATTTCTTTTTCTCGTATTAATCTCTCCTCTTGTACAATTTGCAGAGCCTTGATCAGGAAGGAAGTGACAGGTAATCTGTTCGAACATTACTCAATGAAGAACATTTGCAAAAAAAAACTGACACTTAACTCGAACGAATTTGTAAGTATGAATCTCAGCCCGCCAGATCGAACGGTGCACATTCAAACCCGTTACTTAGCCAATTTTCTTCAGCTCAATCGAGTTCCTTCTAGCCTTGATCATCTGAGCTTAAGTTCAATCCTTTCAGGCCTTGATCAATTGAGTTTTGGATCACAAATCTAAAAAAAATAGAATGAAGTATTTTATTCTTGCTAATACATTAAGCGTTTATTGAATGTAGTTTCATTAGCTGGATGGACGACGGAGCGGGGAAGATGGACGAGGTAAACATGTTCTTTCTTTCTAGCAATATAAGATTTAGCCAATTTAATATTCAACTAGTCAAACAATTGATTTTTTTCTCTGATTGCGGCGTGCCTTTTCCGAATAAATATTTGCAGGTTGCCAAGATGATTATCACGGAGTTTTGGATGGATCCCCTAAAAACTTGCGATTATGTAATGTTTTTTTTTTTTTAATAGCATCAGTTGTATTCCTATTTACTTAATCGACAACTACTCAATCATATTAATTTTTGCAGGCTATTTTGGATGCCGCGTGGAGACGTCATGAGGTAACGACTCCTATCATATTGCATGATATTATGCTTGGTTCTAGTAGTATTTTTTTCTCTTTATCTCCCTCCATGTTTTTTCGGTACATGCATTATTTAATTCGTTATCTGACATTTTTGCCGTACAGTCTTCTGCTTACACTGCTGGTGCTTCTGCTTCTTCTTCCTACAATGCTGGTGCTTCTACTTCTTCTGCTGGTCAGAGATCTCGAGCTGCTAGCGGTTCTGAAATGTCGACGAGGACTCGATATGAGCCAATAGGTCGTCGAGGCTCGAGGTCTGGGAGAAGAGGCCGTCGCTGAAATTGCCTGAGTAAGTGTTGTTTTGGATAATAGGCTATTATTAGCAATAAGATGGCAGAACTTTTGATGTGACTGGAACATGATACTTGAAGAATATTAACATTTCATTGTTCATTTTGTCGTGCTTGTGTGATTTTGATGATAAGTAAACTAGTTAATTCACTTCTTCGATCCTTACTTAATGCTGCTCGCCCGTATAAGTAGCTGAAAAATGCACGCAGTCCTTTTACATTATTCTTACAGCAAGATAGTCAGCTATAGCTCTGATTGGCTTATCGCTTCATTTAGAGCATAATGACTTTTTTTTTCCTCCCTATTTATTGCATATTATTTGAGTCACAAAATACCCTGAATGTTGAACAAAACCTTAGAGGTCGTTGGTTCTATTTTTAACTATTTAATTTATGATTTTTTTTCTCAGACACACACATAACATAATTTTTGTTTCCTGTATATTATGGTGGCTCCTACAATACAAACTTAAAGATGGAGCTATTACCATTAGCAAGAATTGCAACAGCATATATCAAGACACATTGGTATGAAAACAACATATAATGAATGCATCATTCATGTAAGGTGGTAACTACTATGTAAAATAAATACCTGGAAAGCTCATGACAAATTGAAAAATGAAACCTAACTAGGTTATTATTTATCGAAATAAATTACGACAAATTTGACCATTAATTCGAACGAAAAAGTCCCTGGAACTGGTCGACTGAACATTGCTGCTTCTGTTGCAGTGAACGACTGTGGAGGCGTTCCTTTTTTAAATTAATAAAAAGTAAAAGCTGGAAATTTTTATGACGAGGAGGAGTCTTCTCAAGGGTCAGTGGGATTTTGGTGCCATGATATTTTTAGTCTACGTATGTTTGGGGAGGTGGGTTGTAAGCAATGACATTAATTAACTTTAGAGTGGCAATTTTATGGTGGATGAATTTGGGATAATTCATTTGTCCTTAAGAGATTAGAACATAAACCTTATAGCTGATTGAATAATTATTTTTATTTTATTATTATTATTATTTTTTTTTTATTTTTTTTTTTATTTTTTGGGATTTTCAACTTCATTGAATAGAAGAACGTTTTAATACATCACTCGATCCTATTCCGATAGTAATAAAAAAATAAAAATATTAATAATAAGTTTTCGTAATTAATATTACAATTTAAAAATTATTATGAATATGTATGGATGCCCATTCTTACATTTGATTTATCATCAAACTCCGTTTACAAATAGACAACTGATTTCCATTAGATAGATGTAAAAATCATGAAGCTCCTTGACGTACTATACCATCCTAATAGTATAATATAATTATTAAATAGTAATATTAATAAAAGATTTAATATAATAAATATTTTATAAGTAACAATATATATGTATATATATATGTGTGAGGAATTTTATCGCACTCACCTTTCGTGAGCATCTGTATAAATTAAAGAGTAAATTTATAATTTAGCCATTGATTTACATACATATTTATGTTTATAAATTTACGCCTTGACTTTACATGTATTCACTAAAGGTGGTCACATAATGTCAATACAAATTCTTATATACTAGTTTTTTTCCGTGCAATTTACGAGTCTTAATTATTATAACTAATATAAGTTAATAAGATAACTTAATTATTATATACTACCTTAGTTGAAAGTTGAAACTTATATTCAAGAACTTGTTTTTTAGATTGATTTAATGAACCGTAGTTAAATATATAATTTATTTGTTATTATTTTTCTAACTTGAAATCATAATTGAGCAAACCTATACTTTTAAAAAAGTTTTAGGGTGATTGTATTTTTTTTTAAAATACACTATTTTTGTTCGGGTCTTTTAAAAATATAGTCAACTTGATCAACTTTAAAAATTTTCACTTTTTAAGTCAACAGCCTCCAATTTTAAGGATACGTTGGTCATTTTTCATGGTACATTCGTGTGCACAGTAGGATGCCGTGCTATATATAAGAGGTATCATACATATAGCATGGGACCTCTGCTATACAATATTGGGGCTCCCATGTTATATATAAGGGGTACCATAAACCCCTAGCCCTTATATATCTTGGGTAGTCAGATAAATAAGTAATAGATCTCGGGTTCAATTCCTGATCAAAGCATGGTACCCCTTATATATAGAACGAGACCTCCAATATTGTATCGCAGAGCTCCCAACACGTTTTGCTTTTAACATATCTATTTTTTTGTAGAGTTCAATTAGTAAGGATATAATAGACATTTTGTTTTTGATATATTTTTTTGAAAAAAAAAATTAACTGAGTCAACTGTCAACTGTCATCTACTTAAAGAATTCATTTTTGTCCATTCTGTTCTTAACAAAACAAACCAAACCAAAACAAAACAAAACTCTCCTTTCCGTCGATTAATCCATTTTTGTCCATTCTGTTAAACCTTACTAACAAAACAAAACCAAACTCTCCTTCCCGTCGATTGACCACACCACCACACGCCATCTGATTCCTTCGTCATTTGAAGATGGGTCGGGGCTCGAAGAATCCCAAGAAGGAGAAGCGCGGGAATAAGGAAAGCTTACACATTATTGATGTATTTTTTTTTTTCCAATATCGTAGAAATTTTACAATTTTTTGTTCCATAGAAGGGGGACGGGGAATCGTCGTCATCTACAAAATCAACTGAACCATGCGTGTGGAGGAGATCTGATGTTGATGATCCCTCCGCCTATGATGCTCTGCATGGCTTTCACATTGGAGGGCCTTGTTTCTCGTATGTTGGCGGTTGTTATAAAATCATATCTGAATGATTCTTTTGCTGATACGAAATATCTTTTGATGTAGTTTTGATGTATTGAGAGGGGTTTTTGCGGGGACTGATTACCCACATACTGTTTATTGCGTTGCTGGATTAGAGGTGCGCGATTGATTATAATCTTGTGTCGATATGCTGTGGTCGACACGACATTCATGTTTAAAACTTGTCATCATTTTATGGATTTGTTGTGCTTTGGTACAGGAATCTCCACGCAGTTGTATAGTTCTAGCTAAGGTCTCAAACATTTCGAGAAGGAGAAACGATGCAGATACTGAAGATGATGGCAGTGCACCAATAACTTTGCAGGCAAGTTCAACAATCATCCTAAACTATGAAGATTCTTTTCTTGCCACTCATGTTCTCTCCACTATCTGCAGCTACGTAAGGTTTCCCACGACGGTCTTGTTAACTGGATACGGGCTATGCCTCAAAGACCCAATATTTGTGCTTCTTGGAGCAAAGCGCAGACTGTTCAGGTATTTGAAATCGTGAGCATCTGTCACTACAACCACGGCGTCATGATTCATACATATTTCTTTTTAACTGTAGAAGCTGTGCAGAATATATGTTTGCAGACACAGCGCATAGCACTTCTTCTTTCTTATATAGTAAAAATGTATGATTTGCAGGTTTGGGACCTGAGCTCTCATCTGAATGCTTTGGTCGAATCAACTGGCGAAGCTGCTCATGGTGGATCAGCTATATACAAGCAAGCTCCTCTTAAAAAGTTCAGTGGTCACAGGTCTGAAGGCTATGCATTAGAATGGAGTCCTCTTGTTGCTGGACGGCTTGTGTCAGGTGCTGCATTGCAATATGCCTTTTCTTTATCGTCTGAGACGGCCTCGGCCTCATCATGATGACTTTTTTCTTTTATTTTGTTTTCTCAGGTGATCTCAAGAATTGCATTTATCTGTGGGAGCCATCTGAGTCAACATGGAACGTTGATCCTAGTCCATATGTTGGTCACACTGGCTGGGTTAAAGCGTTGCAAGTAAGCACATACTAATTCAGTTACGTCTGAACTGATCTCAAATCCCCGACACACACAATTGTTTTTCACTTTGTGTTTGTCTGTCCGTTGCAGTGGAGTCCCTCAGAACCATTTCTCTTCGCCTCCTCTTCGGCTGATGCAAATGTTGTGATTTGGGACATACGTTTGGGAAGATCACCAGCTATAACTATCAATGCACATGAAACTGAAGTCAATGCAATAGCATGGAACAGGTTTTGGTTTAACATATACTCATATATTTTGTGTTGTTGTCCTCTTATGTTGTGTGATCATTTTTTTTTTCAACAGCCGCAAGAGCTGCTTGCTAGCATCTGGAAGTTTGGCTGGGAGATTTTCGATCAGAGATCTTAGGCTGATTAGGGTACTTGAAAGATTTCCTTTGTTTATCTTCATTTATATTTAGTTCTTTGGCTTGGCTGATGTGTGATATGCCTTTTGCTCGATAACATTTTTCTTTTTCTTTTTTTATGTATGATAATATTGCATTCGATTTTGCACAAACACAGGGGGGAGATTCTGGTGTAGTACATTCTGATTACCATACGAGCCCCATATTCTCTATCGAGTGGAGTCCCCATGAGGCCTCTACTTTGGCAGTCTCTTCATGTGACACTGACAGCCAGTTAACGTAATATATTTATATATTCTCTTGAAATATATATTCCGTCTCTCATTATATATATATATATATATATGTTTTCCACCATTTATTCTTTTCTCAGAATATGGGATTTATCGGAAGAGGGATTGCCAACACATCCTCGTTTTGCTCATAAGGTAGGTAGAGTTCAACTCTATTCATTTGGTTTTGTTTTTCTTCTTTTTCCCTTTGAATTTAGGTTTTGTAATGTAATGCAGGGACAAAAAGACTTGAAAGAATTTCATTGGCATTCACAGATATCTGGAATGCTAATATCAACTGCCTATGATGGTTTCAACATATTGATCCCAGCTTCAAACACTTCTTGATCATCCATCCTCGTATGTGTAGTATGTCTTTTGTGATCATTCAAGCAACAATACGGTTGAAACTTTTTTGATGTAGTTGACAATATAATAACCTCATTTTTCGAATTAAAACATGACATACAATTTAGACCCATTTATCGGACCGTTTGAGATATGATGGCTCATTCTTTTCTGATGAAGACCGCCGAGCTTTGACAACGGCGGCGAAAGATCGTCTTAATGAAACTAACTGACTCGGTCGTCTTATTATTTACAACGGCCCATTTTTAGTAGGAAAGGGAAGCAGGCCCATTTTATGCAATGGGCTTTAGCTGAGCAATGTCGGCCCATTTATTGGACTGGGCTTTAGTTTACAATGTCGGCCCATTTATTGGACTAGCTAGCATTCAAATAGTGCTGCTCTATTACTTCTCTCAGCTTATTCGTTGTAAACCCTAAAAAAAAGAAAAAAGAAAAAGAAAATCCATCTAATTCTGTTGAAAGATGGGTGGGGGCTCGAAGAATCCCAAGAAGGCGAAGCGCAGGAATAATAAGGTTTCAAAATCTTTACACTTTTTTTTTTGGGTGTTTTTTCGATCGATTTACTACTATACTGCATGCTTTGAACTATCTACCTTTTGAAAAAGAGAGATGAAGGTATATCATCGGTTTCAAAATCAATGGAAGTAAACGTGTGGCGACCAGAGGAGGAGGGAGGAGAGCTTCAATGTGATCCTTCTGATTACGACTCTCTTTACGGCGTTCACGTTGGATGGCCTTGTTTTAGGTAGGTTTAATTTGATCTTATGAAACCATGCATTCATGCGATCGTACGTGCGTACGTACTCTTTTACTGATGATGCAAAGTCGGCGTTTTTTTTTATTATTATTTTGATGCAGTTTTTTTTTTATTATTATTTTGATGCAGTTTTGATGTATTGAGGGATTCTCTCGGCTTGCCGCGAACTGAATTTCCGCATACTGTGTATTGTGTAGCAGGAACACAGGTTTATTTTTTGGTTTTTAAATTTTTACTACATTCATCGTCGCATCGTATGTACTGCATTTGTTTTTCCATGCTCTGCGATTGCATGCACTGCTTTCTTTGTCCTGATTAAAAAAACTACAAAAAAACGTTTTAGTCGAGCAGCTGACTGCTTAATTGGCTTGTTCATGATTTAGTTACTTTCGCGAGCTGAAAAATGACTTTTGTTAATCTGATAGGCAGAGAAATCTCCCTGGAACTACATAGCTTTGTTTAAGTTATCGAACATTTGTGGAAAGAAAGGTGGGTTAGTGCCGAGAACGAGAAATGATGGTGATACCGGCACGGAAAGGGAGAAAGACAACAATGGAGATGATGATGGTGTTGGGGGGTTGGGTGCACCAATGTTGCAGGCAAGTGCCACAATCTTCACTAGATATTATTCTAAACTATAAGGATTCTTATCTGTGATATGCTGCTGCACTCACTCACTTACCCACTCACTGTCCCTTGATGATGAATCTTCAGCTACGTAAAGTTTTTCACGACGGTTTTGTTAATCGGATACGAGCTATGCCTCAAAAACCCCATATCTGTGCTTCTTGGAGCCATAAAGGCATTGTCGAGGTATTATTTGATAGATGAAACCATGAGCTTTTTTGTTTGGAAAGAAAAGACGGTGCATAACAGTTCTTCCAAGTACAACAAACGTATGATTTTGTAGGTTCGGGACCTGAGCTCTCATTTGAATGTGTTGGTCGAATCAACCAGCGAAGTTGCTCATGACGATTCAACTGTATACAAACAAGCTCCTCTTAAGAGGTTCCTTGGTCACGGGGATGAAGGCTATGCTTTGGATTGGAGTCCTCTTGTTGCTGGAAGGCTTGTGTCGGGTACCGCATTGCGTGATGATGCCTTTTTTTTTTTTTTTCTTGCCTATTGTTTTAAACGTCTTGTTTTTCTTTTGTCAGGAGATCGCAAGAATCGTATTTATCTGTGGGAGCCGTCCGATTCGACGTGGAACGTTGATGGTGAAAATCCCTTTCTTGGACACACTGACTGCGTTGAAGATTTACAGGCAGGCAGCAACCGCTTACTGTTCGAATTACGTCTGTCTTGATATACATATCTTGGTTGCTGGCACACGCCAATGTTTGCTTTGCTTTGGTTTGCTCTGTTTATTGCAGTGGAGTCCTACGAAGCCATTTCTCTTTGCCTCTGCTTCGGCTGATGGAAATGTTTCGGTTTGGGACATACGTTTGGGAAAATCGCCTGCAATAACTGTCAATGCGCATAAGGCCGATGTCAACGTTTTAAGCTGGAACAGGTTTTTGGATTGATTGTTTGATTGATGAATATATTTCCAGATTTTCCTTACAGAGATCGTTTTTTTTTAACAGCCTCGAGAGCAATATGCTAGCATCTGGAAGTGATGATGGGACATTTTCGATCAGAGATTTAAGGTTTCTTAAGGTACTCTTACTCAATGAACATTACTTTTTCAAGTTACTATTGTATTGGAAGTCTTGCTACATCGTTTAAACGCAGGACGGAGATTCTGCTCTAGCACATTTCGATTACCATAAACGCCCCGTAGCATCGATCGAGTGGAGCCCCTTTGAGGCTTCTACTTTGGCAGTTTCTTCATCTGACAACCAATTAACGTAAGATTTTTGTTTTCTTGAACATAAAGATTCCATCGTTTTTTCATGTTTTCGACATTCTCTTCTCTTTTCATGTCACAGAATATGGGATTGGTCTCGAGGCAGCAGAAATGAGGAAGTCGAAACTCAGACATCAACAGATTTGCCACCACAGCTTCTCTTTGTTCATAAGGTAAATCTAACATTTAAATAACTCTTTTTATCTATGTTATGGGTAATATTTAGTGCTAAATAATTTTGTAATAAACACAATTCCAGGGGCAAAGGGACTTGAAAGAACTTCACTGGCATTCACAAATTCCTGGGATGTTAATATCCACTGCTTGGAATGGTTTTAACTTATTAATGCCTTCAAACTGCAAATAACCATAGCGTCGTTTTGATTATACTATAAATTATGCATATGATTCTTGATAATGAATATTTATCTCACTTATGTTTACGGAATTTTTGGATTATTAATTTTGTGGAGTTTTGTTTTGTATATTCAAATTCATTTGTGTTGATTCCTTCGTTTTGTTCACAGAAATTTATTTAAAAAATACTCATTGAGTTGTAAGTCGAAAGGAAAAATTTCGAATATGATGACTGAATTTTTAACAACCTACACAACTATATTCTTGAATGAAAGCTTGATGAGAATTGAAAGTATTTCAAGATTAATGGTAGGCGTTTGCTCGATCAGATCATTTCGACTCCGAGCCACAAGAACCCATTATTGCAGCAACTTTGGCCTCAAGATCTGAAGCATCTCTTCGGGCTCTGTCAGTAGCAAGAATAGTTTCTGCAATTTGTTCGAAGTTCTCGTGAATTTGTCTGAGAAGCCTATAAGCTTGTCTAGCAGTAGAGTCGTCATTCTTGGCTTCCCTAAAAGAATCTCCAGTCAGTATGTATACACGAATTACAAATTTAACGAAGAACAATGCATCGGAATTTACCTGAAAATGGTCTCATCGATCACCGCATAAGTTCGACTGAGGCGTTCTTGAGTGCTGTTACTCTCGATTTGAAGCTCCCGCGTGTCTTTTAGGATCCTTTGTATGTCTGCGTCCTGTTTCCGACTGTTCTTTGTGATCTCGTTGATTCGCTCTACGTATGATTTTCTTGGACTGTGCTCAGTTTGGTCCTGGAGATCAGATGAGAGCCTCGAGAGTTCTTCGTCCCTTCAACACACAAATAAGGCGGGCATTGTTACCAAGGAAAGAAAATCAACATGGGTTAGTTAATCATAATGGGAAGCCAAGAACCATTTTTAGCTTCTCATTCAATTGGAATATATATCAGAAATGATGGGTGAAATGACTGTGTGCAAAGCCAAACACACACAGCTTCGTGGTCAAACCGCAAAAGAGAATGCATGACCAAATTATCTAACAACCTCCTTTTGATCTCAGCCAAAACCGATTCAGTCTCCAACTCGATTTCTTTCTTTCTTACAAGTCTTTCGCTTGCATTGGGATGTAATTCAGTAAGAGACTGCTCGAGAGTTTTTTCCTTCTCTTGTAAAGACTGTACCTTTTCCTTCCTGTATCAAACGAGAAGCGAATCTATATTTATATATACATACTATTGCGAGTTCAACAAACCGTGAACATCCCAATTCTCATAATTGATTCAAGTGTAGTGCGACTCAAACAAGAAGTGAATCTATTGGCAGATACTACTTACCATTCCTTGATTTTGTGCCTTTTCGCTTCCACTTGGCTGCTTAGCTGTTCAATGTAAAACTCAATAGGATGTTGCCCATCAGATATCATTTCTACAGCAGCTCTTAATAAACCAACATCCTCGTCGACATGCTGAGGGCCATCGCGGTGAGCAACACAACAAGACTCCTCCTTACATACATCTGAAGCACGAGACCTTTGAGCCAACTGTTGTTCGGTCCCACGATCCTCTGGCAAAGGATCATTCGATCCCATCGAAAGGACATTATGCACAGATTCTCCTTCTTCAGAGCATTCCTCAATCAGTGAAATCTTTACCTTATCATGGCCTACTAAAGCAGCAGGTGGAGCACAATGAGAAGCCGAAAGCTTTTCCACCAAGAATCTCACCAGCATATACACATCCTCATCTGTTGGGTAGAGAAACTGCCTAGCAAGACATACATTAATTAGGCACTAAAAAATTTGTTCAGAAGAGCCCCAAACTCAAACATATGATCAAATCAAACACATTCATTCGTAGAACCAAAACAAAAACCTTGTTGAAGTCAAGTTTCGGGGAGATCCCCAGCTCGTTGAATGCGGCGGCGAGGTCCTCGCATAAACTGACGCGTTCGGGCACGGGGCAATCCTCGGCCAGCTCAGTAGGAAACGACGCCGTGCCGTGGATCAGTCGGAGCGCGTGGGAGCAAACCGAGAAGAGTATCGATGGGGTAAAGTCCCCTAACGACGACAAGCCAGCTGGCATCGGGACGCCGGAGTTCGCCAGTGACTTGATCCACGGCGTGTCGTCGTCCATGGCTTCTACTCTTAAGCTTTCAAAGATTTGCAATGCGCTGCACGACGTCGTATCATAGAAAGATTTCAACTTCAATGGTCTGAACACTAACGTTTTTACCTTGCCCACCTTCAATGGCGCAGAAGCGTTAACGACTTTTTGGTTTCAGACAAAAAAATATAAATAAATAAAAAATAAATCTTGGAGGAATTGCCGTATGTGCTTCACAACTATAGAAAGACATACAAAGCATGCATGTCGCCTAACAGCCATCAATCACACTTGTTAATAAATAGTTAATTTGGTTTGAAGTTGTTTAATGTTCAGTGTGCATATTACATATATATATATATATATACATATATATACATACACACACTGTAATAAGCTTAGAACTGTGCTAATCTATCTTCCCATGAAAGAATGGAGCATGGAGAAAGAGACTCGATCGTCGAAGACTTATCATCGCCATCACCTCCGACGACAATGCTGCATTTAACTGCAAGCAGCAGCTTTGGTCATAACATAGATCATCAGTTCATGCCATCTCAGCCTAACTACAATCCGAGGATGAATTCATCTCCACAAGAAATCGATATCGAAGAGAATAATAATGCATCGAGCGTTATACAGGAAAAGCCTCTTCCCATCTTCCTCAAGGTAAAGCTGCGTTCGAAGACATGATATATATATATATATATATGTATCTTAGCATTGATCGTCTTTATTGGTTATTCGTCGTTCTTTGTATATATATACTTGCTTGCAGTTTGCAGACGTGGAATATAAGGTTAAGCTCCGAAGAGTTTCGCCCGTCAGGGCATTCATGTCGAATATGAAGTCCACGGCGGAGGGGCACGACGGTAATTACAAGCGGATATTGAAAGGTATCACTGGGAGCATTGGCCCGGGAGAGATTTTAGCCCTCATGGGACCGTCTGGCAGTGGAAAGACAACTCTGTTGAAGATCATCGGCGGTAGAACAGTGCAAGAAAACGTCAAGGGAACTATAACTTACAACGATATTTCTTACAGCCCGGCTCTGAAACGAAGGTATATATGTAATGTAAACCAGCCCGATTACTATCTATGTATGTTTGTTCTTATTTCTTCGGTTTTTTCTTTTTCCTTGCAAGGATTGGATTCGTGACTCAAGACGATGTCCTTTTCCCGCAGCTGACAGTTGAAGAAACCCTAGTTTTCGCTGCGCTTTTGAGGCTTTCGGGCAGAATGAGCCAATGCCAGAAGTACGAGAGAGTCGAACTGATCATCAAAGGATTAGGCCTCGAAAGGTTTCATTACAACATATAATCCCTCTATATATATTGCTGGTAATAATGAACATTCAATGTACATAATAGATGTCGTAATACAAGAGTTGGCGGTGGACTAATCAAAGGAGTATCAGGCGGAGAAAGGAAGAGGACAAGCATAGGCTACGAAATCCTCGTCGACCCTTCGTTGCTATTGCTCGACGAGCCAACCTCGGGCCTCGACTCAACTTCCGCTAATAGGCTGCTTCAGATGCTCCGAGGCCTTGCTCAGGCGGGGAGAACGATTATTACAACGATTCATCAGCCCTCGAGCCGAATGTTCCACGCATTCGACAAGCTCTTGCTACTGTCGGAAGGGTACCCCGTCTACTTCGGGAAAGCGAGGGATTCGATCGAATACTTTTCGCATCTGAAGTTCGTCCCGGAAATAGCCATGAACCCCACCGAGTTCTTGCTCGATTTAGCTACGGGGCAGGTGAATGACATCAGCACTCCCGACGAGCTTCTGTCACCTCACAGTACAGCCGAGTACGAAAAGCTCGTAATAAAAGTGAGGCACACTAAAAGCCTTCTTCGCAGATTTTCCCGCCCTTTTCATACTTTACAATACTCTTCCACTTCATTTGCTTGCTATTGTGTGCACTTTGTAGTATCTACAGCAGAAGTACAAAGCCGAGCTAGAGCAGAAAGAAAAGGAAGAGAACCACCGTGCCGTGGCGGCAGTGCCCGAGCAGCTGCAGCTAGCCATACAAGTGAAGAAGGACTGGACGCTGTCGTGGCGGCAGCAGTTCGCCATTCTGTTCAGGCGGACGTTCAAAGAGCGTTGGAGGGACTACTTCGATCTTCTCCGACTCATTCAGTCCTTCGGAGTCTCCGTCCTATTGGGCCTTCTTTGGTACAAATCCAGCACGTCCACGGAAGCCCAGCTCCGAGACCAGGTTTTAAGGCCATGCATGTAATGATAAACCAGCAGAGTTATTGCAAGAAAATGACCGACGATCCATTGTTATTGCAGATAGGGTTGTTGTTCTACATATGCATCTTCTGGACGTCTTCGTCCATATTCGGGGCGGTCTACGTCTTCCCCTTCGAGAAGATGTACCTGGTGAAGGAGAGGAAGGCAGATATGTATAGGCTGAGCGTTTACTACGTTTGCAGTACGCTGTGCGATATGATGGCCCACGTCCTCTACCCCACCTTCTTCATGTGCATTCTGTACTTCATGGCGGGCTTCAAGAGGACGGCCGAGTGCTTCTTCTTCACCTTGTCCGTGATCCTCTTGATCGTCGTCACCAGCCAAGTACTGTTAATTATTCAAAATTTAAAGGGTTTTTTTTAAATGGATTATTCATTGATTCGATCGTTCTGTGGTTGTTAGGGGGCGGGAGAGCTGTTTGGAGCGGCGGTAATGAGCGTAAAACGGGCTGGAATGATCGCCTCGTTGATCTTGATGCTGTTCCTCCTCACCGGAGGATACTACGTTCAGGCAAGCTTTCACACACAAACACACACACACACGCACACACCAAGTTGATACATATTCTATAAAGAATTGTTTTTTTTTTTTTTTCGCTTGGGCGTTTGCAGCACATCCCGAAGTTCATGCAATGGTTGAAGTACATATCGTTCATGTACTATGGGTTTAGACTCCTGGTGAAGGTTCAATACTCGGGGGACGAGCTGTATGAGTGTGAGAGCAAAGGCGGCTGTCGAAGGCTGCAGAGCTCGCCTTCGTTCGATACGGTTAATTTAGAAGGTGGGCACGAGGAGGTTTGGGTGCTGTTGGCTATGGCTTTGGCTTATAGGCTCTGTGCATATCTGTGCCTGAGAAGGAAGATTAGCAGATATGATCTGTAGTAACCCTTTGCCAGAATTAGGACATTAACAGTCCAGAAGTTGAACAACATCTTCACTCAATATATATATTCAATGGCTACCACATATCATTTTATTACCAATATCAACTATATAGAATTATTAATCAAATCAAACTGAAATAAGGCAGCGGTTGCCATAATGCCATGCAAGCAAGGTATACTCTTAAATTATAAATATTATTGTAACATGGAAAGCTTTTCAGCAAAAGCCCTTGTGTACTAAAAATCTTGCAAATTAAAGTATATGTAGAACAAACACAGTAATGCAGCATTGTTGAGGGAGTGGGATCTGTAATCTACTATATTGGATACCCTTGATTTGAAACTAACCAGCTCAGCTAGCTCTAATCAAGAGACGGTATTAGGCCGGCCTGTCCCACGAGGTTTCTGATGTCAGCTTGTTTCCGTAATAGACTTGCTTCGAGGACTCATCCCAGTAAGCCTGAGAGAGGTATTAAGGCAAAATCATGAAATAAAAATGGTACACTACAGTCTAGCGTTGTCGTTTTTAAAGGGAAACTATCCGATAATCGTTCAAACACAAATTTTAGTTTAGGATTAACAATTTCCACTAAAGATTAGTAAGTCTTCTCAAGATTCACATAGCTATTGTTGGTGATAAAAAGATAGGTATGGTATGGAAAGCACCTGCCACCCAGATGGGAGACCCTTTGAAAGCTCAACGAGATCAGGTGGTTGTTGAATCCCGTCTGGTGCTGATGTACTACTGCTTTGTCCAGCTTCTTTCATTCTTTCTGCTCTCTTACGTTTCACGCGTTCCCTCCTTCAAGGATATAGTTACGAACCATGAACTAAAACGAGTATTAAAAGGAATAATCTTGAATTCAAAACTCGATATATGTATGGCATGGCCAATTCAATTGCATGTTGGGGGGTCATATAAACAACTTAAGAAGAAGACAGAATGAGGATGTTGGCTATTTAGTTGGTACTAATAAAGAGTAAGGGGACAGGGACAGACACGGAAACCATACCAATCACCTCCCAATGGCTGGAAATTAGCATTATCTTTAGCCTCACCACTGGCAATTTGCTGAGCTTTCCATTCCTAAAATTGGAAGGAAATTGTAAATACTAGGGTATGATGATATGAGGAGAACTATGGTTTCAAGTTAAAGGCCGGTCCATCATTTGAGTAAAACCAATTCATATAGTTGAGTGTTCCACGCTGGAAAAACGACTTCTACTGTTGAGACAGAGAAAACTCAGGTTCTATAAATAAGTAAAGAAGTATGAGTTTTTAGGACATCTATCGTTTCTTATTATGGTAACTTATAAATAGAAATATTTTGGGTTTTGGAGCATGTAAAAACTTTGATCCTTGGAGGTAACATCATATAGCAATATGAAAGAAGCATACGATAAGTTCAAACCTCTATTTCTCTCTGTCGTTTTCTCTCTAGGATTTCAATTGGATCGGGTTCCTCTTCCTCCTCATCAAGTTCCTCCTTGGCAGCTTTCCACTGAGAAAAAGAAAATTCAAAGGTAATATAATCATGTCAAAAAAGGAAGTTCACATAAATAAACTGTATATGCGATCAGTAGAAAAGAAATATGGGTCCAAACCTTGTCCACCAAACTGGACACTTTCTTATTGGATCTCAAAGTCGACCCCACCGCAACAGTCCGTTTCTTGGTCCGAGCAGCTGTACAGATGAAAAAATACCACCCATCATATTTTGTCTAGTTACAACACAAGAACTAGCTCTTGCGTACAACCCAACACATGTATTCAACTCGCCCCTTCTCAGGCCCTCAAACTACCAACAAACCAAACCAATATAAAATGTACAAACTTGACATATGTCAAAAGCGACGAAAGCACCACTTAACTATTACCTTTAGGTGGAACCTTAGATGTAGAAGGAGCTGTGGCTGCCACAGCCGAAGTTGAGGCATCAGATATAGACGATCTATTGATCACTGAAGCCGCTTCTGGAGCAGTAACAGAGGTTTGAGCGTCAAGGGAGGGCTTTACAAAGCCCTGACAAGGCTTAGGATCAATGTGACTGGTATTCAACAAAGTTTTGGAACTGTAATCTACTTGAGAGCCCACTAATCCCGCTATAGCAGAGGGCAGACTTTGAGGAGTAGGTTCGAGATTAACACCCACAGACTCAACAACTTCTGCACTCGCAGCTAGGACAGAACTCGGGATTGCATTTTGAGAACCATAATAAGTTATAGGTTCAACTTGATTGACTGCCATACCATATAAATTTGAGGACGCATCGAAATAATTTGGCACCAGCCCTCCCTCAGGAATTGTATAGAGAGTGCTGCCCAAGATTTCGGAGTTGGGCTGTCCATAATATGCAAGACCAGTCCCAGGATATGACATATCATACTGTTGTGGATAAGGAAATGCCTGAACTGAATCGAAATGCAACGGCATTGGGTGTGAAGTTTCTGGAGCATCCTCAGGTGGTGGGGGAGGGAAAGGTTCATCAGGAGGTGGTGGTGGAGGAAAAGGTTCGTTATCGAGAGGGGGAGGTGGAATCCATCCTTCAAGAGGGGGACCTATATAGACCGTGGACTCTTTGGTGGCAAGTGCATTGTTCGGATTTGACATCTCTGTTGATACATGAAGCTCAGTAGTTGATGCAACTGGATTAGTATCTTCAATTTCCATGTCCACATCCATATCCGTGCCTTCACAGTGAAAATCAGGTTGAGAAATTTCTTCAGTCTCTTTTCCAATTTCATTTCCGTCACTTTTACTTCCAAGAGGTGGAAGGTTAACAATGTTTACACCATCAGCATCAAGAGATTGAAGATTGGGCTTACTGGGTTCTGCTAGATTTTCTCCAGCAGAAGATTCCTTTTTCTCACCAGAAACCCTTTCAATATTATTATCAATTCCTACAATAGACTCAAGTGCTGTGCCACTTATTGATGAAAAATTTTGACGTCCTGCGAGGATATCTACATCAGTTTCTAATCTTTTTAGCTGAACCTCCAAATGCTGCCAAAAGGGAAGCAGAGAAGAACCATGTGATGATAATGCCTTGATATCACCAAGTCGGATTTCGGTCTCCAGCACATACTTTGATTTAAGATCTTCATCTTCATTTGAATTCCAACTGAACAGAAAAGGAAACAAGAATTAAGGTGAGAGGGACAATGAAAGACAAAAATGAAATCAGAAACAACATGGATGGGAAGAAACAGAGTAAGATGCACAGAACAGGAATCCAGAGTAGCACAATGGTTACGAATAACCAGGTGCCCACGTTGCAACAATCAGAACTGGAAAAATGATCCTAAAAGATATTGAAAAGGATAATGGATGCACGTTTCGTACCCCTTCAGATTTTTCAGTCTCATTAACAGGCTTTCGCTAAATTCTTTGAGCTCCGAGGAAAGATCAATGCCACTTATATTTTCTTCAGAATATTTTCCAGTGAGAGACGTTTCATAAGACGGGCTACGGCCTATATGGAGTTCCTTGTTATCATTAGAACCACCTTGGATTTCATCACAAGAGCCATTCAATTTCATCTCTTGCTCAGTTACTGAAGGCATACGTTTCTCATATGTGATCATCCCAGCATCAGTTTTTCCATCAGAGTCATCAGTATCTTTCTCAACAGATGTCTTATCAGTTTCCAGAGCAAATGCATCAGGGACATCCCATGACGTTTCACCCGTCGCTGTATTCCAATAATAATATTGATTACTTTCTTCATGTAAAACCATCTTCCAGCCCGAAACAACAGCTCCATTGAACTGCTCATCATTTGAGGGATGAAGAAGCGGAGTACCATTGATTTCGCTATCGGGTCTCTTAGTATGCTCACAATCTATCTCACTGCTGTTCCCCATCTCAAGTTTCTGCAAGCTATCAAAAGAAGATACACCCCCATCCTTTGGAATATCTTCTTTCTCTTGAATAGTTGGCTCATCAACATGATCTTGAACCTCTTCAGTCTCTTCAAATATGGCAATTTTCTGGAAAACAGAAGTACGTACATTAAAGACAACTCATACAAGGTCAAAATAATACAAACGGCCATAGGACTTTTAAATGTATCCCGTTCCCGCCCAAAAGTTCAATAAAATGTTGAATCGATAATCTCCTGCTCCACATGTTCCATATCCAAAATATAATGCATCCCTAAACATATATTTTTATATTTCCATTTTCAAATCACACAATATAAGCAAAAAGTGTGGAAAATTACCTTCTCATCAACTTCAACCGATGCATCCTCTACACTAGCTAAATTACTTCCTTCGTTTGAACCCTCATCCATCTCATCATCACTATATTGCTCAAGAAGTGATAGAGGATTTTGTTGCTTTTTCCCTGTGGATCAAAACTACGCGTCAAAAATCCAGATTTGACCGTTTGCATATCAATGTATTTGCAACCAAACATAAAATATCCAGCTTAGATTTAACATCTAAGTTCATGGAGAGGCTGAAATTTTCAAACGTATTCAGCTAGACCACCCCACCTGTATAAGAAATCGGAAAGCATCAGTATCTCCAAAAGGAAATAAATCCAAAGATACGAACCAATTGAGCTTAATTCCATCTCATCTCCAAACAGTCTTCAGAGCCTCCGATTATATGGTATGAGAGTTTGAAGTTAATAGATTAATGCACTGTGGCTGAGTAGATGTAGTCTGATAACCATTTGATTGTTCTCATAACCACAGCCATCCTACAGTCTGTAATAATTTTTTTTTCCAAGGGACAAATAACATGTCGTGCACAAAAAACCCAATAATTTCCACCAATAGAGCATCATGTCTTCTCTACAAGACCAGTCCTTTGAAGAAGACAAACCCACCTGTATTGGGTAATTCGGGTTGAGATTTGGAGTCACTTTCCCCTCCAACCTTTTCCATGGCAGAGTTTCCATCCGGATCTCCTGTTAAGGTCAACAGGAAACAACTAAATGAATAAACAAAATGGCCTATCACATACAAGCAAAAACCACCTTTACAAGAAGTTCAAGAACAATTCCATGATACCAAAAAGAACATCATGTTAACATCAAAGCATACAGACATCCTTCAACAAATATAAATAAGATTTTCATAAGCTGCACTGCACCCAAGTTTATACGCAAAATAGTCTAAAATTAATAACTTGGAAGAACCAACCATTCTTAAAGCTTTTTCAAAGAGAAATAAAGTATCAGTCCGAATCACTTCTACTAGGTTTTGTCCGAAATAACAGGAAAGGCAGATTCACATCACATAGCCATTGAAATGAATCTTACCACACAACACTTTATATGCACATCTTCACGAGAAATGCCAGCAAATAGCCGCTTAAACATAAATTTAACTATAAGTACGGACACTAGTAATCAATTTTAGCAACTGACTGCATGCAGTAGCAAGCCCCATAAAAATCTAGCCAGCTAAAAAACAAGTATACACTGCAATCACCAATTTGATACGACTCCTAATCTTCAATAGAACCTACCGGAAAACGGCCACCTAGTAAAAACCCCTCTCAGCCATTTGCCCATCAATTTCAATAAATCGAATAACTTGAAACTCACGCAACACAGACTCTGAAATAAGTATAATTATGTCTGATACCGGAGATTTCCTCGAACAGATCCAGCTTAACCCTGCGACCGGCGTTGCTCATCGCCGCCAGTCGGCGTTCCTTTCGCCTCCCCATTTAGAATCGCAGTACAAACTAATTAGATGTGAATCGATCTGATATATAACCCTATCAAATTGCCGGGAGTATATAGAGTTCCGAGGAAAGCCAATTTCAGCTGTTTGAAGCCCTAATCGGACTAGTCTCCAACGCTGACGCTGAGCCCCAGAAATGGCGGTTTGGTACCTAAAATTAATCACGTTAAAATAATAAATTTAAATTAAAGGATTACAAATTTTAGAATAAAATAAAAAAATACAATGATTCAAAAATAGATTTATTCTCTCATATAAACTTTAGTATCAATCCAATTATATTGAATTTTCGATAAATAATACAAAATCATATCGAAATTTAACATGGTTGGATTGATTTTTCACATTAATAAAATAAAAATAAATATTCAAAATAAAGCTAGATAATATTATCTTCTATTATCTATACTATTTATTTAATAGGAAAAGGGAATAAAAGGTAAGTAAAATTATTTACAATTTTACCTTTTTTATTATAACTTATTTTAATGAGTAATTACCATTTTAATCCTAAATATTTTTTTATTATAATTAAATCATTATTAATTATTTTTGCATATATTAAAAATACTATTTTATGTATTAAACAATATAAATTATAAATAAAATAAAAACTAAAATTATATATTTATATATTAATCACACGCATTTTGAGTGTGCAAAAAATACTAGCATTATTAAAAAAAAACTTAGAGTAATTGTAATAAATTGATTTGGTGTGTCAAGTATAATTACATCAACTTTTCAACATCTTTATTTATTAATTAACCTTTTATTTTATTGTTCAATTACATCCTTATAAATAACTTAGGGTGTAATGTGCAATAATTCCAAATTTAGTGAGGATGGAGGACCACAATTTTATTATCATCATGAAACAAATGCAGCAGAGTCGTCCGCATAGTGAAAGCAAATCCGTGGCTTATAGCGAAATCATCAACCAATGGAAGCTGTGACGCTCAAGGTTCCTTTACAATTTCACCGATCTTCCCCAATTACAAGGTGAAACGCGGCTTCTCTTGCTTGTGTTGTTGTATTTTGGATTCACTTGCCTGGGATGTTGTCGTCTGCCCTTAGCGAGCTTGCCTTCATTGTTAGATAAGTACAATTATCTGTTGCAGTTCATTCTTAACGCCTATTACCATAATTTAAGCGAATTGTAATTTTTTTTAAAAAAAAAAGAGTTGTATTGTGTGAGAAGCTTCTGGTGATATTTACGTGTTTCGGCTGGGGGGCTAAAATGGTTTGTTTCATTGTAGTTTTACGTTTCATTATATTAAACTTTGGATTTTTTAGGAATTATCTTTTTATCATACTGTGGAGTGTGGATTGATTCAGTTTTGCTTATGGATGGGCTGTTATTGAGCTCTGTATCATGACACGCATGAAGGTTCTGTGATTTAAGCTCCACATGTGGACAACAGCTCATCGAATTCGAGAATGCTTATGGGTTTTCATGTTTTGTAGTCTAGGTTCTGCGTGCATTGATTATTTCCTTTGTGCTTTTGAAATGAATCATTGAATGTTCAATTGGGTTCTAAAGAGTACAGTATTAGGAAAAACAAGGGAATCAAGGTGTACATGCGGAACAATTTTCGAGATGTAAAGGTGATGCGAAGGGAAATTTTGCAGCATATGGGGTTAAGTATGATATTTGCAAACGTGTGTTCTGCTTTTGCTGCTCCAATGCAGGAGACAAGAGAACCAAATGTGCTAAGGTGAATTGTTCTTGCATTGTTTTGTTTCTTCCCCTTAGTGTTTTGGCTTTTTCTTACACCTGCTAGCTTTACTGTTCTCAAGCATTCAGGACATTGAAGCTTCCTAGTGGCGTCAGAATTCAGGGTAAGAACTGTTTGGAATGGTATCTCAAATATGTTGTGTCGCTTAATGATTTTGCATACTAAAAGTGTGTGGCGTTCATAAAAACATTTTTTGATATTGAATAGAGAAAATTGTTCGCTTTTGTAGTTTGTTTTTTGTTTTTTGTTTTTTTTTTTTGCTTTTGTTGGATTGGAATTAAATTTGAGGGAAAATGTTTAGAGAGGGGGTCGAGAAGTTATTATGATATGTTAGATTTTAGGATAGAGTCGTGCATGTGAATGTATGTACTTGAAAGGTTGTTTAGTTATTCTACTTTGCAGACCAAAATTTATTCAAAGGTGGTTAATTATAAGGCATTATATCTTAATGAAAAGGTATAGATAATAGAGAGAAAGATCTCTTTCTTATACACAAATGACTGGCTTACAACAAAGGACAAGGAAGTAAGTTTTGGTAGGCCAAAAGTTAATGCTTAATACCTACAGCACATGCTTGATTAACTCTTGATCGAGTCATCTTGTAATGATTTTACCGTTATCTATTTCTAAGATATTGTCGAAGGGCAAGGGCAGGAAGCTCATGAGGGAGATCTTGTAGAATTTAATTACGTGTGCAGAAGGTCAAATGGATACTTTGTGCATAGGTATCTCTCAAATAGCATAAATAAGTACAACTACAGTGTGAATATATCTAATGTTTTATCAATATTTTCTAAGCTATGTTATGTATATGTTGCAATATATGGAAAATTTATTTATTTTTTCATAATACATACTATATTTTGAATGTTAGTATTTTGTGTTTACCTTGCAGCACTATTGATCAGTTTAGTGGAGAGAGTTCCCCAGTTATACTTCGTCTAGCTGATGAGCAGGTTAGCTTCGATAATATTTCCTTTATGTAAGAAAATGTCACTTATTGCATTATTTTGCCTACACTTTGTAAATACTGTCAAACAAACGTCATCACATTGATACTATATTTTGATATTTTAATTACTAAAACCACTTTCTGTTTATATTGAATACGATGAGTTATACCGTATATGTTGAGTTATAATTTGCATAAGTAACTCTCAGAACAATTAAACGTATATGCAATGGTGTGCATTGGCCCTCTTTTCCTCACTGCCCTTACGTCTTTAATAACAATTGCAACTCTGTGATCCACTTTACAATATCTCTTTGTGATATTGGAGCCTGCCATTATATATAGGAGAACCAAACCTATTCGTAGAAAACAATTTCGATGCAAATAAGCTTTTCCCTGTTCAGTTTCTGTATTTCGCTGACATCTTATGTCTCTTACAAAGCCACTTCTGTTCGGTATATCAGATGATCAAAGGTTTGAAACAAGTACTTATCGGGATGAAGATTGGCGGTCAGTTAAATACTTATTTTCTTTACCCAATCTTCAGTCTTTCTCGTTATCTTCAGTCTTTTCCCTTCAAATTTTATACATTTTCGCCGATCATTTAATCTTTAGTTTCAAATGGTTGAGTTCATACGACCAAACATTAATCGTGCACCTCAATTTATATGTGGAACTCCTTAGGGAAGCGAAGAGCACTGATACCTCCTTCCGTAGGGTACATTACTGAGACTTTACAGCCTATCCCAGAAGAGGTATGCTTAGTTCATCACTGTTATTTATCTCTATCTACTTGAACTTTGTAACATAATGTATTTATTTTATCTTTTTTTTTTTTTTGCAGTTTGGTCCTCGCAGGAGCCTCTTGTCTCATGCAAAAGAGCCTTTAGTTTTTGAAGTGCAGCTCTTGAAAGTACTGTGAGTAATAAAACAGCTACTTTGGTTACTTTTCTGGGCTTTTACCATCACCATATTGTTTAATTTAATTTGATTGGCAAATTATTTGTGTATTGTTATTTAAGTTTCATGATAGGGCAAATGTACCTTGTCATTTTCCAACTTCTATATTGTTTTCTCTTTTTCTCTTTTCAATATCAAGATATATATATATATATATATACATATATATATATATTTATCAGCTACAACCTTGGTATACGGTAATGATCCCATCCTGAATCTCTCCATCTGTAAAATCGGAAAATAAAAAGATTGGAATTTTGTTCAGAAAGAAAAAAAAAAAAGAGAAGAAAATATTCATGCTTATGTTCAGAAATATGCATGTTTTAAGTGGATACGAATTGTGATTAAAAATATATAATAATGTTGCTATGTACGATATGATTACACTGATTTCGCTTAGCTGATAAACTCAGCTGAGGTTAGAGCAAAGAAGTTCTCTAATCTCATCTCCCCTTTCAAAGAATCAACAACAACAATTGAAAACATATAAAGAATGCAGAATTGGTTTTCTGGTACCTTCCTCGGCGACGATGAGAAGCCCCTGCCGCAGCAAGCGAATTCGTCCGCGTCTTCGTCTTCTCTGCTCGCCGATTGGAACTCTTACGCGGCTTCTTCGGAGGAGAGGAGCAGCCTCGCCGGTGTTTTCGACATTGAAGAGGCCGTTAGATCCGCAAACGACACCGTTTCGGGAACCTTCAGCGTGTAAGTGTTTATAGGCAGATCGTGGAAATCACCCGTTGATTTGATGTCGACTTTCGCTTATTGATTTTTATCAGACGAATTTTCTTAAATGAAATGGCATGATACAGTAGGCATCGTGTTGGGTTGGGATTTTGGATAGTGCTGTCTGCTAGAGTCGATTTCAGAGTTTGTGTGAGTACATTGTTCTAGTTATTGATCGTGGATTGGGTGTTACTTCTTTTATGTAATTGAATCTGTTCATGACTGCAATATCCATTAGGCTGTATTTGCAAGCTTAGCAATTTGGGTAGAAAGCAGGATCACTTATCAAGTGGCTGCCAGGGTACATTTGTTTCGACTTTAGTGAAGCACATTGGCTTGGCAGAGCCAAAAGCTATACGATGGAAACTTAACTGTTAATCTATATTCTAGGACCGACAAGTTAAACTTTCATTATAGGAGTTACCTTGAGTGCTTTCCAAGATATTTTGATTTTTGGAAGATTAGTGACTGCTGTGGTCTACCTTATTCACCCATTCAGTTGCCTTTACTCTGTGACAGGGACGAAATATTTATCTTTATGGTCTACCCATTGATGATTCGAGGCTACTTTCGTGTCTTAATCTTTAGGTATTTTTATTAATCCAAATCCAATATTTTCTGTTCAGGGTCACCAAAGGAGTTAGAGATATCCCGGGAAATTTGCAGTCTGCAACAAGTAACATTCCTTCGGGAAAGGCGCTCATGTACTTTGGCTTGTTCCTAGCAACTGGAGTTTTCTTCATATTTTTGGCATTCACCTTGTTTCTTCCCATGATCGTGTTAGTGCCTCAGAAATTTGCCATCTGCTTTACTCTCGGATGTGCCTTCATCATCGGGTCCTTCTTTGCCCTTAAAGGTCCACGGAGTCAGTTTAGCCACATGACATCTAAAGAGGTTCTACTTCATTCACTAAGATGATCTTTTTCATCATCACTGTTCTAACGTGCTCGTTTTTTCTTTCTACATATCAGAGGCTTCCTTTCACACTAGGGTTCTTTGGTAGCATGATCGGAACCATTTACGTCTCTATGGTGCTTCACAGCTATATTCTCTCGGTGTTCTTCTCTGCGATTCAGGTTTAGCTATGATACATTTCATCGTGATTAGAAAAAAAAATCTTATTAACTAAAATTCGTTAACGATCCCTCCAATTATCGTAGGTTCTCGCATTAGCGTACTATGCGTTTTCTTATTTTCCCGGCGGATCTGCTGGATTGAAGTTCATTTCATCATCTTTGACTTCGTCTATCATGAAGAGCTTCGGCAGGTGATCATTGCAGGGCAGGTAAGTAAACTGTAATATTTCTTTTCTTACGTTTGAGGTTAATCGCGTCGCGGGTTGGGGCAATATCATGTTATATCGATAAGGAAATGGAGCATTGGTCCTTTTAGGTTAGTCTTACCAGGCAAAAGATCAGTATTGTTGAAGGTTGTCTGCTCCCATGGATTTGATTTCATAAAAGCAAAATATTGGGTAGAAATAGTACTTTTTGGTGATGTAGCTAAGAAATTTTGATGGAATATTTATAACATTGTTATAGTTTAATCGAATATTATCTAATCTAATAATATATTTGAAGTTATTACATTACAACAAAGCAAGCCAAAAGATGATTTTTGTGGAGCAAAGACCAGAAATTAAGGTAAGGTATCACAGCCAGGGGACAATGATTAAGACATTAATCTTAAATTAACTTCACTTAAAGAGTGTTTTAGACCAGAACACTACTCAAACTTGTCTTTTCCTATTATATATATCATAATGCACAATCATTACATGACTTAAAGATGGCATGATGATCTAATAAAATATTATTTAAGAGACTAAAGAAATGAAGAGCAAATAAGCTTTATAATTAGTCGCTAAAAATAGTATTTCTTGGTATTGCCTTTGGACCTTTTGACTCTTAAATAAAACTAGTAATTTCGCACGGTGTGCAATTAAAAAATAATAATTATAATAATAATTATAATTATAAATTTAATTTTTTAATTAAATTTTAGGGTATGATTGTGAATTTAATTAGTTTAACTATTATTGTGAATTTAATTTTTATTACAAATTAATTAAGAGTTAGTTATTGTAAGACAAGGCATGTTATGGAATAAGAGGGTGGTGATTTTTATAAAGGATATAGATTTTTTCTTAATTATTAATTTTAAAAAAAATGTGATTGGCTAATAGTGAGACACACGACGGTTTTTATGAGGATTTCGCTAATAATATAATATAAAAATATAATAAAAAGATAAGAGAAGGGTCGAAGCTCAACAATTGATGACTATTGACCTATTTGCAATTAGCTTTTCCTTATCTATTAGAGAAGTATTTATAAATTTAATTTATAAATTATCAGTCGTAGCTAATTTATTAATTTCTTCTTGTCACGCCCACGAGGTGCAAAGAGTAACTTAACTCATGATGATTATTGATTGGAGCCTCAAATCAACCCATTCAATAAACGAAAATTAGTATATTTCTAATGTATTATATATTATTTATATATGTGAAGATTCAATTAATCTCTTCCAATTATTAATTACCAACTCCCTCATCATTTTATTGGCTAGTGGTAAGTAGCTTTGTTTTGTCTTATTATATATAACCTTTACCCTACATGGCTACATCTATCAGTTCAACAGTTCACTAAGAACTATTTCCATTTGATTAATTATATATTAATTAAACCAAGCGAAAAATAATAATAATAATAATAATAATAGAAAAATAGTGTTGTCTCTTGTCACATGTGAGGTCTCATGACATACGCACGCACGATGTTCGTAGAAGGTTTTTAGTTCCTAATATTCATATTTAGTTTATTACTCCCTTTTGTCTATTCTTATTATTATATATTAAAACTTTTCATTAGTATTTGACATCATTATGACATTCTTTTTTCGCTATACATCACCAAGGCCGTATAAAAGGGAATCTGATTTTATTATTATTATTATTATGGAATAATGATAATTAACTTCACATGATCCTTCATGCAAATTGAGATGATAGTAGATCATGAATCGTATATATAATTAAATTGCCTAAGTATTCACAGTGTTACCGTAGTTTTCACACTCCAACTAGTCTGAATTGAACATGAACGTTAAGATAGCAAAAAAGTAAACATAAAAAAAAAAAAAAAAAGGACGACTAAGATTTCAACAGCCCACTACGTATTGTATCAAACGTGGCTTTTATGTAACAGCAGAAAAAGACAGATGAAAGTTAAATTTTCCTCATTGCAAAATAAGGCTAAAGGATGAGTATTGAGAATATAGACCATTAAATACATATCTTTGTGTGCTTGGGATATATGTATATGTATCAATTCTTGTTTTTGTATGTTTTCCTTGTCTCTTCTTTTAGTACTATTCTGTCCTTTTTTCTATGTATATATTCTCTTAATTTTTTTTTATTTTAAAATATTTATTGGCGTTTAATAAGGAGTTATTACAGCCTCGAAATTGAATATGTAGCGTAGTGTCAATGTCAAGTAACCATCAAACCAAACTGGCTAAGCTTGTACACAAGTTTATGTTGTTTCTATTGTAGTAAAAGTAATAGAAATAATAATACCTTATGAAGATGGACACATTTCATTTTCATTTCTTTAAATTACGTAGTTATAGCCATGTGATAATAATTATTATATAATTAAAATGGAAAATAAGACAGTTGAGATTTCGTAATTGATAACGTTATTGCTTTTAACGGAAGGGCTTGGGTACACTTTTTGTACTGCAAAGATTCATATAATCATATATATATAAAAGTTGGATAGCTCTCACCACATTAAGACACGTCAGCAAAATCCTTCCCCCACCCTTCAGACACGTCAGCAAAATATTCAGCCCTTCATCCACGTCATCAAAGGAGGGTTAGAAATGAGTCCACGTCATCAAAGGAGGGTTAGAAATGAGGGTTTAGCAGTGCATCATATATATATAAAAGTTGGATAGCTCTCACCACATTAAGACAAGAAACTTGAAAAGGAAAAAGAAATGGAGAGTTAATGAGTGCGGACATGCTGTTGTTGGACGAAAAGGTTCCGTGTATGGTTATTAGTTTGGCATTCTTATTGTATCTTGCATACAATTGTTTCGTCCCTTATGCTTTATAGTTGTGCAGGAGCGGGATTTTAATTTGATTGGAAAAATTACGAGATTGTGACGCGAAGCGGATGGAATTACATTTCTTGCGGCAAATGTTCGACCAAATTAGGAAAGTCCGAGACTTCTCTGATTTGTCATAAGTGTTTAAACCTGAATGCAATTGGAGTCTTGCGGTAATAAATCATATCTCCTTAGATGTTGTGATTGAAGTTTTAGGGTTTAAGGTTAAGTGATGTTTCTTCCCCATATTAGGTATCGAATAGAAGTAATTGTTGATGATGGGTGTGAGTCGACAACTTTTGTAATATTTGACACAGCTGCCAGGAAGCTTACAAATACAACTGCAGAAGATTTGGTCGGGTCTATGGTAAGTCTGTTATGCACTAAGTTTTTTGACGTATGGTTGTTCACTGATTTAATATAGAATGTATTGTACGATTGTATTCCTGTTGAGTTTTCCTTCTATGCAGAGTGCTTCCCTGCCGAAAGATGATGGTTGTAATTCAGGTTCACTTGACCATGAAATACCTGAGTGCATTCTCTCTTTGGTCGGAAGAACTTTCTCCAAAATAAAGATAAAGCTCTCTGATTTCAGGAGCACGTACTGCAGCTTTGCAGTGACGCGTATGTTAGAGACCATGCTTCGGAAGAACACATCCGATTCTTTGACAGATACAGAGGTATTTCGCGTTTATTATTGAGATATATAGGTATTTGGCGTTTATTATTTTAAAGAGTATCAATATCTGCCTCGATTGAGCAATGCCGTCAGTGTCGTTTAGGTTAAGATGCCTGATGGTAACACCCCATCAGAATATCATCCAGGCAACGTAACTGGTTTCAGAGATGACGTTTTCGAAGATGTCGTAATTGGCGTTGGCCATCCTGCAGACGCTGTGGATTCGGGAGTAAAGGACGTTGATGTTAGAGGCCCTGGTATTGGTTCGATTGACCTACATAGTTCTCCCAACATTATGAATTCAGCGTCTAAGGAATGTGTGAGTGCTGCATTTAAAAGAAGTTTCAGTAGTGAGGATACGATTAGCCAGGGCGATACTTACAAGAGGAGGAAGAAAATAAAGGAAGAGACGAAATAGGCAAAGTTCATGTGGCGTTGTTGTAATTTCTTTAGAGGAATCGTTTGATCCATGAGTTTGTTATCTTTCTCATTCATTAGAAATTTCCCGAATTTTATTTTCTATAACGTACTCAACCACATCTAAAGTTCCGCTATAAAGGCATTACTCCCGACAAGTATGTTCCGCATGCTTTCGCTAGAGCTTCTCAGTGATCTTCATCAACCTAATCAAAAGCTTCATTATTTATTTTTAAACGATGGCTTCATTATTACTATTTTGCAACCGATATCTTCATTATTATTATTTGTCTTTTTTAAACGATGGCTTCATTATTTGTTTTTCCAAGTGATAGTTTCATTTTTTTTTTTGAAGTGATAGCTTAATTATTCTTCTTTAAAAAGGATAGGTTCATTGTATTTTTCCCGAACAATGGCTTCCTTATTTTTTCCAAACGATAAGTTTATTACAACTTTTCAAAGGATAATAGCTTCGTTGTTTTAACAACCCCTATAGTTATCAATATATTCTTATCGTCTCCTTTGATAAATGATTTTCTCATCTACTCTTTCAACATTTATTTTTGCTGTTTTATTCTAATAGAATTCTTTCTCTTTGAATATTAATTCGAAATTTATTTGAATTATTTTTTGAATTAGTTTAATTCGAAAACGAATTCGAAAAATATATCGAGTTTCATTTTCGATTTATTTTTTAATTGAAAATTTACTCGATTTTATAAAATATAACCAAAATAGTAATTCTATTAGAATTCCTGAATTCTAATATAATTCTAATAGAAATTCTAATAGAATTTCTTTTAGAATTCGGAATTCTAATAGAATTCTTTTTTTTTCGAATTCTAATTCGAAAATTATTTGAATCATTTTTTGAATTAGTTTAATTCGAAAAAGAATTCGGAAAATATTGAGTTTTATTTTCGATTTATTTTTTAATTCGAAATTTACTCGATTTTATAAAATATAACCAAAATAGTAATTCTATTAGAATTCCTGAATTCTAATATAATTCTAATAGATCGTGATTTCATTAAGGAAAGGGCAATACTAACGCCCAGTAATGACACCGTCGACCAAATAAATGATTTCATGCTATCACTCGCTCGAGGCCAGCCTACCGAATATTTAAGTGCGGATAGTATTGAAATAGAAGCTGCAACTGAAAGTGGGGCAGAAGGAATGTACCCTGTTGATTGTCTAAACACGCTACAATTCTCCGGGCTACCAAATCACAAACTTATTCTAAAGCCTTCAGTTGTTGTAATGCTACTTAGAAACATCAATCAAAAGGATGGACTCTGCAATGGAACAAGAATGATAGTCTCACGTTTGGGCAGCAAAGTTGTCGAATGCGAAATTCTGACTGGTACAAATTTAGGAACAAAAGTTCTCATCCCAAGAATCATTCTTTCGCCATCAGACACAGGATGGCCGTTCAAATTGAGACGACGCCAATTCCCACTGAGAGTATGTTATGCAATGACAATTAACAAGAGTCAGGGGCAGAGTTTAAAAAGAGTTGGCGTCTATCTACCGAAACCAGTTTTCACGCATGGTCAACTATACGTAGCATTATCTCGAGTAACATCACCTGCAGGAATAAAGATCTTGAGCTTCAATGAAGAAGGCAGAGACAATGATGAAGTTGTCAACATGGTATACCATGAAGTATTCAACACCATTGACAACCGTCGCTGACGGTAGGTTTCATATATAGCGAATATGGCTGAGCTCTGAGTTTATGTACCTCATGTCAGCACATATATTCGTACAAAATCATATTTGTGTGATCATATATTAAAACGTCCTCTCATGTTACTTGATAGTTCATGGTAGTATCTCAACTGTATATTCATCTACGTCCTTGATTGTATGTTGATTGTAAGCCAATTACAATAAAGCAAAATAATCATAGTATAAAACACTACCTTTTCCCTTTCTTCCTCTTCCGTTTTACGACCTAAAAGGAAAGTTGGTTAACAACATTACCTGCATGAAATTCATTCTTACATTGGTGCAGATTAAACGATGTTGATGGGCCGAGTTTGGTTTCTTTAGTATCCAACAATGTTGAAATAAAATTGAGTAGTATTTTTGATGTATATGAATTTCTGCGCAACGAAGCCGAGCAGGTTTTTAATGAATATTTGTCTACGCCCATGAATTTCATTGAATTTCCGGTTAACGTTTTTTATTTTGTCACCGCTTAAGCTTTGTATTTGTGAAGGTATGTGATTTCGCCCGCATAGCAAAGAGTATTAAAATCATATTGCAAAGGAGTTCCACAAAATTTGAAACAGATGCTAATGGTCATTCATGTTAGTTTTGTTTTATTTTATTTATTTTTGTTTTTTGTAATGCGTAGGTTTATATTTATCAATATGATATTCTAATGCATTCATGTATTATCAGGAAAATATTTAATTATGCCAATATTTCATGCTGGGAACAAGCTCAAGTGCGTTATAGATTTGATTGAAATGACATTTCAGTATCAGAAATAGGTGAAGTCGTTTTATTCCGAACACATTTATCTCAGTTTTTCCGTATTACGTATCTTGGAGCATGTAATTGCAGCAACCATAAACTCAGTCTCTGTAAACGAGATCATCTGCACTATGATTAATAGTACGACTGTTTAGAAGCCTATAGATATTAAAATCCATGAATGTATTATAATGTATTAAACGACAGATACATGACGCACATGCCATTAAACAAACAACATTAATAGTAACACCTCATGAAACATAAATACTCAAAAAAATAACAGCTTCGTGCTGAAATACTGTTTATAAATACAGTCATGCATCACTTGTAGTTTCGCAAACTCAAAATCATGCAAAGACTTGATAGAACCTGACATATTGTGGAAAATAAACTATACAAAACCTCACGGTAAAACATGAGGCATCAACGCATTAGTGATAGACACGAGTGAACGTTAAACTTACAGAGTTTTCAGACTGTTATGGTACTGAACACAAGCATTTGAACTTTTTATGTTCATTATATCTTGCATAAGGACGCATCTTGAACATCCTTCAAACTTTCAACGATCGAATAAGAGAGAACTATATCAGTGTCATGTTTTGCAGTGCTCTGGTCTGGCAATCAGAATCAATCAAACACGAAAAAAAAAAAAAAGGAATTTAGAGTTCTCTATATGCTATGGAAGAGGTCGAGTTTCGTTGCCTCCTCTTAGAAAACTGCCGAATTATATGTAAGTAAGCTGACGGACCACTCTTTTCGACAATACATTAGAGTTTATACTTCCATCCTCGCCTTTATATCCATGCAAGCAGAGGTAGATCCGACAATTAAACCACGAAACGGTGCATATGTTTACCACAAATATGGGGAGGGTTATCACAATAATGGATCATTACTTCCAGCGTAAGGTAAAAGACTAAATTATAGCTTCAATAATTCTTTCAAAATGTGAAGATGCGTCTCAGTTAATCGTATTAATGAATTTGTGTCTTTGAGCTTCTCATTTAAATATATTCATTTACATAACTGATTTATTGATAACTTTTAATTACTGTTGCTGCAAACGAACTGCATGAGCGTAAAATGACTCCCGTTGAACAGAATTATGTTCTATTCATAACCATATATGATAATAATGTTGCAGTTGCGGTTGGTCCAAAAAACATCCAAAATGACATAAATTTGATTGTACAATTCCCTCAGAATTTAACCAATATTTTGTTTTCTAAAGTACCTTAACTCCACATGAGTTGTAAAATAAACATTCACCGTATTAAATTTATGGTACTGCGGCACATACTCAGTTTTTATAAATAATCTCAATGATGATAATTGGTATGTAACCTACTCAAAATTGCTGCTTTAGGGTAATTATTTTTTATTTTTCAGGTGAAGAAGCTCAAAGCAGTAGTAACAATGATAAGGTTTAAGATGTTATAGATATATTATTATTACAGTGAAGTCTTGGGTATCGTTTTGTGGCTTTACATCAACCTCTTACTAAACTGATGAATATAATAATAAGTTCAATGTTCCAGCAACATTATGCAAATTCAATGTATTTAATTAATTATGCTTTAAATGTATGTTAATAACATGGCTGATCGTATGGCACACAAACGTGGGGTTAGATCAAAATATTCAACTCACAGATCACTCAGAATTCTAACAGCTTACAAATACACGTTGAAACAACCTACAAGGCACAAATATATTAATCGTTGGAGATGGATAGTGACATACGATCATTATTTGACCAATGTTTCACCAATCTACATGTTTTATTCAGTGAGATGACGGGACGAATCGACATTAACATTAATGTTTACACAAGAGTTGAGCAACAGAAACTCACTGCCTTGCAGGATAGATGCAGACTCATTACAGAAAGCTTCAGCACCATTGCAAATAACCTTGACAGTAATTACGCGGAAATTCAGAGAAAGCTTTCTTATATCCAACAAACTCTTGGTAATGCTCGCATATTGAAACTTTGTTTGCATATTACATAGAGTAATGTGTATTTTTTGATATTTGTTTACTGTTTGATTGATTATCAACAGATATTCAATATTTCGGATCTGATATCGCAAAGGATAAATTAGCACTATATGATGGACCAGAAAATATTAGCAAGCAGATTTCGACGATAGCAAGACAGAGACGGACCCAAATTATGACATCAAAGAATCAATTGAGAACAATTTCCTACGGATCAAGAAACTTATATCAGAGTAAGTTTCTGCCTAGATGTCGTAAGAAGATCAACAATACATTGAGGATTTCATCTGTCTCAACTAATGCATGGAAACTTCTCATGTACATACTATATTTACGAAAAGACGTCGCATTTATTTAAACTTAATTAGTAAGTATGTGCGGTATACGTTAATGCAGGAACCGCTATCACAGAAAGTGTACAGAGAGCTAAGCTTGCACGACAAATACGAATGCAAATTCTGGAGCATAGACGTGAGATGAAAGGAAACTACTATATTTTACAGCAACATATTCACGTTGTAGTTAATTTACGAACAGATGTCGCATTTATTTAAACTTAATTAGTAAGTATGTGCGGTATACGTTAATACAGGAACCGCTATCACAGAAAGTGTACAAAGAGCTAAGCTTGCACGACAAATACGAATGCAAATTCTGAAGCATAGACGTGAGATGAAAGGAAACTACTATATTTTACAGCAACATATTCACGTTGTAGTTAATTTACGAAGAGAGGTCGCATTTATTTAAACTTAATAAGTAAGTATGTGCGGTATACGTTAATGCAGGAACCGCTATCACAGAAAGTGTACAGAGAGCTAAGCTTGCACGACAAATACGAATGCAAGTTCTGAAGCATAGACGTGAGATGAAAGGAAACTACTGTAGAAATAACTTCTTCAACAAAGGTCCGCATCTCTCTTCAGTTAGAAGTTTTAAGTTGTGCTCATCCCATCTTATCTTGAATGTTTTACTCCATATTTTACGTCATTGCAGCAAACAACAAAGAGCAACATGCTACTACATACACACAGAGAACCGCCAAACAAATGTCTGGATTAAAATTGGCAAAATGTAAGAAACGCATTTCCAGGATATTAATGCACCATCAGAAAATTGCTGCATAAATATAATAAAAAGTTCAAAACTACACGAAGGCTTTTATGTTCATACAGTAATGCATAAAAAACAAAAAGCATGAAATTCCATATTTCGTATAGACCTGTTCACTCTGTAGTTAAGTTAACGAAAAAAAACCGCATTGATTTTAACTTTGTTACTGAATATATGTGGTATACATTGTTGCAGCAACCGCTACCACAGAAACCGTACTAAGAGCTAGGCGTGCACGACAAATACGAATACAATTTATGAAGAACAAACGTTAGCCGTCAAGAAATTACTGTAAATATATCTTCTTGAATAAATATTTGCAATTATTTTTGTTGATAACCTGCTAACTGTCACCATAATATCTTATATTAAGTGTTTTACTCCGCATCGTACGTCAATGCAGCAAATAATAATGAGCAGCGTGATATTGCAGACAGATATGATACCGGCAAACAGATATCCGCAGAAAGATTGGCGAGAAGTAAGAAACGCATTTTCCTATGTAATTTGCAATAACCATTATATACTAGGTGCAAAATGAAACTGATTGGCAATATAATTTTGTATACTGATTTTAGAGAACAACGAAGGACTACAGGTAAGCCAAATGAATGCTCAAAGGTCAAGTGCAGAAGATCTCCTTCAATGTCCTCATTGCAATGCTGTGGTTTGGAAATCAGAGGCAACAAAAACTAAAGTACAGAATGTAAATTTGGTCTACTCCATATGCTGCAGCCAAGGACGAGTATCATTACCTCCCATCCGACCACCACCACAATACCTGGCAAACAAACTATCGGACCAAACGTTTAGGCAGTACATAAGAGTATATAATTCTATCCTGGCATTCACCTCAATGGGAGCTAAAATAGATCCATCCATCAACCGAGGAAATGGTGCATACGTTTTCCGAATTCATGGTCAGAATTACCATAGCATTGGATCCCTACTTCCATCCGAAGGCAGTAAGCCCAAATTTGCCCAGCTGTACATATACGACACTGCAAACGAAGTATCCAACCGAGTGAATACCTTAACAAGAGAAAGCGCTAAAAAGTTGGATACAAAGGTAGTTGCAACACTTATTCAAATGATGGATGCTAACAATAACCTTGCAAAGATTTTTAGAATGGCAAGGGACAGATATGAAGCTAGCAAGACAGCAAATCTCTCAATACGACTGATTGGTCAAGGCCGTCGAGGGAGACAGTACGATGCCCCAGTTCCAAATGAAGTTGCGGGCTTAATAGTTAGTGATCTTCCTGAAACAACAGGGGAGAGAGATATAATAGTCCAGACGAGGACCGGACAGCTACAAAGGATCAGTGAGCTACACCCTTCCTTCATGGCCATGCAATATCCATTGTTATTCCCGTATGGTGAAAGTGGTTTCCATGACCAAATGCCTTATAGAGGAACTGGACAAACGTCGATTAAGAGAACATAAATGACAATGCGGGAGTACTATGCATATCAGATTCATACAAGAATGTCTGAAGGAAAAGGAATAATTCAGGCAGGACGACTTCTCCATCAATACATTGTTGACGCATATACATCTATAGAGCAAGAACGTCTACGATGGATAAGACACAACCAGAAAACCCTAAGAGTTGAAATCTACAACAACATTTGTGATGCCGTTACAAGAGGGGACACGGATGCAAGATCGCTTGGAAGGCGAATAATTCTGCCATCATCATTTACAGGTTCTCCAAGGTATATGGTTGAAAATTATCATGACGCACTCGCTTTGTGCAGGTGGTATGGGAACCCTCATTTATTCATCACGATAACGGCAAATCCAAGTTGGGAAGAAATAACAGCGCACCTTCAGACTTACGGAAATGATCTGTCAAATGATAGGCCAGACCTACAATGCAGGGTATTCAAAATAAAATTGGACCAATTATTAGCAGACATTCGAAGTGGCATTTTCTTTGGAAGAAGTAAGGCATGTATGTAAACCAAATATATTGCCAGCTCATGTAGAGAAGTTATGTCGCATTAACTTTCATTCTAAGAATAGTATTTTGAACTAATAATTTTTTTTTAATGTGCAGTTTTGTATACTATAGAATTTCAAAAGCGCGGCCTCCCACATGCACACATATTAGTTTGGCTAAACAGGATAGGAACGGACCCAAGCCCACCGGAGATCGACAGAATTATTTCAGCAGAAATCCCAAACAAATATGTTGATGAGGAAGGATATAAGTTGGTGGAACAATTCATGATACATGGACCATGTGGTCCTGACCGACGTCATCGCCTTGCATGGAAAATGGGAGATGTACGAAGAAATACCCTAAAGCCTACAATGAGAGAACTACTGTCGATGAGTTTGGTTATGTGACTTATCAACGGAGAAGAGACGAATCGAAATCCGTCACAAAAAGGGGGTCCTTGCTGTTCAGCAACTACGTTGTCCCTCATAATCTGTCATTGCTGAAAAAATACAAAGCACATATCAACGTAGAATGGTGCAACAGGTCAAGAGCGATTAAGTATCTTTTCAAATATATTACAAAGGGGGTTGATAAGGCTACCATGATCATCGAAGACCAGCAACCAACAGGACAACAAAACCGTCGAAATGGACAGAAATCTCATGAAGGTGATGAAATAAAGAAGTATCTTGACTGTAGGTATTTATCGGCTTGCGAAGCAATGTGGAGAATATTTGCCTTTAACATTCATCATCGATCCCCAGCCGTACAGAGGCTCCCACTGCATTTAGAGGGACAACAAAGTCTATTGTATGAAGATTCTGTTGACTTGGAGAATATGATTGATGGGGAAGGTGTTCGGAAAACTATGTTGACGGAATGGATGGAAGCAAACAAATATAACATTGAAGCAAGAAATCTAACGTATGTTCAGTTCCCGTCCAGATTTGTATGGAATGCTTCCACAAAGACATGGACTCTGCGTAAGAAGGGGTTTGTAATAGGAAGAATCGTCAACATACATCCAACCGCTGGAGAATTATATTATATGAAATTGTTGCTGACGATGGTGAGAGGGCCAACATCATACAAAGAGATCCGAACTGTGAACGGCGAAGTCATATTCAAAGATGCATGCTATAAAATGGGGATACTAGACGGGGACTCCGAATGGCATCAAGCAATAGAAGAATCAGCTCACTGGGCTACCCCAAGCCAGTTGCGACATCTATTTGCCACGCTATTGATACACTGCGAGGTTGGAGATCCTCTCAGTCTATGGAATAGATTTTGGAAAAGTCTCTCTGAAGATATAACATTCAGACAACAACGGCTTTTCAGTTACAGGGATCTTCAACTTACTGACGACGAGCTTAAAAACTACGCTCTAATGGATATCGAGAAGATTCTCATGCAAAACTCAAAATCCCTTACAGATTTTCCCAGAATGCCATTGCCATCAACAGGTATACTAAAGGAGCTCACCAACAGGCTATTGATCGAGGAGACTAATTACAACATAGAAGAAAATCATGCTGAGCAACAACGCCTTATTTCAACATTGAATAATGAGCAACAATTGGTGTTCAACGCCGTCATTGCCTCGGTGCAGAATGGTCTTGGAAAACTTTTCTTCCTATATGGTCCAGGCGGCACGGGAAAGACTTACGTTTACAAGGCTATAATAACAACATTAAGGTCAGAAAACAGGATAGTGCTTCCTGTGGCTTCATCGGGAATTGCAGCGTTACTTTTACCTGGAGGAAAAACTGCGCATTCGAGATTCAAGATTCCAATATCGATACAGGAAAATTCAATATGTGATGTGAAACAAGGGACCATGTTAGCAGAACTGCTGGTACAATCGGACTTAATAATCTGGGATGAGGCACCGATGACCCACAAGTTCGCATTCGAGGCCTTAGACAGAACGATGAGAGATTTGATGTCGAGAACAAATGCCTTAGCAGAGACAATACCATTCGGTGGGAAAACAGTAATGCTTGGCGGCGACTTCAGACAATTGCTACCTGTGATACCTAAAGGGTCTAGACAAGATACGGTTGAATCAGTCATAAATCGATCATACTTATAGGATCATTGCTGTGTATATACACTGACAAAGAATATGAGACTAAATCGCACAGAGATAGAATTTTCCAAATGGATTTTGCAAATTGGAGATGGGAAAATATCTGAGACCAGAGTCGGTGATGAAGAAACAGTTAGAATTCCAAGTGCAATGACGATTCAGCCTCTCGACGACCCTATTCAACAAATCGCCAGCTACACATACCCAGGTTTTGAAAGTCATATGACAGATCGTGATTTCATTAAGGAAAGGGCAATACTAACACCCCGTAATGACACCGTCGACCAAATAAATGATTTCATGCTATCACTCGCTCGAAGCCAGCCTACCGAATATTTAAGTGCGGATAGTATTGAAATAGAAGCTGCAACCGAAAGTGGGGCAGAAGGAATGTACCCTGTTGATTTTCTAAACACGCTACAATTCTCCGGGCTACCAAATCACAAACTTATTCTAAAGCCTTCAGTTGTTGTAATGCTACTTAGAAACATCAATCAAAAGGATGGACTCTGCAATGGAACAAGAATGATAGTCTCACGTTTGGGCAGCAAAGTTGTCGAATGCGAAATTCTGACTGGTACAAATTTAGGAACAAAAGTTCTCATCCCAAGAATCATTCTTTCGCCATCAGACACAGGATGGCCGTTCAAATTGAGACGACGCCAATTCCCACTAAGAGTATGTTATGCAATGACAATTAACAAGAGTCAGGGGCAGAGTTTAAAAAGAGTTGGCGTCTATCTACCGAAACCAGTTTTCACGCATGGTCAACTATACGTAGCATTATCTCGAGTAACATCACCTGCAGGAATAAAGATCTTGAGTGTTGGTAGCCTTTCTATCCTAACAACCTAACTTCGGGACGATTAAACCACGTTAAGATGGGAAGAATTCGAATGAACGTGGGGTGTGTGTGTTCTTGGAGAAGGTTGGGAGCTTCTCTCTCTAAAATACTCTTTTCACACACAACACCTTTTATTATGTGTTAGGGTTCAAGTATTTATACCACATTTTGGTATATAATACTTGGGCCCCTAACAAAGCCCAATTACACTAAGCCTCTTATAATGATAATCTTTATAAATAAACTACAAAGATAATTCTAATTAATTGAACACAATAAAATATTCCTAACAATCTCCCCCTTTGTGTTCAATCTTCAATTTGGCATGGATTATCTTTGCGGGGCTTAGTGCGTTTGCCTGAGTCCTAAAGGAATTTCCTCCTTGTCTTGTCTTTTGACCTCTTCTTTTGGAGATCTTCAAGCTCACCGTGTCTTGATCTTGCTTCTCGGCACCAGATCTTCTTAATCTTCTTTTGAAGCTCGACTCGTAAATGCCGGAAGGTGTTTGAAGTTGCTTGCTGTATCTCTTCTTTTTGTGTTCGATCTCTCCTTTCGATGGTAGCATAACTCCCCCTACTTTTGGTCAACCTTAAGTTGGAATTGGGAAGTTCTCTTTGAAGTTTGGAGAGACATACACGAGGCGGCAACTTCAATCTTTGAAAGTCGGCGGTGTTTGCTTGATTTGACGACGCTTGATGATTTGGCATGTTGATCACGTTGTCGGGACAAGGAAATGGCATTGGTAGGCTTGTAGGAGCTCAGGTCATAACCCGACGGAACCACAAAGGCAATCCGTCGTATAATAAACCGGGGTCACGAAGACTTCCCGTTCTTGAGTCCTAGTAATCTCCCCCTACAAGGGCTATCTCCTCTTCTTGCGGAGGCTTTGAATGCTCTTTCGGCTAGGACTCTCTTGACTTGACGATGTATTCTTTAAACCGGATGTAGATAGTGATCCACGCCCTGAAATTTGAATTTGATGATGTCGCGGATCTTGGACTTTGTTCGCATCTTGTCCTGGTCTTTCTTCGTAGTTTGAATTCGTCAAGTCTCCTTTAATCTTCTTCTTCTCGGCGCCGGATTCGTCTTCTTCGAAGGAAGTTGTCTGGTTCGGCCTCGAGGAAGCTTGTCTGGCTCCGGAAGAAGATACACGTGGGGTGTTGTAAAATGTGCCGAGGCTCCTTTGGAATGTTCCATTCAAGTGCAGGAGAGCCCGACTTCAGAGTGGTACGCTCGACGGAAATTGGTGGGTGGTCCGACCTGTTTGTTTATGCGTGTCCCCTTCTCCCCCTCATGGCGATTCGAGTTAACGAGATCGGCATGCTTGTATACGAAGATTAGAAGGACACAAACGACAGGTCGGTGATGGTAATAACCAGACGAAGCCACTAAGGCAATCCGTCGACACGACTTCAGAGACAAACTCCGAGACGTGGCCTGTGAGGACAGGGCTTGAAGAACCGGGGCCACATAGGCATCCCGTTTACATCGTTTTAGAGACTAGCTCGAGACGATGGCCTGATTCCGTTGTTGTATTGATGTTGCAACGGCAGGACTTCCTTCCAATCCTTGAATCACATCTACAGGAGATGTGTCTATGGAAGTTCTGATCTGATCATGAAGTCCAGATAAGAAAAGGTGTATGTGTCCTAGAAAATTATAAAACATTTAGATAGTGAGGACACCTAGACTCGATGTGTTCAAAAAGTTCAGTGGTGTGGGGCTGAGTACCACATAATTCAATATCTCCCACTTCCGAGTGAAGCGGTGATAGTAGACGTGGTTCCCCGTGATTTCTTGAAACATCGGTCTATTGGGAGATCGATGAGTGGGTAAGGCTCGGTTGTGCATGCGCCATTGGACCAAATGAGGCGACTTCTACCCGGGAGCTGATAAAAATCAGCACCTGCACCTATATGGGATGGCCCGAATGTTGTGTGAGGTAAGTGATTTGTGTATCATCGGCTTTGTGGTCTTGTCAAGAATGGCCAAATAGGGGTGGCTTTTATGCGCATGAATCGTCACTAACACTCGGTTGCGTTCCGGGGTTAGGTTCAGTTTGGTCTGACTGAACCATAAGAACTAGAATTCCTGCATCCGTCAATTTTGATGAGTGCTGCTTGATCAGCAAGTTGGAGCAGGTCGGTAGAGTGCATCATAATATGAGCGCAATGAGGTCACCTTTGCCTTTTGAGGATTCTTGAACTCTTGAGGGTTGAGTTTTATTGTTGAAGTCCGTCTTGGGAGGTGGAATAGCTTGATGATGAGAGGATTTTTCTCTTTCTTTTTTTTTTTTTTTTTTGTAGATACATATATATATATATATATTTATTGTATTAATAATAGAATAATATACTATATATTATATTATATTATATTATATATATATATTTTATTTTTTTTTGTTGTTCCTCCCCCTCAAATCGTGCACCACCGTAAGAATTTTTCTCCCCTTTAAAATGTACTCCCCTCGAAAATATGGAATGATACTCCCCCTTAATGCATGCACGCCTAAAATGTAGATTTTCTCCCAAGAAAAATTAGCGTGATGAAAATAACGTATTTTTCTTTTCAGTTCAGATGCATACTTAAAGAAGTAATTTTCTTTAAACTAAGCATATTAAAATGTACGTTTTCTACCTTTGACGCTCCTACAGAAAATAGGTAATTTTTTGCGATTCAGCTTATATGCATACTTGAAAGTTTTTAAGCTTGAAATTTTTAAAATTGTATGCATAATGAAAATGTACCTATAAAATAAGGTATTTCGCATTTCGGCTCAGGTATGCATGCATGCATGCAAGAATTTAAAAGTAAAAGTCCTTTTGAAGCATGCATAGCTATAATGTACCCTATAGTTTTCAAAGTAGGTATATTGTCTTTTCAGCTCGATATGCATGCCAAAATTTACTATGAAATGCATATATAGAATTTACCTATCTTAAAAGTATGTATGAATGTGGTATTATGCAATTCAGTTCAAAAGATAGAATGTACCACATATAGTCGTAGTTGCTCACGTCGTTTCCCTTTATCATGTATGTGGAGCCACTACGTCAAATTGCCATACATGAGGGATGCGGTTGCTCGCGTCTCTTACCAGTCATGCATGTGGAGCAACCCGAGTACCGTGCAAGCTGGGATTTGTGGTTGCCCTCGTCTCGTACCGATCATGAGTATGGAGCAGCCATCTTCTAATTACTACTCATGATCGGGGTTTTGTGGTTGCTCTCGTCTCATACCAATCACGCGTGTGGAGCAACCATCGACGAATTACCACACGTGATTGGGCTCCTGCAAAATATTAGCGGGACTTTGGTACCCATTTTTGGATGGGTCCTCCCTGATTAGCAGAAAATAATTTATGCACATTTGGTTCAGATATACATCCTAAATCATCCTTTAAAGTCCTATTTAATTTGATTTCTGATTTAGGAATCCAAGTTTGGTGAACCTTAAAGGGAAATGACAATTCAGCGCCGGTGAATATGTGTCTAGGTTTAGAAGATCTGAAGATTTTCTCCCTAGCCAGTCGCAGAAGGTGTCTTTCAGACTTAATCTGGATCGGATATTTCAAGTATGAATACGAGCTTATCGCACTATATGCGTCATCAGATGATGAGTCGTATTGCCTACAAGAATTCACATCATTCACTCTATAATGATGGGGGATAAGCGTGGAAGTTCGTTTGCTTAAACTTTGAACTTCTTCTTTGCACGCTTTCCTTTGAAGAGGAATAGGAGAGGGAAAATCTTGAACATGTTCGACCTTAATTTTGAAAGATAATGGCGATTTTCCTTTCTCCTTCCTAATTTTCTGTTCCATGGAAGTATTAAGCTTAAGGCTTTTACTTATCTTTTCTGCGCCAGTCAAAGGTGACTTAGAATGCATATTTTCTTTCGTCACCGTTGACTTAGAATTATTAGCAAAAGTCTTTTCAGTTTTAGGAACATGGATGCTTTTCTTTCTTTCCTTCACCTGTTTCGATGAAGATGTATCTTTTGAAAGATCATTGGAAACAGATAAAGACGGGGAATTTTTGAGATATAAAATCTCCTCTAAAAGCTTTTTCTTTTCCGCTCGAAAACCTACTCTTTCTGATTCCAAGGTTGCGTTCAATTCTGCAATTTTACTAGCAACCTCAGGAATTTCCCAACTAGAGATAGGTTTATTAGAATGTAAATTATTTTCCCCGAAAGACACTAAGTTAGAAGATGAATTTTTATCTGCTTGACTTCTTTTACCACAAGCGTTCTCTAAAATTTCAATCTTAGAGGAAAGCATACACCGTTCCTCTAAGATTATCTCATATTTTGATGAGACACGATTTCGCTCATCTTCGCAAGAACGTAATCTTTTAGTCATATCACAGACATTCTTTTCACTAATTTCTAACTTAGTTCCTAAGCTAATGACCTTTGACCTCATGTTAGCCAAATCCTCATTAGCGAAAGCTAGACATTCTTGTTGCTTAAGCAACACAGAGTAATTATTAGCAAATCTTGCTTCTAATTCCTCAATTTTTCTAGCTTGAGCATCCATAATAATTTTTTTTTAATTTACAAATTTAAAATTTGGCTTTTGGAAAATCAGTTCCGAAAAGTTTGGTTTTATCAAAAAGTATAGTGAAGTATCGAAGATAGTAAGTGTCGAAAATTTTTGGTTTGCACCTAAAAATTTTGGAATGATTTCGAAAACTTCGGGAAAATTACCAAAACTTTTTCTATAATATGCCACAAAAACGACCTAAGTTGATTGTTGGATACGTGATCGTTAATGCGTATAGTGGATTTGCCTTCAAAAATTGACGAAAAACGTTTTCTATACCGAAAATTTGGGCCCGAAAAATTTATTTTGAAAATTTTCGAAAAAAGTGTAAAATAGACTATGTCCGTTGGACTCAGAAAATTTTTCTCTATCAAATGATGTAAAATAGACTATGTCCGTTGGCTACTTAAAGCCTTTTTATTCCGAGGGGGGGCCGAAAAATTTTTGGTGATCGAAAATATTTAAGTGTAATTTTTGGAGAGTGAGTGATCGAGAATTGTGAGACTGTTTTCGATTGAGAACAGTGAATTCTCGGGTAAGACTTTGACCGAAATTCGGGTAGGTAGAAAGAATTCGAGTACAAGGAATTTTCGGATATGTAGAAATTCGGGTACACTGATTCGGATGATTTGCCCGAATTCGGATAATTCAGTCCGAAAATCAGACAATCGCCGAGAATAGGCAAATTCGGGTACGTATGCCCGAATTCGGGTCTGCCCGAAAACTAGAAAATCGCCGAGAATTTTAAACGAAAAATCGGGTGATGAAAATCGGGTTAGTGCTAATTTTCGCCGTGCAGGAAATTCGGGTGATGAAAAATAGGCAAAAATTCGAAAATCGGGTAGAAACACGCCGAATTTCGAACAGAGTCACCCGAAAATCAATGAAAATCGGGTAGAATCAGCCGAAAATCTGGGCACTGTTACATTTATCTACCCGAAAATCAAATCTGCAGAAAAATGACGAGTTTCCTATGAGATTTTCTACCTAAATCTCACTCAAATCAATTGAAATTTGTTGGGTAAACACTTAAAATCACTCGAAAACAACTTATTTAGCTCTTGAGCTTGCAAAATCAGTAAAATAAGCTCAAAAACTCAAGATCAAGAGCAAAAAGGTTTCGAACTCAAAGCTATGAAAAAGCCCAAAAATTTCAGAAAAATCGCTCAAATCCGAACGCGTTTGGCTCTGATACCACTTGTTGGTAGCCTTTCTATCCTAACAACCTAACTTCGGGACGATTAAACCACGTTAAGATGGGAAGAATTCGAATGAACGTGGGGTGTGTGTGTTCTTGGAGAAGGTTGGGAGCTTCTCTCTCTAAAATACTCTTTTCACACACAACACCTTTTATTATGTGTTAGGGTTCAAGTATTTATACCACATTTTGGTATATAATACTTGGGCCCCTAACAAAGCCCAATTACACTAAGCCTCTTATAATGATAATCTTTATAAATAAACTACAAAGATAATTCTAATTAATTGAACACAATAAAATATTCCTAACATTGAGCTTCAATGAAGAAGGCAGAGACAATGATGAAGTTGTCAACATGGTATACCATGAAGTATTCAACACCATTGACAACCGTCGCTGACGGTAGGTTTCATATATAGCGAATATGGCTGAGCTCTGAGTTTATGTACCTCATGTCAGCACATATATTCGTACAAAATCATATTTGTGTGATCATATATTAAAATGCAATGTTTTTTCAGCCGATATACATGATCCAAAAAAAATTCAATATCATAAGTCCCGAAGAACACTCTTATGCATTTACTTCAAACAGTAGTGTAATTATTTTTTTAAATATTTTAAACGGTAGATTCATTAATATTTTTTGCAATCGATACTTTTATTATTATTATTATTATTATTATTATTATTATTATTATTATTATTATTATTATTATTATTATTATTATTATTATTATTATTATTATTATTATTATTATTATTATTATTATTATTATTATTATTATTATTATTCCAAATTATAAGTTCAATAGTTTGTTCAAAAGTTGGTTTCATGATTTTATTTTCAGATGATAGTTTCAGTCTCTTATTTTCCCAAAGAATGCATCGGTATTTTATTTTCAAATAATTTTTTCATTAACTATTTTGTCTTGTCGCCTTTTATGTTTTGAACTTGATTAGGATCGACGTTTTAATTGCATTGGAAAGATAACCGATGTTGTTACGGAAAGTGGCTGGAATTACGTTTCTTGCACAAAATGTTTCACGAAGCTGGGAAAATCTTTGACTACCCTCATTTGTAATAAGTGTTTGAACCCCAATGCAGTTCCGGTGTTACGGTAGTTAAGGAAAGGGCAAACAAGGATGATTGAGACCTTGCTTCATAATGACGCATCCGATTCCTTCACAGATTCAAAGGTTTTTGCGTTTATTAGTACGATATATGTGCATTTGGCACTTATTATTTTTAATTGTATCGATTGAGTAGTGCTTTAACTTCGTTCAGTTTGATATGCCCGTTGGTAACGCACCTGCGGTCTCTCATCGAGGCAACGTAACTGAGTTGAAATTTGGTGACCTGAAAGCTTCCGTGTCTGGTGCTGTTCCACATGTGGCGATTGTTGATTTTGAAGAAAAAGATGCTGACATCAAAGGTCTAAGTGTTGGTCCGATTGCCCTGTCTAACTCTGATTCTCCGACTGCAACGTCTAAAGAGTCTGCCAATGCTGTCGTCAAGAGAAGTTCCGGTAGCCAGGATACAACTGGTCAGTCTGTTACTTACAGCAGGAGGAAGAAAATTAAAAAAGAAAAATAGGGAACGTTTATGTGACGTGGTTGTATATATTTTTGCAGAAACGTTATAAAACCTCTGAAATTTGCCTTCTATAACGTACTCAGTTAAACCCAAAGTTCCGTTGTAATGAACTTACCCCCGAGCCGTACGTTATACATGGTATTACTAAACCATCTGCTGTAAGATTGCTATTAAACTACTGGAAAATTATGTTTGTAATTAAACATAAATTGGATTATAATTTTAAGTATGTTTTGTTCTATGTATATTTACAAGTTAACATATTTGTATTTCATTTTATACTTATGAAAACTTGGCAGGGTGGTTGTGTGATGTAATTTTTCGACGTGTTGTTGGGTAAGCTCAATCTGGTTTTAAGACTGCCAAATTCAACAAACTGTAGTAATCACAGTCACGCAGTCGCACACTCTTCCAAACACTCATTTCATGGTCACTAACTATCACGTCGCAGTCGCACACTTCATGCAGTCGCACACTCTTCCAAACACTCATTCCATGGTCACTAACTATCACGTCGCAGTCGCACACTCTTCTAAACACTCATTCCATGGTCACGCTAATTCACACGGTCGCACACAGTCTTGCAGTCTTTCAAAAATAGAATGAAAATTAAACAAAGCCCACTTACTTTAGAAAGCCCAATGAAAGTGGCCCAAATATACAAATTCAAACAAGAAATCGAACAGACCAAATTCAGAAAAAAAAAAAAAAAAAAAAGCAAACAAAGTGAAGAAATACAAAAGAGAACTCGAACACAGCTCCTAGCAATAGACCTCCAATTCGATTTCCTTCAATTGCATTAAAGACAAGGAAACTTGCTGCGAATCCGCGGCAAAATGGCGCAGCTAATCGTAAGGGTGTGTGTGTGCATAAAACACAAATTTTTATAATATAATTGTTTAGTACGACTGTGCATCATTTGTTTTGCGTTTGTGTGTATTTGATCTTCCCAGTCGTGCGTTAATGATTTCTGAATATTTTGTTACGATACTATTCGATCTTCTCCTGCACGTTGCTTCAAAACTACCTGGGCTTTGTTTAAATTGCAGTCCGATTACATAAATTTGCACAACTTCGTGACCTGTGTGAATTAGTGAGTATGGAATGAGAGTTCGGAAATAGAGTGCGACTGTGTGAAGTGTGCGACCGTGTGATTGTGATTATTGCATTTTACTGAATTTGGCAGTCTTAAAACTAAATTAACTGTTTTACTGTTCTGTAATATTTCTAATTGAAAAGATTTGTTGCAAATAGTTTATTCAACAAGAATATTTGTGACTATTACATTGAGCTTACAAAACTATCTGTGCTTCGTTTAATTTTCATTACGTTTTTTGCGTTTGCATTACTTTGCAAAATTCGTGTATTCGCGGGCCTGTGGTCAGGGCTCGGAAGAATGTACGATTACGAAGCTGTGACTATTGTGTTTGCTAAATTTGGTAGTCTTAAAAATCAATTTAACATTTCATTGTTTTGTGAGGCTTCTAATGGAGAATATATTTTGCAAATAGTCAATTGAGCTAATTATCCCATCTTATTTATCTTTTCCCCAAAATCTTGAATTCTTTGTTGTTACTGTAAATTATTTTACTACTCTTGAAATATAGTAAATGAATGATATATCATTTATAAGTCGGATAATCAACTATGTGTCGATCGACATGAATGCTTACGTTGCTTTTTTATAAGTTTGATCCGAACCTATATCAGTTAGTTAATGTTCGTCTTCTCCAAACATCTTAGGAAACGTTTGATACATAGTTATTTGATATTTTCCTGTACAGTGAATTTTACATTGCTTTTTTATAAATTTGATCTGTGCGTATATCAGTTAGCTAATGTTCGTTTTCTCTAAACATTTTAGGAAACCTTGGATGCACAGCTTGACACATCTGAGTTCATACCGTGTAAGCTTACGCTTTGTTCAGACTATAAGTTCATTAGTAAGTTCATCATTGAGAAACTAAGCAGTGAAGAAATGCAAGAAATGTTGATAAAATCTCAGTTTGGGAATATTATGGTGTCTGCGGAAAATTTTTACCTATCTAGCCAGATAATTTGGTACCTCATGAGGTCTCAAGTCTTAATTGATGTGTCAAACGAGTTGTGGATGGTAATTGACAAAAAACCAGTTCGTTTCGCGCAGCCAGAATTCTGTCTTCTAACAGGTTTAAGGTGTTCCCCGCTGCCCCCTGTTTCGATGAATATGGAATTCATCACAAGACACTTCTCGGGCAATACAAGAGTCACGCTGCAAGAAGTTATTGAAAAATTTTCAGAGTTGACCAGTAGTTCATCGGGTGGTTTTAACATTGAGAAACTGAAACTAGCAAGCATCATATTTGTTGCAGCAGTCCTAACGCAGAGAAGTTCCCATAAGAATGTTCTAATTGATCCAGTTCTCTTATATTTGGTAGAAGACTTTGACAGCTTCAACAAATATCCATGGGGCACTATTGCATACAGAGAGGCACTAAGCTCTCTGAAAAGAGACCTCAAGCAGCATATCAACGATTCTCCAACAGGTAGGACAAAGAATCACATCGCACTGACATTAGGAGGATTCATACATCCATTACAGGTAATAAAATACAATTCACTATCACTAAGATCACATTATCATTGTCAATGCAAAATATTGACAAACATTTCTCTACATTTGACATAGGTATTGGCATATGAATGCATACCTGGTGTTGCCGCCACATTTGCAAAACGATTACCGATCGTAAGCAATGACTTACTGCTTATGTGTCATTGGCAAACCAACGCATGGAAAACAAAGGGGTCACCAAAAATGAAATCTGTGGTGGAAGCAGTTTGTACGAGTGGAGTCCAAAGAAGCCTTCTGCAACCAACATTGGAAGACTCTGTGTCATTATTTTTTGCTGAAAGTCGATTTGAAGAAAAGAGAGCCAATGAAGTTATAACCCGAATAACAGAAATATTACAATCTGGTACAGTAGTACTTTGTGTCCCAAGTACAGGGCATGTTCCCAATGTTATTGAGCAGCCTGGGAACATGATTGAGCATCGACAAAAGAGGAAAGATAAGAAGTTGAAAAAACGTTCTATAAGTAAGGAAAATACTGTGGCCAGTGGAAAGGAACCGTGCTTGCAGAAAAATATGCTTCAGGAACAACTATTACAGCCGTTCAACTCAGACATCGGAGGGAGTAACCAACGTATGGATCTAAATGTTTTATGCAGCGACAGTAACTTTGCTGAAGAAGGCAACATTGATGCTGACAACTGCTACCAGATAAATGACCATCAAGTAGAAAACAGAGAGAGTTCAGAACATTTGTCAAAAGAATTCCTGGTTGATGAATGGAACTCAAGAACTTTTAGAGATATCGTGACCGAAATCAAAAAGAAAAGAAAAAGCGAAAGAGCAGCTGGAAACATATTGAAACATCACAGAATACATCAACAAACAGTGACTGATGATGAGACCCAAGATGCAGACGTATTTGTGATGGAAATTAATGAAGAAAACCAATAGAAGAATGCTGGCAGACCTGTGGAAACAGACGCAACAACTTCCATCCCAAAAAATAGTGAAGACGAAAGTACTTATGAACAGACACTTAGTGATCATCAAGTTGGTCTGGAACAAATAATGACAGACGTACATCGTTTGGGAGGGTTAGTGGAATGGCACACTGAGCATGCATACCACAATCTACTACTTTACTGTGAACTAAATATGTAATTTTGTTGACTTTAAATCCAGCAATACACTGGAGTGTTCCTTATACTTACAATATCAGAGAAAATAATGATTATTCACTAGGTTGGTTCTCCCTACCTACAACACTTCAATATATCCTGAATAATATTCTGTTGAGGAAAGAATGTTTACCTAAATATAGTTTTTCCACCAAATTCCAGGACCAGGAGGAGATCTTCGTCTTTACTTGGAGGGCCTAGCCATAGCAAAAAATGTTCAAGAATACATCAAAACTCGCACATTCGGCCAAAGGCCTATAACTAGCGAGAACCAGTATTGGCCATTATATAGAAGAATTGTTGAACAGAGTAATGCACCAGTCCAGCATTCCAAAGAGAAGTCATGTAACAGTGTAAGTAAATAATAAGGAGATCCTATATCTATCTATATGAAGAAGAAATCATGTAACGAAGGGGATTCTTATTTGTACAAATGGTACTTCGAACTTGGAACGAGCATGAAGAAATTAACGATACTTCTTTTTTATGAACATATGATAGTCATATATTTTTAAAACTCATACCTGGAATACTACAGGTGTAATCGGTTGATATATTATATTGTAGTAAGACTGTGTATTGGTCAATTGAAGTAGCTAATAAACAATTAAGCATAAATAAAACGCAAGCATCATTGTATGTCTACAAGTAACCTATTGCATACTCCATAAATCGTAGGTTTGCCTCGAAACGTATTTAGCACCGTATCTCAATCATAAGAAATAGGATTTAACTGTGTTAAATTCTCATGATTATGATCTTAACAGCAGTCACTAATAAATATGTATAAAAGAGCATAAATCGATAATGCATTGAAGGAAGACTATGAAACTGTATAATGCATCAAACGTTGCATTACTCCCCCCTACTTAGATGACCAGAAAATGGATAGTTGTTAATATTAGAATCAATTAATTACTATATAATTAACCATAATGAAACCAAGTGTCTCATGATATTGCTCGACATGACCTATTATATACCCCATGAATCGTTGCATTGCATTCATATACGTTTATAATTGTATCTCTTTGATAAAGGTTCGGTACTTAAGAGAATTAAGTGCGGATGAATATGTAAGTAATAACATGCAATAACAAATATGTATAAAGGAAATAAAATAACTCATACATGGAAGAATGCGTATGTAGTCACCTAATGTAAGACTACTTTTATATTATATAATAGTAAGCTTAATATTGTAAGACTGATACTAATATCCATTTTGTAAGACTGCTGCTTTGATCACATACTATAAAACTATAAGATTGATAATGTGAGTCTTCTCTTTGTAAAGAATTCAAATCCACCACAGAGAAATAATAGGCTTTCTCCAATTGAATAGATCTATTGGCATATATTTAGTAATAGTCTTGAGAACATTTTTTTTTCTTGAAATGTGGAAATAATGTTGATATAATATGACATAATTTATGAGATAAGGAGATTTATTATCTTTTGACTTTTTTGCTTTTATCATTTTTTTTTCAAAAAATAAAAATAAAAGACAAAAGTTATAAATGAAGTTTACCTTCACAATTTTCGGTTCAATTGGTTACGTCAACGTGTACTTCATCTGACCTGAGCAGTTTGATGTGGAGACCATTTTTGTTTTATGGATATCTTAAAGAAGATTACATTATGTGATTTCAATATTTATTATTATTTGACTTTTTGCTTTCTTATTTTTATATAAATATTAGACATAAGATATAAATGAACTTTACCTTCATAGTTTTCGAGATATTTTATGTTAATTTTAAATGCTAAGAAAGTAAAAAAAGAATAAAAATACGTCGAATTCGAGCCAAGCCCAAGGTTGACAACTTTTTTAGGCGCATGAATTGACTCATGAGCTCGATCAGTCATGATGAAGCTCAAGCTCGACTGTTATGCTAACAATCGGACCGATTCGACTTAACTTTTACACCTACAACGGTCTATTACCAAAGCTCTAACCTCCAAAATATTAAAAGATTAGGGTTTTTCCATTAGATTTGTTATAATTTATATACTTAAGGTTTTTCAATCTAATATATTATCATCGTATATCAGTAAGAAATCAATATAGGTGTTTATGAATTAACTTCCGTTAAATTTATCATACAAGTACACCATGTCTACAATTCTGATATAAACGCCTTTATTACAGAAAAATATATTCTACATAATTTTCATGGCATTCTAATTTAAGAAACATTCCCGTGCATCGCACGGGTCGAACCTAGTCTATTTAAATAGAGTAATAATGGGAGATTCTTTATGGTAATAAAAGTGTGGATAGGGAAAGCTGTCTATATGGAATTTACAATTGGCAAGTGAAACTTATTCCGAAAAAAAAAATCATTTTTAAGTTCAGTTTGAAGTGAATTTATCCATTATAGGTCATTGATATGTGGATAAAGATTAAAATTTTAATCATTTGATTAAATAAAAGGTTAATACAAAAATATCACCACCTCAACACTAATTATTAATTGAGTGGTTGATTAAATTGAAGGGAAAAAATGGCAGGTAAGATATGAAATCATTAAATAATTTATTGTTAATTATTTAATTAATCCTTACAGCAAAGCAACCGACAGGAAAACAAGATTTGCAGATTATGTAAAAAAAAAAAGAGAGTTGATTTTAGGTTAATTTCTACCTATACAATCACAATCCACATGGCTTAGTTATAATTTAAATATAATTAATTAACTAATTAATTAGATCTCCACATACCATGACATTAGCTTATAAAAATTAATTATTTCATCCTCAAACTTGCCTTATTATTCCAGGAATAAATCTCAGATCCCAATGTTACGGTTGGCTAATCATGTGTTTGTTTTTATAATTTTATTATTATTTTTATTTTTTCATCACTTAATTGTAAGAATACTTTTATGCTAAATAATAATAGCTTATTTACTAAATAAAATATAATAAATTCTGCTTTCTACATGCAGAAAAATCATTTTCACCATAAGAGATAAATAGAGAGGAGAGCCAACCGAATTCTCAGCCTTATGAATATTGACTGATCAGATTCCTCCATTAAAAAAATTAAATAAATAAATAATATTATGAATAATAATAAATGATGCTAACCTTCCAAAATTGATGAAAAATAGCAATTCCATCTTAATTCCAACCAAAAGCTTCTGAAAATTGAATGTATAACTAACATGTGGCTGACTCATACCTTATATTTATAGAGTAGACTTAGGGTATGGACCATTTCAAATTAGACATACGAAATAAACTACATTCTACATAAAATATTTATATATAGTTATATCGGCAGCTGCTTGGAAGGGTCCATATGATTAAAACTTAATAAATGGAACGACTAGAATCATTTATTTTACTAGTTATGAGATGTTAAATGCTACTTAAATAAGAACATAAAAGGATAACTATATTGTTTATTGACTTAGGAACTCGATATATATATATATATATATATACTGCCAAATAAAATAAAAGGAGCAATATTTATTACTAACAACATGTGAAACCCTAGATGAGGGTAAATATACTCTACATAATTTTTTTTTTATGAAAAATATCCAATATCACTACAGTCATAACATTCCGAATAAAACCCTTGATGAGGGTAAATGTACTCCTACATAATTTTTTACGAAAAATATCCAATATCACTGTAGTCATAACATTCCGATTAAAACCCTTGATGAGATGAAATGTACTCCTACATATTTTTTTTATCGAAAATATCCAATATCAATGCAGTCATAATATTTCGATTAAAATCCTCGATGAGGGTAAATGTACTCCTATATTTCGATGAAAAATATACAATATCACTGCAGTCCTAATATTTTGACTAAGTTCAGCCATGATTAAATTTAAATATCGTTTTAAGTTATGAAACAATCATTTACTTCCAGTATAATTAGTGATCCTAACTCTAAAGACAAGTTAGATAGAGCAATAAAATCCCCGTCGAGAATCATATGCCTGACCATTTGACGACCTATTTAACTTATTTTCAGACAAAAATTATGATCACTATACCTTTAGAAAACAAAATAACAATATGTGGTTCTAAAAACTAAGATCCAAAAACAAGAAAATAGAGAAGAAGAAAAAAGAAGCTAAATAAAACCAACATTTCCTAAATTTATTATTTAATTGTTTTTGTTAATCATAATCCAATTCCACCACCCAACCCCCCACCCCCCAAAAGGATCAAATAATAATAGAATAATCACAGTGTCCAAGATTTAGATCTCTCTCTCTCTCTCATATCCATTCCATCTATAATATACAACGACAAGATGGCTGTGTGTACATCCCACTCATCATCACCTATGCAAAACAGCAACTGATTTCTTCTTCTTCTTCTTCTTCTTCTCCTCCATCGCTTGCATCAGAAAAAATGCCAGCAAATTCTTTCTCTAACATCCTCAAGTTCTTCTTCTCAATCCTCTCTGTATATTCCCTCCCCTTCTGTAAAGAATGCTACTCCATTGACGAGCAGGGGCAAGCTCTCTTAACGTGGAAGGACACTCTAAACGCTTCTTCTGCGCTTCAATCATGGAACCCTTCAGACCCAAATCCCTGCAAATGGTATGGAATATACTGCAACTCCAATGGGCACGTGGAGAAGATAAGCTTGAAGTCCGTAGACCTGAGAGGCCCACCTCCGGCGAACTTGCAGGGCTTGAAGTCGTTAAACACCATCGTCTTGTTGTCGGCGAACCTAACGGGCGCCATACCCAAGGAGTTCGGCGACTATCTCGAGCTGGTTATGGTGGACCTAAGCGACAACTCCATTGACGGCGAGATTCCGTCGGAGCTGTGTGGGCTCAGCAAGCTTCAGTCTCTGTTCCTTAACACCAACTCTCTTCAGGGACCCATCCCTTACGATATTGGGAACCTATCGAGCCTTCGAAGCCTCATACTCTACGATAATCAGCTGACCGGCGAGATTCCCAAGAGCGTGGGGAGGCTGGGCCGCCTCGAGTCGTTTCGGGCCGGCGGGAACCAAAATCTCAAGGGCGAATTGCCCAGTGAGATTGGGAACTGTTCGAGCTTGGCCGTGCTGGGGTTAGCTGAGACGAGCGTTTCCGGCGGTCTTCCGCCGGCGATTGGGATGCTTAAGAAGCTTCAGACGTTAGCGATCTACACTTCTCTCTTGTCCGGCCCCATACCTGAGGAGATTGGCAACTGTACTGAGCTGCAGAACGTTTACCTTTATCAGAATTCGATCGGTGGTTCGATCCCAAGAAGCGTAGGTGAGCTTAAGAACCTTCAGAGCTTGCTGCTATGGCAGAATGACATAGTGGGCACTGTTCCATTAGAGCTCGGAAGATGCACGGAGCTGAGGACAATCGACTTTTCGGAGAATCGGCTGGCGGGAAATATCCCGACGAGCTTGGGGAGCCTCATCAACCTCGAAGAGCTGCAGCTGAGTGTCAACCAATTCTCAGGTACGATACCTTCCGAGATATCGAAATGCGACTCGCTGACTCATTTGGAAGTCGACAATAATATGTTATCCGGCGAAATCCCGCCTGAGTTTGGGAGGTTAAAGAGCTTAACTCTGTTTTTTGCCTGGAGGAATAACTTGACTGGGAACATCCCTGTGAGTTTATCAGAGTGTGATAGCTTGGAAGCCCTTGACCTCTCTTACAACAAGCTCTACGGTTCTGTCCCGACGGAGATCTTCGGTTTGAGAAATCTGACCAAACTGCTGCTGATTTCTAACAGACTGACCGGCTTTGTCCCGCCCGATATCGGGAACTGCACGAATCTGTACAGATTTAGGATCAGCGATAATCTGTTGGGAGGAACCATACCTAAAGAGATCGGCGGGTTGAAGAGCTTGAATTTTCTCGATATGGGCAGCAATCGTTTCGTTGGGGGCATTCCCGACTCGATCTCGGGATGTGAATCTCTCGAGTTTCTTGATCTTCATTCGAATTCGCTGACGGGTTTTTTGCCTACTTTGTTCCCGGGAACACTTCAGTTCGTCGACGTGTCTGGAAATATGATTGCAGGCTCATTACCACCTAGTATAGGTTCCCTAACCCGACTGACCAAGCTCGACCTGGGGAACAACCGACTCTCCGGCAACATCCCGCCTGAGATAGCCTCGTGCCAGAATCTTCAGATGCTGGACCTCGGGGAAAATGGGTTCTCGGGCAGCCTGCCCGAAGAGCTCGCCCAGCTGCCCTCCCTCGAAATCTCCCTGAACCTCAGCTGCAACAGTTTCACAGGCGAGATCCCCGGCGAGTTTTCGCGGCTGGACAAACTGGGAGTCCTCGATCTTTCTTACAACAACTTCTCGGGCAGGTTAGACGTCCTTAAGAGCCTCGAGAACCTCGTCTCCCTCAACGTATCGTTCAACGATTTCTCCGGCGAACTGCCCGATACGCCCTTCTTCCGCAAGCTCCCTCCCAGCTCCCTCGTGGGGAACAAAGATCTCCACGCCTCGAACGGCGTCATAACGCCAGCGGACGCCATGGGGCCCAACCGACGCTCCAAGTCGACGGTGAAGCTCGGGATGTCGATCCTAGTCAGCGTCAGCGCGGTCCTCGTTCTCCTAGCCGTCTACATGCTGGTCAAGAGCCGGATGGTCAGGTACGCTCAGTCCAGCTCCTGGGAAACGACTCTGTACCAAAAAATGGAGTTCTCCGTCGATGAGATCGTACGGAGCCTCACGTCTTCGAACGTTATTGGGACGGGGAGCTCGGGCGTGGTGTACAAGGTGACCCTTCCCGGCGGGGAGGCGCTGGCGGTCAAAAAGATGTGGTCTTGCGAGGAGTCGGGGGCTTTCGCCTCGGAGATTCGAACCCTCGGTTCGATCAGGCACAAGAATATCATAAGGCTGCTGGGCTATGGCTCGAACCAGACGTTGAAGTTGTTGTTTTACGACTATCTGCCGAATGGGAGTCTGAGCTCGCTTCTTCACGGCGCGGGCAAAGGGGGGACGACGGAATGGGAGATAAGGTACGACGTTGTCCTCGGGATTGCGCACGCTTTGGCGTACTTACACCACGACTGCGTCCCGCCCATCATGCACGGAGACGTCAAGGCGATGAACGTCTTGCTGGGACCTAACATGGAGCCCTACCTGGCGGATTTTGGGCTCGCCAGGGTTGTCGATGATGGGCAGAACGACGGAATCGACCCTTCGAAACATAGTCAGCGGCCTCACCTCGCCGGCTCCTACGGCTACATGGCTCCAGGTAAAAATTTTAAAATAAATAAAAATAGATGTTATGATTTAGGATTCAAATTATTGTTATTATTTGTTTTTTAATTTTATTTTTTTTTCGTGAAGAACATGCTTCGATGCTGAGGATCACGGAGAAGAGCGACGTGTACAGCTTTGGCATGGTGTTACTAGAAGTGCTCACAGGCCGGCACCCGTTGGACCCGTCGTTGCCGGGTGGGGCCCATTTGGTCCAGTGGGTTCGAGCCCACCTGCAGGAGAAGCACGACCCGATCGAGGTATTGGACCCGAGGCTGAGAGGCCGGGCGGACCCGCAGGTGCACGAGATGTTTCAGACGCTGGCCGTGGCGTTTCTGTGCCTGAGCACGCGGGCCCACGATCGGCCCGCGATGAAGGATGTGGTGGCGATGCTCGGGGAGATAAGGCATGTCGAGCCCGTAAGGCCCGAAGACACGTCGGAGAAAAAGCTGGCGGCTAAGTCTCCTATGGCTAAGAACGTGCCGCCCAGTGCGGCGCAGGGCTCGTCTACTAGCTGTTCTTTCGCCTTTTCTGATGATTCAATCTTGTGAATTAAAATCTTAATGATAGGATGGATATGATGATTTTTAAATTTTGTCCATATATTAATTAATTATTATTAGATATATTACAGTATCTATCGATTGTGTCATTATTGATTTCACTTGTGTGTATTTTCCTAGTTTATAAGTTTGTAGAGTTGTAACTGTAATTTGAGTACGAGGGCAACGTCTTCTAGCGGGAGAAAGGGCATATATTCGTATTTACTTTTTTGACCCCCTCAAAGTGCGCTTGATTGATGTAATATTTATATGTATCTATGCTATTTAGTGATAAAAACTGTTAATTTTGGCATGTAAAATTATTTGCAATTTTACCTTTTTATTTATAATTGTTTTAATTAATTAATTACCATTTTAAAACTGATAATAGATAGATAGTACTAATATTGTTAAGTATTTTTTGCACACTTAATTATTTTTGTAAATATATATTAAAAATAATATTTCATCTATTAGACAATATAAATTACAAATAAAATATAAAAAAAAAATTATATATTTATCTATTAAGCACACATATTGAGTGTGCAAAAAATACTAGTACTATCTATCTATTATCCAGACTCAATTGATGCATCATATAATTTTATCCTTCAACTGTTTGTTTATTTCAAATTTATAATTCAATTAAAAAAAATTATTTATTAAATATTTTAAATTAATAATAACTCTTAAAATATAAAACAATATTTATATATTTATATTTTATTACACATGAATCGAGTATGGTTAAAATACTAGTTAGGTATTACGTATGAGTGGCTTGTTGTAAAATGACATGATTTATTGTATGGTCCATGCTATCCTACTCACTTGGGTATAACCCAAGTGGGTTGAGATTGTGACATGTGTCTCATCTAAAAAGTGGTGCTGAGATTAACACATTGGATTGGAAAGGTGTGACACATGTCACAATCTTAATCCACTTGGGTTATACCCAAGTGAGTAGGTTAGAATAAACCAATTCTACATGGACTTATGTCATAGTCATAGTCTGTGTGGATTTAGGACAATACATACATGTCAGTAGGATTAGTCCTGTTGAAAATCGAGACCGTCTCCTAATTGACGTTGATGTTCTTATTTAATCAAAACATGAGAACTATCGCGATAGGAAGGCGAAAAGAGAAAACCAGCCAAAAAAAGAAAAAGTAAAAAATATAAAAAGGGAAAACGAAAGGGGTAAAGCTTGCATTTATTGATTGGGTGAAATTTAATGAACTCCAATATTATTACTTCCTCGGCAAAATTCAGTTACATGGAGAGAAAAAAGACTGTAAAGCTTGAACTGCAAGCAAGAACATGCAATGCAATGCAACAAATGAAAAATGGCATTTAATAACCTGAAAAAGAAGCACTGCACTGCACTGCAGCTCAAAAGGGGGAGAGGAGAGGAGAGGGGGTCCATTCCATTTTCCTTCTTCCAACCATAAAATGTAAAATCTCAAAATCACCAAATCAATAAATTATAACAAACAACTAAAAACAGTTGCACTAAATAGTCCTAATAATTATTACATATGCATTTGAAAGGAGGAACAGATGCTCACACTAAAACAACTGACAAATAGGTGAAGAAAAAAAAATCACCTGTACATATTACCTATAGGCAATATCCTTCATATAATCTACTGTCAGTCACTCTCTCTCTCTCTCTCTCTCTCTCTCTCCAAATGCTACAATCATATATTTTATGAATATTGTAAATGTCCTTGCCATTAATTTCACAAATAAGAAAAAGCTTACTCTCTCAAGCCCACTACTACACATATAATCACACTCAAAATAATTGAATCTCCATCAAACAAAAATCTCAAGCTCCTTATAGTTTATGTAAAGTAACTGCAACACACAACAAATCTTAAAGCAAGAGAAGAAAGCTCTGTTTCTGTACAAACAATAAGTTTTCATCATAATTCACTTCTGAACTCAGGACATGAATTTACCGCGAGGCGTCGATCGACTTCGCCGAAGTTCGGGGACCGAAGATAGACTGGTCGCTTCTTTTCCATTCGCACTTACAGTATTTGGATAGTTAGTTACATGCTGATCTTCCGTCTGAATCAGTTCTCTGTCAAAGAATCGATAATTTCGATATATTAGGATAGTTACAAATTTTTCAATATCCATGTTTGTTAAGACATACCTTGGTTCAACATTTTGTGAGTTCCTCGAGAAACTCCTGTGAAGCTTCATGGACCTACTGTTGGTACCATTCGTAGGCAACTTAAGAGGGACAACGCATTCTTCCTTGACATGATGTAATGAATCAACCTTCTGAGACTCTTCTTCTCTCATTTTCCCAGTGTGGTCCTTATCGGACAACAACAGTGTCTCGGAAACTTCTTGTTTGATTTTAAACTTTCTGCTATAATGCTTGGTGATGGCCTTCTGCCTCACACTGTATGCTTGCTTAAACCTTTCCTCTTCGACTTCAGGCTTAACCTTCCTTATCGTAACCCTCTCGGGCCCACTTAAAGGATCTTGAAAAGGTGGTGGCTCTTCTGGGATACACATGCTACTAACCGCAGGTGGTAATCTATTGACGTTAACTCCAGAGGGGAATGGTAGTTTTGGGAGGGGTGAGTTTTCGAATTGGTCGGGTTTTATTCTAAGTCTTGTAGTCGATGTTGATCTTTTTATCGGAGGTGATGGATATCGAGGCTTTGCGGGGTCTTTCGATGCCTCTTCTACGACAAAAGACACTTTCGGAGAAGGATCTCTGTCTGTAAACTTGGATGATGATGGGAATTTGGATCGTCTTTGTTTGCCAGAGGATTCGCTTATTCCCTGAAAGTTCCATAATGAAGTGATACAGCATCAGCTAAAAATAATTTTCAATTGTAATTTCATCCATTATAAAAAATTTCAGACTCTTCAATAGATAATAGCATTTTTTTCTTCATTACTTGTGTTATTGGCCTAAAAGTACTTTCAATGAATAGAATATTCAATCGTAATCTCATCCGTTTCTATAGATAATCAAACCTTAATACATTTTCCTAGTAGGCCACTCATAGAGCAGTATTATACTTCAGCCATTTCTGTTTGAACCAATTGTTGCAAATGCTAGCAAGATGTTGTAAATCTAGAACAATTTATCCAAATTTTAATTTTTTAAACAAACTTACTGCAGTATTTTGAGTATCCACAGGTTGCTGAGTGATCTCATGCTTCGAACTAGCATTGTTGTTGTCATGTTTAGGCATCCGAAGAGGTGATATTACACCCCTATTAGTCGTCTTGATTTTCAACTGCTCTAGTTCTGCTTCCCTTTTCTCCAAGGTACTCTTAAGGTTTGAGATCTTTAAGACCATGCAAAAGAACATAAGCTCATATGACCGAAGTCAAAGTTTGGAAATGATACTGTAATGGAAGAATACATATTTTTCTTTTATCAAAATAAACAAACCTCTTCCTTGAAATCTCTAATTTCATTCGTTTCTTTATTCGATTGAGCTGCTCCCAAGTCAATCGTAGCGACTCTCTCCGCAAATTTCATGGTACTGATTGTCTCTCCTATAGCATTAGCTTCTGGGTTGATATGCACAAACATAAGGGTCTTTGCATGTCCACCTGTAAAAAAAAGTAGAACGGTAATAAGAAATTGCAATTTTTTTTGTAACATACAGTGTATTTTTTTTCGTTAATAGGGTATAACTCAAGCTTCAGATTATGTTATTTGTTTTGCATAGGAAAAGGGGAATTGTGATTTCTACTCTATATTCTAAAAGAGTAAGGATTCATGACCTAATGAATCTTGAAGAACTTGAGTCAACTTGCTGTTCCTATAAGGAACATGGGAGCTCTTCTGTGCTAAAGCAGCAATAACATCACCCAGTGCAGAGAGAGATCTGTTGATGTGCTGAGCTTCTTTCAATCTCTCACCAACAGCTTCGGATTTATTCACTCGTTCACTTCCGGCTAAATCAACTAAGTGAAGACAACCCTTTAATATGGAGCCTGATACAAGTTCTTTACCTCGGACATGAACTGTCAAAATGCTGTGTCATAACAAGGGGCCTCTTATTACACATTCTAGTGAAATTATTACAATAATGTGTATTAAACAACTTAACATAATAAAGAGATGTTTTTCCCTTTTACCTGTGCGATCTACTACTACGCTCATTCAAAGCAGTTGCACCCACAGCACGATTTGTTTGTCCTATTCGCATCAAATCCAGAACATCTTCAGTACATTTGACAGGAATCAAGCTTGCATCGGGAACATTGAGTCCATTGAGCTGAGAGTTGTTTCGGATGTCTAATGTGAGGAGTAAAATTAAGGGCCACTCAATATTCATTTGTAAGATGTATATCATATGTAAAATGACGTAAGCTGTCTTATGTTAGAAAAAAGGTATTTTGCTAAGGATATCTTCTGTTACTTCCATCAGAGACCAAAAGATCTCTCACTTGTTCGTTGTATATTTCAATCATCTGCACTCCGACTTCGTACTCTATAGCATTATTCCTATCCTTCGATATATCGAATAGGTCACGCAGAGCACGATAATTCACACCCCATGTTTCCTCTGTCATTAAGTCAGGACCGCTCTAGAGACACAGACAACAAATTACTTTCATCAGTTAACTTTGCGAAGAGATCAAGAGACCTGACTTTTCAATTATATGTATATGACTAATTAAATTGTACATCCAAAAGAAGAATAGTAAATGTAATATTTAGTGAATACAGTACCATAGTATACGTCTTCCCGGAGCCAGTTTGGCCATATGCAAATATACACACGTTATAACCATCAAGAACAGACCTGACAAGTGGCTGAGTATCTTCATATATTTGTTCTGTCAAGCATGTAAGGCTTAAATAATCAATATATGACAAAGAGATAGTTGTATAGTTTTTAGACATCAACAATGAGAGTTAGTGTAAGGCAAAATAAACTACAAGAATGAATGAGGATTTACGTTGTGTGATATTTGTCCCAAAAACCTTATTGAATGTGAAAACCTTCCTTGCATCTCTGCCCTGCTTCAGGGGATTAACAATCATGATAGATCCATTTTCTCCTATATAATCGACCGTGGACTGTCCATTGCATCCTTGAAGGAAAGGCCTCACTCTACAATAAACTCTTATAGTCCCTGGCATGTAGCATACAGTTTCATATTAACTCCAATGGAAAACAAAATATCATCACATCACTAAATTTTCATGGAAACTGTCTCAAACTATAGAATAATTAAAGAATAAAGGACCTTTGAGATCTTGGACTTGGTTATAGAGCATGCGATTCTCTTCCAATACTTTGTGATACGAAGAAGCCGCGACTTCCAGGCCCTTGACATGATCCCCTGCGAAGTCATTAGTTAGCATTTACCTTAGAAAAATCAATAAAAATTGTATAGTTCAACAAAATGTTGCAACTAATGTACACAGAAACAAAGTTGTAGTTATAGACTTGTTTGCTGGGTTGAGTCTCACCCAGCCACTGGAATTCGTTCTCCCAACCTAACTGAGCTCGATGGATTTCTTGTTTTGCCTCTCTGAAAAGAGCTTTTAGACCCTAAGTATTCCAGAAAATAAAGCAATATTCTTCAGAAATTGGTCCAAAATGATATAATGTTACCTGACTACGATGAGAATTTGATGGAGGCTGACAAGGAGGCTGAACACACAGGACACGTCTTTAAATATTCTAAGTATCGTGTTTGAAAATTTCAGCATGCAATTGTTATTAAATTAGAAGATGATCTTCTAGATGCAGTCTCATAATGGCTAATTTGAGATTTACTGGTTTCTGATATCATTCGATCCACTTTTGAAGATGGGAAGCTAAAATTTTAAAACTTCAATCCAAAATGCTCACACATTTCTATAAAAGTAGATTGACATCAAAAGGAGCGAATCAAATACTTTAGCTAAAATATTTTTAACCCACATTATTCATCTACAGTTTTAACCATTTTAACATAATGCCACAATAAATATTGAAATTGAAATTATGAATTGCTAATGTTTAAGCTCTATTATGGTTGTTTTAACTTGGGCAAAGTAAGTATAAATACGAATCCAGTGGTAGAAACATAGTCAAAATAGATTTCTATCACAAGTACCTCTAACTGTTTCTGTTGAAGGTCTAGTAATTCTCTACCACCACTAGATGAAATATTGTCACACTGCGTTGCATCGCCTTTTCTCCCACCACAATGGCAGAAACTGGAAATGTCCCTTGATACAAGATTGCTCCTTTGTCTGAGGTACTTTGATATTTCTTCAAGGAATTGCGACTTTGTCGGAGAAATGCAATCACTATTAAGGACTTTCTTCAAAAATATACCAAGCTGCAAAGCCAAAGAAATAAAGACATCTTTTGTTCAACGTAGAAGTTTTGTGGTGGATAAAGAAAAGCTTCATGGGAAATCTGACAAAATATGGAGGCACCACAGATATGATCACCTGATTGCTTTGAGAAAGTAACAATGATGCGAAGTCCTTGACAACGTTCTTCAGCATACTGTCAATGGCCTGCTTGTGACCATAGTTAGATTAAAACAAAAATGGCCAAACGATTCGAAAACACAGACAACTTGTACGATAGGCTCTCATTAATATATATTGTTAGCTAGGTGATGACAATTGAAAATATAAACAATATTTAGTATTATTTTCTGACAACACAATTACTTTCTTTCGAGTTGAAAAGATTTCAACTTATGCTTATTAATGCCATCCAAGTAACAAATATCATAGCAAATAATAAGTGGTGAACAGAGAAACATCATACCTACCATTGCACTTATAGGAAACTCATCATCAAATTCATTGGTTGCTTCCAAGTAAGTACGTATTAGCCCAAGACTAAAATGATCAAACATGAAAGCAGCCACATTAGCTTCCTTTGATTCCTCAAGTGATCCATTTGACAGGTGAAGGAACTCCATCAGCTGATCATAATACTGCGATGATTCGGAATCATCCAATGAATCATCAGCACTCTCACTAGTTACAGCAGAGGATGAAGATTCCTTTGGAAAGGACGTGATCTTTATCATTCCACCGTATCTCCAAACCCCAATTCCTCCAGATAATTTCCATTCGTAATATCCTTTCAGGCATAAAATACAGTCCACGACTTTCCCTGATGAGCCTCCCTAAAGATATTCAAAGATAATTAATTTTCCTCCTAAAACACGCAAAAACTCATTGAAAATAAAGGCATAATCCACTTCAAATCAGTAATATTCAACCAGTAATCAACAGTCAGCTCATACATGAACTAACCACCGAAACTAATGTTTTATTTATTTAGTGGGGAAAAAACATATTCGGAACATAACATCTAAATCGAAAATTCTTAAAGAGAACTCCAATTAAGGTACAACATCTGAGTTGCAGGCGAACCTTTTCTATATGAGAAGCTTCAAACGTGAGCAGCTTCATCTTGGCGACGGCAACTAGAAAATTCCTCATATTCTCAAAGTACTGAATCGCCGACTGCGCAGCTCCTTCCGTCGCCTGCACATCCACCACCGGATTCTCCACCACCTGCATCGCCCGTGGAAAAAAAAAAGTAACAACAACGCAGTGACGACAACCAGTATAATGTTGAAAAACACACAGAGATGGATGGAAACCTTGTGGACAGCGCCGGGATTGATTTTGTTGAGAACGTTGCAGAGAATGAGACCGTTGCGTAGGGCCAAACAGAACTCTTCTTCCGTCGGATGATGGGAGAGCATATCCGACGCCGATTGGTCCATTCGACGTAGCCATTGCGCCGCCTCTGACCTCCGACGAGCTGATGTGAGACGTAGATTGCAATTGTTTAGCGGACTAAGCTCCCTCCGATTTTATTAACATAAAATTACTTCATATGTTTGTGAGTGACTTTGTGTGTGTATAGCTAATTATTTTAATTACTTCCTTAACTTAGAGATATATTAATTTAAATTAAATATATATATATATATTGTATGTAGTAGCTACACTATAATCAATGATTTAACAGTGACTGAGCTGAGTGTAACGCAAGCAAAGGGAAGTGGTGCCCAATGGGACAAAAAATCATTAATTCGTAAAGCTTTGGCCGACCAAAGCTTCCTTTCAAAAAATAAAAATAAAATAAATAATTCCATTCACAATATTTGTATAGTATTGGTACAATTTTAACACTGGTAAATGGTGGCATGGCCAAAGTGACTTTATTAGTAGGGACACTTTCAATTATTTTTAAACTTTTGAATGTACACTTGAGGCAATTATCATTGACCTACACCATAATTCATAATGTTTTTGGACCTTAAATGCTAAGATCCGATTCCTTACTTACAGTTCATTTAATTATTAATATTTTTTCCTTGGTAGATGGTGTCAATATTTTCTTTCTTCTTTTTAATATTTTATATCTACGTAGGGGGAAAAAAATAAAAAATAAAAAATAAAAGCCGGCCCTTGTAGTTGTGACTTCTTGTCTAATAGCTCCTAAATCCCTTTGGTATATGAATAAGATGTATGCAAAACTACAATCATCCACGTAAATGCATGATCACAACAGATGGATCATACAAGTTCCATAATTTAAATGGCCATTTTAATAAAAAAAAATTCATTATTATTCTCAGAAAAATTAATAGTAAAATTCAATTAATGGGTAATTTATTATTTATTATTTACCTGCTTCCTCCGCCTTTCTATGTGCTAATCCACTGTCGCTTATTGCCTCCTCAGCTGCGGCCGAAGAAGCATCGTCGTCTTTGCCGTTACTGTAATAGATCAGACTCTTCAGCCCTCTGTAGTTCTTCCCCGGCGAGTTGAATATCGAGCCGCCGTAGCTTTCTTTCGCCATTGTTGTACTGTCTTTCATGCTTCCTCCTTCTTTCACCAGTCAGGGAAGGGCTTAGATATGTGAATGATCTTACATGGAGATCAGTGTTAGGTTAGCTAAGCACATCTGAATGATGGAAAAAGAATGAAAAATAAATAAAAATCTATAGGGTTTTCGATCTAAGCTCGATGTGATGTAATATAATGGCAGGTTCCTCGTGAAGTTTATAAATAAAACCGACGGATGGGTTCACAAAAAAAAAACTCATTAAATGCTCAGCTGATATGGTAGGGAAGAAGGGGAAGAGCTTTTCTTACATGGAAGAGTATATGAAGATGTAATGGAAGAAGATTTTGATGTAATAACATGACTGAGAAGAAACGTCCGTTGTCTCTGCTTTTGGGTGGGACCCACCCTACGGTGTTGCCAGTTAACGGAGAAGTAACGGCTTTAACTTATTTACCGAACGCAAGTGAATTTTGGAGTTTTGAGATATAACAAGTAAATAACCTTCCGTAGCGATAAAATTCAAAATGGTCACCGATGTTTACTATATGGATTAATTTAGTCTCGATGTTTCGCATGAACCAATTTAGTCCCCGATGTTGTCGATTTTGAATTAATTTGGTCCTTCCGTCACGATAAACGTCAATTTTAGCGAGAATTTCGCATACGCACTGCACTAAATCATATCTAGATCGATTAAATTGAAATGGTTACTGAAATTAGTGCACGAAACTAAAAAATTCTCCTACAAAATTTGAACATGAGCTCTAGATCGTCTGCTTCGCCGAGCTTCATTGATAGTAGAAGAAAACAGTACAAACCCTCCAAATTTTGCAAATATTCTAAAATTCGATCCATACATGATTTAGTGTGGGGCACATGCTAAATTCCCACTAAAATTAACGTTAATCACGATGGAAGGACCAAATTGGTTCAAAATCGACAACATCGGGGACTAAATTGGTTCAAGCGAAACATCAGTAACTAAATTGATCCATAAGGTAAATATCAGGGACCATTTTGAGTTTTATCCTACCTTACATACATATTTGTTTGACGTAGTTTCCAAAAAAAAAAAAAAAAGCTTATGATTTTACGCTATAGTTTCAAATGATTTTACTATATATGTTGTAATAAACTAAATCGGCCGGTCTATAAATATATTTGACCGGGTCAAGTCGGGTAGATTGAAGGGTGGGTTGGTGTCCACGTGGCAGACAATGGACAAGGTGGGGGGTCTTTGGAACGTTGGACTGGGCGGCAAGATCTATGATGAGTCCTTGAGTGAGTTGCTTTTAAAATTTCATTGCTTTAGGAATTACATTAGATGTTGAATAAAAATAATGATTTATTAAATAGCAAAAAGAAAGAAAAAAAAAAGAATGTACACATATTTTTGTTGAAGGATATTACTTTCCATATGAAAAATAAAAAATAAAAGACAGCACCCACGCCATCATGATGCGGTTGCCCAGAGTGTGATTAAAAATTATATGAAGCCGATCATGCTTTCTCACTTTATTATTACATTACATATATATATATATATATTGAATTTTTTCTTTTGGAGGTGAATGATTAAAGTTGATCAATATTTAAAGCAAAATAAAAAAAATAATCTTATAATTATTGATTAACGTTTTTTAAGGTACTAACTAGCCATTGTTAGATTGGTCTTGGCCCCCATTTTTATCTTAATAGAATTAATATTTTTGTAGAGATATTCTTGACACTTTTATTTATTTGTATTCAATACTTAGCTGCTTCAATTATTTTTTCTTTTTTTTTTTTTGTGGTACGGACCCATTTTGTACTTGCAAAGGCCCAAGTAACAACCTAATTCGATGGGTCAACTTCATGGATAATAAACCTCAAAGAGTTGCTATTTTATTACAAGCCATTGCCAAACAGCCCAAAGCCCAAAGATAGGAAGAGGCTCGGCTCGGCTCGGCTCGGACAATGAGGGCTGCTAGAAATATACCATATCTCTATTTTTAGATTTAAAAATCATTTCCAATACGCTTTTTAAGGCATAGAAACTTACACTTAAATATCTCTTTGTATAAAAATTGTCAATTCAGTCACTTGTTTGAATTTTTTTATATGTAAATACTTAGTAGAATACAATTTTTACATATAAGTATTTGTTTGCGCCGCAGGTGTATCATATAAGTATATTTAAGTACGATGTAGAAACGTATTGTAGTACATAATACTTTAAGAAAAGGTATATCATATAATAAAACGTATATAAGTATTACATAAACGTCTGATGTGGTACATAATATACATATAAAAAGGCACGTCAAGGATGTAAAATGGTACACACAACCAAGTTAGGTACTCAAATATAATTTTTTTTGAGAGGTTACTGGAGTGTAACTTTTTTTATACGAAATAGTTATTTAAATATAGATTCCCATATATTAATTGCATATCTTCAAATTCAAACTAAAAAAAGAAAAAGAAAAAAGAATATTCTAAGTAAATAAAAAAATATTTTCCACTGGATCTTGTGAATATACAGGTCACCCTCGCGCCTTGACGTGGGACCCAGCTTAACCTTAAATCAAGGTAGGCGCATCCTCGGCTCAACCACAGCGGGCCCCACCGACACCAAAATATGGGTCCCACAATCGAGACTTGATTGGATCGTATAAGGGCACCGTGGTAATTATACAGGAGGCCCATCTTCGTCACCTCCCTTCGACCCTTTGTTGTTGTTGCGTCACCCCTTCCATTATTTCTATATTATTAATCCCTTCTGTCTTAGCTAGCATTGATATGGCTCGAGCTTGAAATTACAGTTCTCTCCTCAGTACTCTCTCGTGTTTTAGTTTCTCACGCCGTCACTGTTTCGAATCCCCAAGGACATCGAGCATTTCATCAGATTCCAGCTGCTTGGATTAGGTTGATCGATTCATTTAGGTGATTTAGCTGTCTGCGTTGATCTGTATAGATTTAGCTGCTGCGCATCGCCAATCGTTTTCGGATTTCATTCGATTTGATGAGTTTTTTTGGGTGTTCATTGAGACAATGTGTGTGTGTGTGTGTGTGTCAATGTTCAGCTCATGATTCAGAGGCTTGCATTTGAATCGGAATAATCGTGCTTTTTGTTCGCGAGATCTCTTGTGTTGTACTTTCTTATCTAATGCCAGCTATCTTTCCTTCTATTATTGTTGTAACCTTGAAATTGATGCAATGAAGGAGAGAGAAAGTTTGGAATTTTTTGGCAGTGATTTATATGTCTTATCAAAGTTTGGTCACGGATTGCTGGTTACATTGTGGTTTTATGTGATATCATTATGTTGTAGCAACTTCTGCCATTGTTTTTAGCTTTACACTCACTCTGGACCAACTTGATTTTTTATTATTTGCAGTAAACCATGGGTTCAGTTGAAGATTTGATAGAGGCATCGTCAGGGGTTCATTTTTCTGGATTTCATTTAGAAAATACCAGACCTAATATTTCTGAGATCGAACCACCCACAACGTCCACTGATGACAATATCAAGCAGCCCTTTGTCATTGGTAACCATCTTCTCCCAAGTTCCTATAATTTTTAAGAAGTTAACCGAGTGATTCATTCTAGTTAATTTTTTGTTCATGTTAACTACACAATATAAAGTTTCTGGGGTGACATTTAATGTTACCAGGAGCATTGGTTCTGGCTCCGAGTTAGCTGCTATCGTAGCTATTCTTCATGCCTAACACTTTCCGTGTTTCGTATTTATCTCAGGAGTTGCTGGAGGTGCAGCGTCTGGAAAGACTGCCGTATGTGATATGATCATTGAACAACTTCGTGACCAACGTGTTGTACTTGTTAACCAGGTATTGATATCCTTCCACCCATTCAGCAAGCAAGAATGGGGAAAAAAAAAAGGATGTGGGCCTATTCTTGTTTTACCTTCGCGTAGAATGCTTACTACTCCCGGCCCTTAATAAATGACACGATAAAAAACAGTCTCTCAAAAGTTCACATAAGAATTTTCAATTGAGTTCAGCACTTGATGCATTTCCAGCTTTGTTCTTATGGGAGTGTAGAGAGAACTATGGCAGTAAAGGTTCTATCTAGTGCCGCTTCTTTGCCGCTCTTGAAAGCAACTAGCTATAATTTCTACTTTGGATATGGATGTTATGTTTTTTTCTGTCACCTTGAAGATCTAATCCCATTTACCATTACATGGTTTTGGCAGGACTCTTTTTATCGTAATCTGACACCAGAACAACTTAAAAAGGTTCATGAATACAACTTTGATCATCCTGGTCAGTATTGTCTTTCAATTATTGGTTGGAATTTGATTGCTCATATTTAAGTTGAGAGAACGATATACAGTCTCTTAAATTATGACTGTTATGGATGAATCCTTTTCTATACTATGGTTCCTTGTGCTTGAGAGGGAACACTAGCTTCTGCGACTAATTATATATACGTACAAGTTTTTTTGGTTATAATATAAGATGCTCTATGATATGGTTACTTATGGCGCACATTTCTCATGAATGCTCTGCATTTTGTTGCCAACCATTTTCCATTTCATCCTTCAAAGTTCTTCAAATTTTGAATATTTACATAATTGTACTGTGATAACTTAAATCTTTTTACGTTATCTACAACATATGAATTTACTGCAATTCGGAAGCTGCGTCTATCTATCATGAGTGATGTAATAAATCTAAGTCAAAGATTTTTTGCTATAAGTTTACTTCTTAATTTTTAGCGACGGCCATATCTTTACAATTTCACTTTGCAATTTAATGCTTGACTCTGGGTTTTTTTATAATGAATATATTACTATGGGTTTAGATGCTTTTGACACGGAGCAATTGCTGCACATTATGGAGAGACTGAAACATGGCCAGGCGGTAGATATTCCGAAATATGATTTCAAGAGCTATAAAAATGATGTCTTCCCTTGTCGAAGAGTAATGCTGTTTCTTTTGTTTGAGAAGTAATCTTTATTATTCTAACCATTTTGAACTTATGCCTCTTAATTATATATGGCAGGTAAATCCCTCTGATGTTATTATTCTAGACGGAATACTCATCTTTCATGATCCACGTGTCCGTGATCTAATGAATATGAAGATATTTGTGGATACAGGTTAGTATGTTGTTGTTTATACTGTAATATGTCATTTATTATCATCACACTGACATTAAATTTCCATTTCCTGTGATAAAAAAAATATAAATTCTTAATATGGAAAACCTGATTTGATTTAACCTGTGTAATATTTTTTTGTCGGCAGTAATTGGAGACAATTACTCTAGGTTTATTATTTAGTTCTTTTGTTCTTGCAGTACTGTTAAATCATACTTTAATTGTATAAGCTTTATGATCCTAGTTTGGTGCCATAAACTTAAGACTTTGTGCTTATAGGCTTTTTGTTTCATAATACCATATTTTCCATGCAGATGCTGATGTACGTCTTGCAAGAAGAATAAGGCGTGATACTGTAGAGAAGGGTAGAGATATTGGCATGGTACTTGATCAGGTAACTATAGTCTGCTTATTTTGCTTGCAATCAATCCCCAGAAACACTTTTTTTTTTTTTTTTTTCCAAGTTTTCACGATCTTTTATTAAAGTTTAGTCGAGGTTATATGATTGTCAGTTTCCTTTATCAAATTTTGAAAATGTAAAAGATGATGGTAGACTTTGCATGGTGGTTGCTAATCATCACTTTGAAAAAATCAGAGACCAGGCCAATAGATATTGATGTTCAAGCAAAATTTGACTTACGCTTAAAGGCTTCTATTGGGAAAGATTTTTAGTAGTGAAGATGAAAATTCCTTCGAACAAGCTTTGATGATACACAAACTCCATTTCTCAAGTGATATGAAATTTCCGAGAATACTTTTCAACTTGCTGATCGTATGTGCTGGAACATTTACATTTATTTACATTTGATGATGACTTCATATGTTTCTTCATTAAATTTGAAATATCAGAAACTTTGATTTAGTTATTATTCTCTAGTTTTGTAAAGATTCATAGCTACAATCTGTACTTAATTGTCTTGTATTTTCTGCATGCAGTACTCAAAATTTGTGAAGCCTGCTTTCGACGATTTTATATTGCCAACAAAAAAGTATGCAGATATTATTATTCCCCGTGGAGGAGACAATCATGTTGCAATAGATTTGATTGTCCAACATATTCGGACTAAACTTGGTCAACACGATCTTTGTAAAATTTATCCTAACTTATATGTCATTCAATCCACTTTTCAGGTACACTTTCTAACTTAATATTGAAACAACCTTGTATATATTTTCTTTAACATTTCTAGAATGTGTAGTCTTTTGATTCAATGGCTTTGCTGAACATCTGTTTTTCTTCTACTGACTCGTAATCATTGTTCTTTACTATCCAGATACGTGGCATGCATACACTCATACGTGATGCTCAAATCTCGAAACATGACTTCGTATTTTATTCTGATCGGTTGATTCGATTGGTATGCTAATGTTCATCTGTGATTTTTTTTATACCAATTTTTCTATAGCCGCCGTGGCCCATTTAGTGGAATTCATGTATGATAGGTTGTTGAACATGGTCTTGGACATTTACCGTTTACGGAGAAGCAGGTGATCACTCCAACTGGTAAGTATTACGATTAGTTATTCATATATCTGCTTTCCAAGGTCCCTTCATGCATCCTAGATCAATGTGTACTTTCAATTGCATTATTATTGCATAAACTTTAAATTGCAGTAGGGATACTGATTAAACTCTAGCAAGCAAGGTCAATCACGACCAAAACATGTCCACATTTTCTTACATAAAAAAGCTATTCATGGGGAATTAATCAATACTTTGAAATCGTTCAAATTTATGTTTGAACTTATTCTGTTTCTTTTTCCTAATCTTGTATTTCAAGTCTCACGAGCTACTGCAACATTTGGCGTTGCATATAGGATGTTGCTACAAAAAATTTTTTTATAAAGAAGTAGGCTTTGGTTTGTTGGGCAATGAGACAAGTCTCATTATTCCTTATTTTCTTCCAAATTTCATTTGTTGGTATTGCATCACATAGACATATTTTAACGAAAAACTTCTGCTGCAGAGTCCGTGTACACTGGAGTAGACTTCTGCAAGAGATTATGCGGTGTCTCCATAATCAGAAGGTAGAACATTGTATTATCTGTATTTTTTTCCTATCCCGAGGTATTCTTACTCAATCAGCTATATGGGTTGACGCCACATACTCCGAGGATGGGACTATTTCCCCAGGGCCAGATGAAAATATCCCAATTCAACCCAACAACGTCAGTCATGGGGGTTGAACCCATGACAAAGGGGGTAACAATACACCCCTCAACCACGAGACCATCCCCATGGGGACGTATTGTCTGTTTTCTATTGCCCCTCGATGCAGTAATGTAAATATTGCCCTTGTGTTGATTCTATATTTTCCATCTCTAGTGGTGAAAGCATGGAGAATGCTTTACGAGCATGTTGCAAAGGAATCAAGATCGGCAAAATCCTCATCCATAGGGAAGGCGATAACGGTCAGCAGGTTCGTCGAACTATTTGTCCTGCATGTCAATATCGTGTTCTTTTATGCCCATTCGATTCTTATTACATTCTTTTGAATCGTAAAAAATAATGGAATGGTGCAGTTGATCTACGAAAAGCTCCCCAATGACATATCGGATAGACATGTCTTGTTACTTGATCCAATCCTTGGCACAGGTTTAATATCACATAAACCATCTATCTATCCATCTCTAACCATATAATTAATTACTCTACAGACACTTCCTTACCATATCTAAATTCATTACATTTCAATTGCTTGCTTTTTCAGGAAATTCAGCTGTCCAGGCTATTTCTCTACTGATTCAGAAGGGTGTGCCAGAATCCAACATCATATTCCTTAATCTGATATCTGTAAGATAGATCTGATGAACTCTATATCATTCTTCACCAAGCATTACATCATCCTATTGAAAAGTAAATAACACATTATTATTATTATTATTATTATCAATCAAATTAGGCACCCCAAGGAGTACATGTGGTATGCAAGAAGTTCCCTCGTCTTAAGATCGTGACTTCCGAGATTGAGATCGGGCTGAACAAAGACTACCGTGTTATCCCTGGTATGGGCGAATTCGGAGACCGTTATTTCGGGACAGACGACGAATGAGTGAAACCAAAAAAAAAAGGACAGTTTTGATTATGAATATTGAGAACTCAGACTCTTCATTTTTGAAAATGACAATAGACCTTTTACTCCCTGTTCTTGAGGATTTATATATTCATAATAATAACAGTAATAAAGTTGTGACATTATTGTAGAATTAAGTAATGCCTCCAAGTTTTAGATGATGATGATGATGATGATTGCAGCCATGAAGGAAGTCTCTGAATTATTATAGTGTCTTCTTGCACATGCCATGCACAGGTGATTCCCACTATGAGACTTGAATATTCTTTGGCCATAAGAGATTTGCCTTTGATTAAATTATAAGCCCCCCAATCAGTTCCTTTTTCCTCAACTAAAATAATAGAAAAAAAATCATTTCTGGCATGTTACCAATGTTTAAGGCTCTGACAAACGTACTGAACTAAATATGTTATGAACTATAATGTTGAATATTCATTGAGTATCATATAATTTGTAGTAACGTTTAATTAAATCCTTACACGGCGGTCGTTCTTTCCTAACATCTCATCATCATTCATGCGTCGAGCAACTATGCGCTACGAGCGCACTAACAGGCGGGTTCGTCACGTCGAGCTCGCAAAGCTCATGGATCCAATAAGAATAATGGATCGGACCCAGCTTGACCCGAACCCTAAACCGACCACTCACGTCGAACGAAACCCTATTCCTCTGCGCCTGCTTCTGAAGCTCCACGACGAGGCTCGGCGCCAGGCCCAACATCCTCGAACCCATTACGACCGAGACCACTCGAGCCGTCCCTGGACGTAGGCTGAAAGGCTCGACCGCCTCGGCGGCTATTAAGCTCCCCGAGAAGTAGAGCTTAAACAGCATCGACTCGTACCTCACGCTCAGCTTCCTATTTGGGTTCGAGAAGTTGGCCAACAAGTTCACGTCGCTGTTCAAGTAAGTCGGGGCCGTGAAGTATATCCCGCTTAGGGCGGCCGACGGCGTGTCGAACGACGGCTTTCTTGGCTGGACCGACGAGTATACTATCAGGGTGGCGATGCCGAAGAAGATTACGATGAGGCTGAAGAGCATGCACAGTATCGCGGCGGCCCATATCACTGGCTTTGTCTTCTGTGTGTGGTCTCTGAGGATGATCAGCGACGACGACGACGAAGACTCTTTCGACGGTCTGAGCCGCTGCTTGCAGGCGAAGAATAGCTTCTCAAGCGTCGGCCAGTTGATGTGGCGGCGGTTGTTCTTGGCCGCCTGGCGCTTGTCTAGGACGATTTGATAGAGAGATGAGAGCTTGCTTTGCTTGAGAGATGATGAGATGGGCGGCGGCTGTGATGGTTGTGTGCTGCTTTGTGGGGTTGGTGCTGTGGGGATGTTATTCATTTTTTTTCATTCTGATTATTATCTAGGATATTTTTATATGGTGAAGAAGATGTGAAAGAATGGATGTGAAGGGGAGATGAATTTGTATGTGTGTGTATTTTTAGCTTCGATGAATGAGCTTCTTGGAAGAAGAGAGAGCGTCGTCGGTTTGAAGTGAAAAAGGAGAGAAAGTGAAGTAAAGAGGAGTTTGAATTTTATTTCTATGATTATTATTAAATAAAATATGGGCTGTCTGAATTCATGAACGAGGGAAATAGTTGAGAGGTGTACTTTTGTTTCACTTTCTTGGACTTCCAATGTTTAGTGTTTAAGATTTGGAAAAAAAAATAAAAAAATGTTTAGTGTTTAAGAAAACGGAAAGTGTTTTGTATATAGGGCAAGTTATTATATAGTGAGAGGGACTAAAATAAGTTGCTTATCGTAATAATAAGATGGTGTGGTGTGCATGCCATTATTAATGCCTTTATGTGAAATTGCATTTGTTTATATGCTTGCTTACTAAGGAATTGTAAGTGGACCATTCACAAAAGCCAAAGGAGAAAAAGAAAAAAAGAAAAAAAGAAAAAAAGAAAAAAAGAAAAAGTAAGCCAGCTTTCTTTTCCCCAACAAAATTAAATTAAATTGATTCGGTTTTTTTTTTTATTATTTTCTGGATACTTCTACTGGATTTTGCCATGAAAAAAGAATAATTATGTAACTTTCATTTTTTTGTAGCATGTTTATGTGTGTACATATATTAAGTTAAATATTTTTTTAGATTTAAAACAATTGCATTATTCGAAATTTGAATCTGAATATTTTATAAATATAGTGAGAGATAAAATAACTTTCTAAAACGCCACATACGTATATGTCATAAATGAGAATGATTCAATTTATTTTTTCGACGTGGAATTCAAATGACTTACTTAATTTGTATCATATTAATTCACTTTCTATATGTACCATAACTATTATTTACGAAGTAAATATATTAATCGAATCATAGAATAACGTTAGGCATGTTATATTGCCAATGATCACCAACAAAGTAACAATGCATAGAAGGTACAAATTTGGACTAAGGAGACTTCAATATTCTTTATCATCTAGAGCTTCATATTTTCATCATGTCATATATTAATCTCAATACTTATATAAGGGACAAATTTGTAATGAAATGGCTCGTAAGAAATTACTATCCTTTCATAGGTTAATCAACAATGGTGTGCCCACAGCTATTGAAATGCCCTTTCAACTATTGACCCAATTAATTAATTGAATGAGGTTATTCGTTTCAATAATAATGTATATATACACATTTTTATGGCGATCGAGTTTGCTAATAAAATAAAATAAAATAAATAAATAAAGCAATCATCGATGAAAAGATTTCTCTAATGTCGTGCAAGACTTTTCTTATTTAATTAAATATATAGTGTAAACGTGGCCTTACACGTCAGCTTGTACACCCACCAATCTACCTAATAATCATCATCATCATCATCATAAGTCCAAAATACCTCACCATCACTATAGAAAACCCTCGAAAATTTCTAAAGTTTCTAGATATTTATTTCATCATGCAAAAACATCCCCATATAGAAATAAAAAAATACAACAAAAAAAAATTATTATTATCATCTTAATGAACATGACTATTAATGCTATGCTAGGTGAAACAGAAGTACAGATTGGGCCAACTAATAATCAACTGTAAAACCAACCGCTTTTATTCCCTCCCTCAATCACACATTAATTCTGTCCACAAAGCAAAGGGAGTTAGAAAGAAAACCTCTCTCTCTCTCTCTCTCTATGATCAATCAACCCTTGAAGGAAGGCCCACGTATTAAAACGATGAAAAGAAGTAATCTTTGATCAGTTCAATCTATATTTCACAACAAAAAAAAAAAAAGAAAAGAAAAGAAAACTGGGAAAGCACGAAGATAATCCCCAGTCATCATCAGGAGTATTGGACTGCATCAATGAGGTCGTCACCGTGGCTTTGTGTAGTAAAATGAGTAGTAATAACAGTAGGGACGCCGTCGAAACAACCTCGCGCTTAGCTCAATGGAGAGTAGACAATATTTCACCATCTTTCACTTACAGAAAATCCAATCCCTTCAAGATGGGCAGGTGGGATTGGTAAGAACTGATGGATGATTATGTCTGATGATCATGATGAGAGCTTGGTCTGATGACTTTTCTTTCCTTTTTTTTTTTTTTTTCTATCTGTTTGAGCAGGCATTTATCTGTGGAGAAGAATCGAACGTTGTTAGTAAGACTTTTTCCAGACATATCTGACGTCGCCAGAGAAAGCCCACCGTTTGCTTCTTTTAGGATCAAAGTGATGATGGCTTCGTCGTCCTCAGCTTCCATTGGAGATCATCGCAGGTGTTTGGTCTGTCCAGGTTGAAAGAAAACGCCATTAATGACGTAGTCAAGCAACTGATACCTTAGCTTATTATGCTTCGATCGATTGTTGTTAAAGATTATGATTCTTGTCGTACTTATTACATCTAACTTATTGTGTGCAGATGTGTTTGACAAGCAGTTGAAGTCCAACGAGGATTTTGTCTGGTCGTTGGATGTCCCATTGACGGGGAAATTTATCGTCGACGTTGAGTTTCTTGACTTGAAAATCAAGTCTGTAGATGTAAGTTCATTCAGATATGAATTTCCCCTTTTTTTTTTTTAAAAAAAGGAAAAATTGATTATGTTCTTGCATTGCAGGGCTCGGGACTCCAGTCGATATGGGCCGAAGGTTTCGCTGAGAAAAAATCGAACGTTGCCGCCCTAACAATCCTCGGTCGAATGCTTTCCCAAAACATCCACGCAGACACAATAATCACCACGTCCGACGGCAAAATCCCGGCCCACCGCTCGATCCTCACCTCGAGGTCCCCAATCTTCCAACAAATATTCTCAAACCACCATCAGAGCCAACAATCCCCGTCCTACTCCGTCGACATCTCCGACATGCCCACGGAAGCATGCCGAGCCTTCCTAGGTTACATGTATGGAACCATAGGAGACAAGGAGTTCAAGATTCATAGGTTGTCCCTTCTCAGGGCAGCAGATAAGTACGGCGTCTCCGACCTGAGGGACGCCTGCCATGAGAGCTTATTAGAGGACATCGATTCAACGAACGTCCTGGAGAGGCTTCGGTGCGCAGGCGATCATCGGCTGGCCGAGCTGAGGAGGAGCTGCGTGAGTTACCTGGTGAGGTTCGGGAAGATCTACGAAGTCCCCAGGGACGATTTTAAACTGTTCTTGCTATGCGCTGACCGAGGGGTTGTGGCTGAGGTTTTTGACGAAGTGCTCGATGCGTGGAGAGGCTTCTGAACTTAATACTTTCGTAAAAATGGCAACTTTCATAAAAATGATAAAAAGAACCCAGTTATGGAATTCGATTGAAATCGAAGAATCCGAATTTTTATTTTTTTAGCCGCCGAAGAGAAATCCAGCGGCTTGTTCTTCGTTGCCATTGATGAGGTGGAGAGCTTCGACGACTTGCTCCCTTGCGAACCCCAACTCCGTCAGCTTTGCGACTTTTGTTTCGAAGTCAGATCCATTTCCCTGCAATGTATGTAATAAATCAAGAATCATTACATTGTATGTTACGCCGTCGTTGGGGAAAAATGAAATCACATGAGGATTAATAGCACTATTGCCGGAAGGTCTTCCACAGACAACCTCTTTTGTTGCCTGGAAAATGAAATGAATATAGAGACAGTTCAGTTCAGATGATTAAGAATATAAAAGATACACAGACGACAATAACTTACCCACAACGTTCAGCACAGCTTTTGGATATAATGATTTAGAGAAGGGAAGAGAAGAGAAGAGGGGATGATGATTCAGATGACGCCATTTTCAAAATTGTCCGAGTTTTTCAAGTGGAGGTTGGAAGTTAAAAACTCAGTTCATAATGGCAGAAGAAACTAACCATCTTGCTGATGCCTTAATTTACATCAGCCAATTCTTGCAATTTGTTGAGATCATTTCCATTCCAAGGACAGCTTGTGCTAATTCAGGGGGTCACTCTGCTTCCACTTAGAACATAACATGTCAGAAGAACAACACACATAAGGATGACATATACGAAACTTACATATATCTCTGATTACCACAAATCTCAAAATATAACTAACTTTTGTTTGGCTTTTACTCATTCTCTGAATAATTTCAAAACCTATGCAGTCTACTACCACTTGATTACTAAGACATATTGACATTCTTCTTCCATCAATTCACAAGATAGAAGGTGCAAGTGTAACAATGAACAAACCATCGGGATTGAAGGCCATTTCACTAGAAGAAGCTCCACCTCTATAGTAAGTAGGCAAGAACGACAACACATCACACGACCAACCAAGAAAACAAAAGAAAAGGCTGCAAGCAACTCTACCACCCCACGAAATTACAAGAAGAAAGCTAAGTAGATAAAAGATATATAACTTGGATGAAATTCTACAGCTTAGTGTAAAATCAATGTCGGGCATACAAAATAGCACAAAATCACGAGAAAGAAAACCTTGAGCATGAGCTTGCCGGCGAAGCATTTGAGACCATCATCACCAAGTCACCATCAGTAACACCAAGTGCACTCTCAATCTTTCAGAATTCCTCATCTCTTTTCCATTATATAACAATTGTTGCTGATGTAGTTGCACCTGCGGTCTGTTAATTGCAACGGTAATACCACGAAAATCTTGATATTCTTCCGCAAACATAACTTCCATTATAAGCAGAACAAAAAACCCACAAAAAAATTTCCAGAAAGTTGTGAACTTTATTGTACCACAACCTCCAATAGAGAGAGCTTTCAGGTTCTCAACCTACCGAATATATTTTTACACAGATTAAGTTTCCATCAAACAACCCACAAATTGATATACTCCCAACAAACAAAAACGAAACATACTCGAAAAGATTGGGTTTTAAATTAAGGAGCAAAAAAAGTAAGCAAACAAAATTACAGATTCATCTTTATCAACATCAAGCGTGACAATCTGCTCGTTGGCGGTCATTACAGTGATCTTCATCTCAGATCGTATTTTGCTCTTGAAGGAAGATAATATTCGGTTAAAGACTGCCGTCTGATGAACAAGATAACCCCTTTTAAGCTGCTTCTTGCGTAGTAATTGTTTGACCATATCAATCCTTCACCTACCGATTCCTCAATTACTTTTCACTGCTTATTACAGTAATTTTAACTGTTGTGCGCCGGCGGCAACTCCTAAGGCCGGCGCCAACGGGCCAACCCGCTAGAAAATGGGAAATTGCAAAATACAAAAAAGCTAATACTGTTACTACCACTACTCTTATCGAAGTCTTAACTAACTAGATCACTAATCGTCACCAGCACTGGTCCGTTTCCCATCTTCGGGTCGGGTATATTCCGATCCCTTGACCCGACCCGGGCTTGAGCGTGCGGTCGTACGCCGCCCTAGCATGGGCGTCGGACAGCGTCCCATAGGCTTCGCGGACCTCAATGAAATCGCGACTGCCGCCGTTGTAAGCCGCCGCTTCGAACCGAGCTTTCGAGTCGGGATGGTACAGCTTGGCGAGCGTGCGGTACGCCGCCTTGATCTCCACCGGGGACGCGTCGTGCTTGACCCGGAGGACCTCGTACAGGCTCCGGCGGCGACACGCGTTTTCTGCAACGCTGGACGCGGCGGCGCGTGGTCGCGCGTGTCCCAGGCCGGGCCTCGTCGTCGGGAAGTTGGTCGGCGTGGCGAGCATTGGGATTGAAATCTGGCGAAGAACAAATGGTCGTCGTGAAAGATGGCTCGGCGGAGGAAAGTTGAGATTTTTAATCGCAAATCGAAACGCTCATTTTTGCGGTCGTTTTATAATGGGACGGAAAATAAAGAGTGGGGTCCACTTCGCTCGTTGGTTTTCTGGCTTGCACTCTATTTCTATGTGCTGACATGGCACGTTATATTTGTGCATTTGTTTTTTTTTTCTTTTTTAATAAAGAAATAATTTGATAAGTTCACTCTAAAGACATTTTTGCAATCAATTAATGTAAATTAATGTTTCATATAAAAACTACAATTATGGGATTAGGTAATTGATAAATAACCAACGTAAGCCGTCGCAATAAATAAAAGTTTGAAATAGCGTGTAAGCAAATATATATATATATATATAACTACAATTAAAACTTATATTTACAAATTGCTTGGCCCCAACTATGACAATTTGTGGTTCTTAAATTATGCGTGCCCACATAACTAATCTGAGTAGATTAGTGTCATAAAATAGGAGTCTTTGAAGAGCTACAAAGCAAAATATAATTTAAAATAAAAATGAAGATTACATTACACTCTACCTTCGGGATGAATATGGCATCCCATTTTTAAAACTATTGAAATTAATACAATGATTTACATGTGGCCAAATTGAAATCAAACCGAATATAAAATTAATTAATGTTCAATGAAAGGTTGGAGGAATAAAAACTATAATTATGGGATTAGGTAAATGTAGAAGACTGTCACTATAAATAAGACTTGAAATGAAATAGCGTGTAAGAAAACATATAAATAAAATATAAGATTGGTAGGCCGCAACTATGATAGTATATGTACATAGCTATAAACGTAAATTATGATAATAAAACAATTAAAGAAAGAAAAACATTTCGTGTTCTCTTTGCAGCTACAAAGCAAAATATAAATTTAAACATAACATGAAGATCACAATGTACCTTCGGGATGAATATGACATTCTATTTTTAAAACTCGAGAAATTAGTATGCAATGATTTACATCTGGACTAATTGAAATCAAAATTCTAGTACATTGCAGGTTAGTATAATAAATGCAAACAAAATTCTAATCGGTTGATTTTTGGCTTTCTATATATATATATATATATATTATATATATATCATCACTCTCCAAAGAATTATTTCAGCCGTGGAAAATTTTTTAATAGTATCAATCTATCTAAAAAAAAAAGGAAAAATATTATATCAGCCGTCCAAGTAATAAAGTAATATCTCTCTGCCTACCCCAAAGTCCACACAAAATGATATCATAAGAAACACAAAAATAAATACACTGACAGCAGAGAGACCAACTGCTAAAACACTGTTCTTCACAATGGTTGCTAGTGCACAAGAAGACTTGATTCTTGCGAATAATCAGCTCGCTGTAGCTGGAAATTGCATTCTTTCAGATGTTTGGGATAATATCTTCTTACACCATTCACTTACCAATCATGGCAGTTTCATCGGTGTCAAAGCTGATCAGGGCAGTAGCCGTGTTGTGCTTCCTATTGGGAAACTCAAGTAAAGTTTTTGTTCGTCTATTTCTTGTCATAAAGTGGATGGGGATTGTTAAAAATCTGTTCTTTATTGCAGGGGTTTGAGATTTTTAAGTCTTTATCGTTTCAAGTTGTGGTGGATGACTCAATGTATGGGGACTCGTGGTAGTGAAATACCATTCGAGACTCAGTTTCTGATGGTGGAAGTACCAAATATTAGTCCCAATCAATCTGTTGAAGGACAGTCGGAGTCGTTTTATGTTGTCTTTATGCCTATTCTTGAAGGAGATTTCAGGGCAGTTCTTCAAGGGAGTGAGAATGATGAGCTTGAGATATGCTTAGAGAGTGGTATGGACGTGATTACCAAATCTGTAGATAGTGTGTGTTTATTGGGTTTCTCTGAATTTTAAAAAAAAAATGGTATTTTTGGACAGGTGATTCTTGTGTGCAAGAATTTGAAGGGAGGCGATTGGTTTATGTAGCAGCTGGATTTGATCCATATAGTCTGATGGAGAACTCTGTTAAGTGAGTCAACCCCACCTCCAATGTTCTTCATTTGATTTATACACCATATCGTAGTTCTATATATATTCTAATGAATCTGTTAGTATAGGGTTTAGAATAGGATTTTCGATTTACTTCGTTAAGTAATTCATCTTCCCGAAGTTGGAATACCATTTGAGCTGTCTGAGAGAAGATCGTTTTTGTTAAAACCATGGATCAGTTGTAGAGTCTGAGTAGAGTAGTTAATCTGATGTACCCTTTTTCTTCTTCGAGTTTTACGGAAAATATAAGATATTTAACAGGTCTCTGGAAGCTGAAATGGAAACCTTCCACCATCGCGATAACAAAGAGGTAAAACCAATAATATAGCAGGATGATTGTTCTATCTATATCGTGCAAATGTTTCATTTAATCAGTAAACTTAACTGAGTATAGTTGTGCTTACGTAGTCGCCGGACTTATTAAACTGGTTTGGATGGTGCACTTGGGATGCATTTTACACGGATGTCACGGCCGAGGGAGTCAAGTCGGGCTTAAAGAGGTCCCAATTAACCCATTTATTCGTGTCGTTAAAATTCAATTTTTTTATGTATGGGCAGAATTTCAATGACAATGATCTGTATTGGCATTAGTTTAAAAGAAGGCGGGGCACCACCGAAGTTTGTTATCATCGATGATGGTTGGCAATCAGTCGAAATGGATCCTACTAGTATAGAATCAAGAACTGATACTTCTGCCAAGTGAGAAAACTGAGCACCAAGAAATTTCATTTATTTCCTTTGTTTCTTTCCTTTTTCTTACTGTAGCTGATACATTGTGTTTTTTCTTTCTTCTCGAACTTCCAGCTTTGCGAATCGGTTGATTAGCGTTAAAGAAAATCACAAGTTTCAGAAGAACGGCGAAGAGATTTCCACAGAAGTTGAAGGGACTGGATTTAAACCAATCATCGCGGAGATAAAGGACCAATTTGGTCTCAAGTATGGCAATTATGCATCACAACTATTCTAAAATTGTGAAGCTTTATCCTTTATGTGTGTTTGTCAATATATATATATATATATATCTATATCTATATATATATATATATATTTCTGGATATTTTCAGGTATGTTTACATCTGGCATGCGATTGTGGGCTATTGGGGTGGTGTCAAGCCCAATATATCCAAAACGGCTAATTACGAAGCCGCAATAGTAAATCCCGTTCCATCACGAGGAGTTGAGTCTAATGGCGTTTGCTTCGTCGTAAAGAGCATTGTGAAGAACCTAGTTGGCCTTGTGAACCCAGAAAAAGTTTACAACTTTTACAACGATCTACACTCTTATTTAGCCTCGGTTGGGATCGATGGTGTAAAGGTTGATAACCAAAGCATACTCGAAACCCTTGGCGAAGGATTCGGCGGGAGAGTGAAGTTAGCAAGAAAATACCACGAAGCACTTGAAGCATCTGTCTCAAGAAACTTCAAGAACAACGCTATTATTTCTTGCATGAGTCACCACACGGATGCTCTGTACAGGTATTAGATTAAGTAGTGCAACTCATTTCGTTGGTTTGACTTTTATTACAGTGATCACTTATGGGCTATTCTTGTTTCTTTATATTCCACGTTGGGCTGCAGTGCGAAGAAATCTGCTGTTATTCGAGCGTCCGATGATTTCTTTCCAAGAGATCCAGCGTCACATACGATCCATATAGCATCGGTTGCTTACAACACTATTTTCTTGGGTGAATTTATGCACCCTGATTGGGATATGTTTCATGTGAGCATATATATGTTCTTGAAAATAAGATAATGCATCTTCAATTCCTAGTAAATCGAATCAGCCATTATGTCCTAAAATGCAAGTATTGATTCAGAGTTTGCATCCTATGGCTGAGTATCACGGGGCTGCTCGTGCTGTTGGTGGATGTCCAATCTATGTTAGGTGCTTTTCTTTTTTTTTTTTTTTTTTTTTTTCTTTTTTACGGTTCCATCTCTTATTGATGTAATGTAACTTTATTTTCCTGAAGTTTATGGTCTAAATGATTATCATTGCATATATTGAGTTCGCAGCGACAAGCCTGGAAATCATGATTTCGACGTACTGAAGAAACTTGTTCTTCCTGATGGATCCACATTGAAGGCAAAACTCCATGGAAGGCCAACAAAGGATTGCTTGTTTTCTGATCCTACGAAAGATGGAAAAAGGTAAAGATCGAACCTTTTATAAACGCACTATTACGCTCTCTTCTTTGTTTACCCATTGCGAAAACTTCGAACTAGAATAAGAATAATAGGGCCTGATTACCGCCACATATATAGTTGGACGTCGATGACATAATTTCAATTTTTGACAAGTGGGACGGATAGCTTGCCTGCTTTTTTCTTGGCTGAACTACTACTTTGACTGAGTTTGGATCTATAATATGCTTGCAGCCTTTTAAAAATTTGGAATATGAATGACTTCACGGGAATAATCGGCGTCTTCAACTGCCAAGGAGCTTCGTGGTGCAGAGATACTATAAAGAATGTAATACACGACGAACAACCTCAAACATTGTCTGGAGTTATTAAACCAGCCGATGTTCATTTTCTTGATGCCATTGCTGATCAACAAAGCGAATGGAATGGAGATTGCATGCTTTTTTCCCACAGAGGAGGTAGGTATATCTATATATATATATATATGTGTGTGTGTGTGTGTGTGTGTGTGCTGCTTACAATTCTTAAATAAATTGAGTCAGCTATATATATATATATATATATATATCAACTGTAAAACCTTTGACTGCAGGAGAAATTTTCGTTGTCGAAAAGAATACACTGTTGCCTATAGAAATAAAGGCTCGGGAGTATGAAGTGTTCACCGTGGTTCCTATCAAGAAGCTATCGACGGCCGCTTCATTCGCTCCCATAGGGTTGATTGATATGTTCAATTCTGGCGGAGCCATTAAAGAACTGACATATGAATCGAACGAAGGAATAAATGTCGAAATGACAGTTCGGGGATGTGGAATATTTGGAGCCTATTCATCTGTGAGGCCTAAGAAGATATCAGTTGATATGAAGGAAATGGAGTTTGAGTATAAAGAAAACAATGGATTGGTTAAGCTCAACTTGAGTATTCCAGAGGAAGAATTGTACTTGTGGAGCATAACCATTCAACTTTGAGCTCATATATATGCTACTAATTGCTGTTGTATTACACATTAAAAATTGTCCATTAATAATTTAATATTGAACTAGTTGAAACTTATGAAGAAGATCAACCTAAGTTAAACCAAAGAAGAAAGACAAAAGGAGAACGACTTTCAATGACTAATTTATCAGAACTGAAATATCATCAAACGGGCTGTGCTATATCAAGAACATTAAGCAGAATTCATCGTCGTTTTCTAACACCATAGAGTTTAAACATGATTTAGGCAGGTAAGCAGAAGAAAAGGAAACATAAGCATTCTGTTTTTGAGCACATGAACCTGAAAGATAACCAGCACCTAATTAATGAGAAAGCTGTTGTGGTTTTAGTCCGAATTCTTGCAACCTAAGATATGGGTTGAAGCTTTGAGTTACTCTGGAAAAAAGGCCTAACGACCACGTCCACGCCCACGACCTCGTCCTCTACCCCGACCACGGCCCAAAGGTTTCCCTGCAATAAATGGAAGCGTTAATTACAGCTAAAATTTGTGACATTCTACATCAACTTAACTTAAAAGGTTAACCTCAAATTTAAAGAAATTCATTACCTGCAGTGGGTTTCTTTGGCTTGACTTTGGGAGTCTCTTCGACCAGTAAAGTTTCCAGATTTAAGCTGTCTGGAAGAATGTAGTAGCGAATGGTGTTTCCACGAACACTTAGATGATCGAGGGCGATTGGGTTTTTTCCTTTTGGAGTTAGTTTCACGGTTTTTAAATGCGTGTTCATGCTGACATCAACTCCTGTGCAATAACAATAGGAAATCTTAGCATTAATCAGTCGAAGCAATTAAAGAACATTCAAATTTTGATTGCAAGCGAAAGTCGCAATAAATACATGCTGCATTGAATTGATAAAATCATAAAAAAAAACTCAATCTCTCCTCTTTAAGACAGAGGAAATACGATAAGTCGAGAAGGGCTACACTCGGCAGCATCACCATGTACCTTAAATCCAAATTGTGCATAACGGACCAGAAATCCTAGGTAAAAGTACATATGACAAATCGAGGCAAACCGAAATTGCAAGCCGAAATCTAGGGTTCATCAGTAGTATACCATACGACACTTACAAAAACAAAAAAAAAAAAGCGAAAGGGAAGCACCTGTAATAGTGCCGTGAACAACAGTGCCATTCTTGAGTTCGATCGAGACTGTCTCGTTGTTCAATTTCATCAAAAACCTGTCAGACAATAAAGTAGGAGACAAATAATAGATTGACAAATAGACAAGAAGATTTTACAGGTTGTTGCTAAAGGGAAAACAGAAAAGAAAAGAGAAAACATAGTCGATTATACCTTACGAGCTTCATGCTTGATTGCCACTGAAGAGAGTAGTAAGCTAGGGTTCCAAAAAATGAAATACAATTAGAGAATAATGGAAAGCGGGAGAGGCCGATGGTCTAATCTTAAAGCAGGTCGTGCCGCTTTTAATATCCCATCCTCGTCGTAGCGCTTTTGAGCTAACTTAGCATCGCTTTCGAATAACGTGGAGTAATAAAAATAAAATCAAAAGCCTTCTCCAACTTGAGCTAAAAATTTGAAATTAAGTTCCCAACTTAAAATAAAACTATTATAGCTTATAAAAATGAGAAATAAAAAATGCAAGTCGCTTCGCATATGCAATGGTGGTTTTATCTTAGTTTTTTCTTTTCTTTTCTTTTTTCGACGAGTATCACACTCGACTAGCTAACTATGAGTTTGCGCGCTATATATTCCAGCACTAGGCCCGACTATGAGTTTGCGCATCACGTATTCTAGGATCGGAACTGATCATAATTTTCTATAATGAAATATTACAAATCTATTTGCTAGTCTTGTTTGAGAGTTTTAAGCTAGTTGAAAAGATATAATTAAACTCGCCAGCAACTTAACCGTTTTTAAACATGTGATGTGAGCTTGGTTTCTTTGACGGTTTGACATTCATCATCATTCTACGTTACATAACATAGACCAAAGATCCGACGTATTCGATAGCCATGTTAACAGATGTTGTAAAACAAGTTTATTATTTATAGCAGGAGATTTAAATAAAAAGCACAACAATAATATGACAAGTAGCAGCAATTTGATGTTACAGAAATAAATATCAGTTCCATTCCCATCCATCCATCTATTTGTTTTTTGTTTAGACCATAAAAAACACACACAGCATAGATAGCGTGCTTTGAGAATAGATCAATCAAGCAAAATACGACGACGAAGACGTTGTGTCGGACAGAACCTGCAAGAATCCCATACAATGAATGTCCGTTCCCATTATTTATTTCCTTTTCCAAACACATAAGAGACAAAATATGAGAAAGAAAGAATACCTCAAGTTGCTCCTCGGTAAAACAATCTTTATGAACATTCCATGTGTCGGCATGTGTCCGGCGAAACTCAGCAACTGCTTTCGTAACGGTAGATTTGAGTGGGGAAGGTTCTGATACGAAACGAGCCAGCAAAGTTACATGTTCCGGCATCCAACTGTCGCCAAACCAAGATTTAAATCACAAGTTAGTGCTATGCAGCATCATGTATACAATTGAAAATGAACATTATCGGTTTTGTAAACAGACAAAACAGTATTAGGTCTCAAAATACGTATCAAATTCCCATACAACTTCTATGTTTCATTAAGGAGCCCGAAAAACCTCCAGCAGATATATGTGGCAGAGGGAACACACACACACACACACACGCGTAGTATTGCTAGTAGCTTATGCGTCTAGAAAATGTCAAAGACTGACATATATACATTGAAATGAGATACCTTGGCATGTCGTAAGGAACCGATAGTATACATGCGGCCAAAGCAAGTACAGCACCGTGCACAGTATTAGTGGCCACTCCAGAGGCCTTGCTTCTGGAATAATTCACAAGTTATTAACGAATATAATTCATAGACCACGAAAAAAATGTATAAATCAAAGCCTAAATTAGTCCAATATATACTAATCCATAGTCTACAATAGTACTGAAAGAAAATCTCTCAAGTAATAAACAACCTTGACCTCCTCTTCTCCAGAATAACACTTGCTCGTTCACATGCTCTCCGGCGAAAATCTTCGACCAAGTTTTCATCTCCACCCTTCATCAGCCCTGCTAAAACTGCAGCAGCATGTTCCCTCACCTGAATTTTTTTTTTTTTTAACATTAGCAAATGACTTAATAAGGAATATTATCAGTTACACAGGGCAGGTAAATCTTGGAAAAGCCCAAGAAAAATAAACGAGGAAATAGAAGTAAAAGGAGAATTTTTCAGGGAAACGTGCCTCAAGTTGATTGTCCGTGAGAAGATTTTCTACAGTTTGCCAGATGTTCTGTTTATCTGAGACAGAGAGGACAAAGGCATTCCTGCAGAAATAGACTTGTTATACAAAAAGTGGTGATAACATGTAAAAGTCATGGAGCTGTTAGTTTCCTGCTTCCAGAACAAAACTGGTTTTTCGTATCATATTGCAGAAGTAACAGTACTGAAATCTTCCCGACTTCCAATTTTACTCTCTGAAAATAATGTCTAGAGGAAAATAACGTGACTGGATGATAATTAAATGCAGGGACCTAAAATATATAACATGACCTAGAAATGACTCTTACCTGTACATGAAACTTCTCAGAAAAGTCAAAGTTGCAGATCGAGTTCTCCAGTTAGGATCACTGGCTAAAGAAAGAATAACAGATACAGCCTTCCGTAGATGAGGCTCCCCAATCACTCTCCATTTTAGCAATTCAAAAGCAGCCTTGGCCAGGTTCGATAGATCTTTATTTGATGTTTCCTTGAAGAACAAAAAATTCAAAGGTCACAGCTATGCACAAGGAGGAAAACACCGAGCCCTCAAGATCGGGAATATCCCCCAGGGGAAACAGAAAAGAAAAACTTGAAAGATATCCATGGATTCATATGCAGTGGACAAATCCTATCTAAATGAAGTCACGATGGTAAGCAAAGAATATAATGTAAAATAATTAGCCAAACACCTACAGAAAATGAAGCCTGTTTGATCATCATACTAATATAATCGACACGAAGCACAGTATGATAGGCGCAATCGACATGTGGAAGTGTTCGTGATCTGATGAACAGGCATGATACGGTTAAACCATGTACGTCCATATTGTTAATTATGAAGTGACTGGAGCACAAGTACACGCATCAATAAATAGTTACAGCTGCAAGAATGTTTATGACATGGTTATGTGAACCTGGACTTACCTGTAAAGACATGACGGGATACATAAGTTCCACAATTACATCTAGTAAAACCGTGGATCTTCCCGACTTCAGAGATGCTACGATAAAATGAAACAACTGCAGACAAACAACAATAATATTTCTTTGAGCAACAACTTAAATGGATAAGACCAACTCGATGCACATAACTAACAGCATACGGCATACCGTTTCCGTCCATTTCACATCATCTTGAGAATGGCCATTTGAAACCCCATCTTCCAGCATTTTATCTGACTCCAAGGTTTCTGAGGCACTAATGTTTTGTATCTTGGCAACAAGTTCAGAAGCCTGCTTTACAAAAAACTGATTCCAGGATCTTGCATCTTTTATGTCAACACTGTTACACCCCTGTTCATGCAGGTCATTATTGACAAAAGATGAATGCAGATTGAGGTTTGAGCACAACACAGAGAGGGTTACACCAATTGCTTCTCTGACCTGTTTGCATCAAGAGCCACAAATTTGATCATGGAATCAGTAGTCTATAAAGAAATAGAGAAGACTGCAAACACATTAATTCTACTCTTCCAAGTAACCTCATACACGAGAATAAAAAGCAAAAGAAAAAATATATGACGAAACTCCGGAATTATTGCAGCAATGATTATGTGAAATAAGCCTTATCAACAGCCAGAAGTTTAGATATTTCAGACTGTGCAAGCTTACGATATAAGGGGACTAGAAACCAGAAATCTAAGGGGACCTCGACAAGTGAAATTCACAGAAAAATGCACAATGGGAGCAAGTTAATAATAAAAAACAAGACTTATTATGAAGCTTCCAGAGCCAGCAGAAAGAATTTTGAGAAATATGAGACGAGTTTCAAATCTATGACATTGAATGGCTCGATATCCAATAAAATATATGATTCTTATCCATATTTTAGAGTGGAAATGCTTTAAGGAAAGAGGAAATATCTAAAGTTGGACAGTCAAGTAATAAAATGTGCTTTTCCTTCTGTAACATTTCAGTTTCCACACAGCCTTCGGGGATCTGGATGTTTATCCACTGACAAATAACTACCAATGAAGTTCATTCTTTTCTATTCTAGCCAAAGTTCTGACACAACCTGAAGTAGGGTCTCAATTTCCATCTATTTAAATAAAATATGGCAAAGGTTCTGATGGAATCATAAATCAACTCAGGGCTTGTAGGATGGATTATGTGACGTGACCCACAAATAAGTGGCACAATCAGATATCCAAACTATTAAATAACGCATGAAAGGCAAATTACATTGATCAATGCTGCAAAGAACTAACTAGCTTACTTGTGCAGATGAATGGCTCATGTTATCCAGCAACTCTTGCAGCAGAGTATAATGAGCCTGCAGCTCAAATTCAGTCATCCCTGGAGAAGATATTTCGATTAGGATGGCTGAAAGAAAAGTGTACCGCTTGGCCACTACTGAGGTAGTAACTGTTTGAGGTAAAGGTTTCATCAAACATTCCAGAATTTTATTCCTCAAAAGTGGAGCTCTAGTCCCTGACTTTCCCTTCCCAGTGACAGCATAACGAATACCTGCTGCCCACTCTGGAATAGATTCCACAGAGGGAGCATTAACGGTATTTTCAAATAGGACACTCATCCAACTATCCCATGATTCTGAAACACCAGACACATCAGAATGAAGCAAACCCGCGAATGCCTCAGCAGCAACACATTGCTTTGACCTTTCCTTTGACTCCATAAATTCCTCCAGAGCACTTTTAAGCGCAGTTAAAACAGGCACACCACACTCTTGAATCAGTCTTTTAAATATTCGGGCAAAGTTAGGATAAAAATTATCATTTCCAAATAAAGTTATCCAACTCGGAGTACGAGGCCACGAAGCAGAAAAATCAAAGTAGAAACGAGTTATAGATTTGTCTGCTAAGCTCTGCATGGAAGAACTCCCGTGGTTTCCTCTGGAAGATGCAGCATCCATTTCAGTAACAATATGAACATGAGAAAGACTATTCAACGTCTCACTGAAAAACCCTTCTTCCTGAAAAATACCACTCAGAGCTTCTTCAAGAGACGACGATTTGGTATCTCCTTGTAAATATTGACTACCATTGGATACATTCTCCGTTGACAATTTATAAGGCGAATCCTTCAATAGCGTGTTTAGTGCAGAAATTGCCAAAATTCTGGTCTGCGGAAGTTGGCTTCTCAGATTCTTCAAGAAGTGTCCTGGAATTATCAAAATCTTAATAGTTATAGGATGCACATACAAGATGCCGTAATTGCATGTAAAAAGAAAATGGTAAGAAATGCAAAAGATGAATTAGAATAGCAGAAACCTAAAATCATTACACCAGATAAGTTTGAGTTACGAACCAGCAGTTTCATTCAGAATTTTGCTGGACGTGATAGGATCATTTCTCGATGCCATAGCTAATAACAGCAGCACTCTATTGGCCATTAAGTTATACCTGGAATTGGAGCATTATCAGGTTACAAATGAATCAAATATGCCAAACTTTGATAGGCAACTATTTTCCAGTGCAAGAGCAAATGCATAGTCACTAATAAACCTTTGATAGATTTGAAAATATGAGCTTCTTTTTCAATATTCGGATTCTTAAAAAATAAAATAGAAAATCACAACAAAGCATGTAATAATGTGATGATTAAGAAAGGTGCTGAAGAAATATATATACCTCCAATGCATGTTGCTACTCTCGGAACTCACTCTCCCAATTTCAGCAACCAGATCAGCAAAACTAGTCCCATCTGCATGACTTCCTCTTATAATACTTCTCGACAGCCCCCCAAAATAGATATTATATTTTACAAACATCTGTTGGAAATCCACACATACAGTTACAGACTGAAAAAACTACGGAAAAAAAAAACAAAATCAGAAGGATAAAGAGGGAGCATGAGAACAAAATCATGTAGCTGACCTCAATAATAGCTTTCTGAGCTTTAAGGGTTTCGTGATGAGAGCTTCAACACATAATAATTTATTACTCGTCAATTTCTAGCAATATGTATTCCAGATTGAATTACAAACAAAAAAGTTAGTACCTGTTTAAAATCCCGAGAAGAAATGATGAAAGAGCCTTGTTGTCCTGGATATTAAGTTAACATTTGAAACAAATACATCATCAGGAATCAGAAACGTAACTAGTTATGTTTCATGTAAACTCTATCGTGGAATTTATACCGTTGTTAGACGCTTGAGAACAGATTGAGACGAAAGGATCGCACATGAACCCAACACCATATTTTCTGGAGAGCTTGGATTTTTTAGGTTATCAGAAAGAGTGATGACACATTTTGAAATTGTAGCTGGCCATCTTTTCATCATCGTAAGGATACACTTTGCTGCAAGCCTGAGCGCATAATAAATGAATGACAAGTCATTAACTAGATCTCAATTCTCAAGTGGGAATGTATGTGTAGATTAAGTTTCACAAGTATTCACGATGCTTTTACATCCCTCGAGTAGGAGTTGAAATATAACTCCTTCAGGAGGAAATACTAACATTAGCATCCACCAACCAAGAATTGAGCACTATCACGCTAATGAAAATATTATCGAAAGGCATAGTTGAACTCACCCTCTAACAGTTTCATAACTATGCAGAGAGAGACTAAGAAGATCGTCCATCAAGAGTATCACATGGGAGGATGGGAACGCATTCTGCCGGTACTTAAACGAATGATATGATGATTGTGAGGATCGCCACGTGTTATGCATGTAAGCTTTGTCTATAAGGGCCCACCGAGGCCTACAAAAAACAAATTCAGAATCAATGCACGAGTTGTGATGCACGATTGTATCATAGTAAAGAAACATACTGTGCTTTACCTTCTCTTTCCTTTTGAGTGAGACTTCACAATAAAATTAACTGGAGGCTCTATAATTGCAGTAGATTCTAGTTTCCAGGCCCGGCGGTGATTAGACCACTCCTCGAATTCTGAACTTCCTGCAGGAAAATAATAAGACAACAAGATCAAGCTCAAAAAAGATAGCCATGTATGAAATTCTATTTATGAGTTATGTTCACCATAGTTTCCTAAGGTATCCATTATACGAATGATCAGCAGCAAAAGAATGCTATCGTCGGACTTCTCTTTCAACAAATATCTACATAATGGAGCATTGTAAGTCTCAGAAAGCATCCACTTAGCATAATTAAGAGAGAATTCCCAGTAGAAAAGGAAATAAAGTTACTGGCAAGTTTCATGGATGACATCAGCTGATCTTTGGCGTAACTCTGAGCTACCAACTCTGGCACCTGTTGCACCAGCAATCAGAAAAGGAGAGACATCCTCAACCTTTTGATTCTCAGAGCTTGACTTGAAATCGGGCAAACATGATAACACGCCTTGTAACGAAGAATTAACACGCAAAAGAGTCACTTTTAAATGATCTTTCTCGTCACCTGGGAATTAAAAGCGTCTTTTGGTCAGAGACACAGTAAATCAAAATTATTGAAGAAAACAAAACAAAAAGACCAGTGATACCACTTCTATATCACACAATTGTGAAAAACCAACAGAGGAAATGAGTTAACACTGCTGAAATCATCAAGACAACCAGCAACATCCAGATATATAATGTTTCCGTTTTCATTCGTTGATGTGACACTTTTGAAATTTCAAATGTACCAAAAAAGTAGCATCTTGTTGTTTATTTGAATCTTCATGAACAACATATTGTGTTGAAAAATAACCTTTATTGCAAAGCCTATCAGACCCATGATGAAGCAGAAAAGCAAAGTTCCATTTCTTAAAATGTATAATTTATAATGAGCATCAAGTTATACCAGGATCAGTATGTATTTTGGATCTACATAGTGTCAGTAAATCATCTAGTGCAGACTCCAGGTGAAGCTTTAGAAGCTCATTTGCAAAACTAACTTCATCGTCCGTAGGAATGTGCCATTTTGGGGCCATCATTGGCTTTTCAAGTGAAAATTCTTTTGTGTCAATCCATTCCTCCAAGGGCGCAGCAAAAGGATGACGAGTAACACATCTGATAGGTGCAACAAGGTATATAATATTGAATACGGGGTGAATACTATGCATAACAAATATAGAGCACAGGGCATACTTGTACTGATCGATAGGATAATAATGAACAAGGCTTCCTAAAAGAGATCGTAGAACATGGCCACCAGCTCCATTGACCTGGAAAAACGTCAGAACTCCCACAAATCAACATGTATCTCCAATTATAACTCAAAGTTATATAACAAACATCATTTTTCAGGGCTTATATACTAAAAAACACAAATTTCCAACAACCCAAACTAAATTGAGTAGTTATATAACCTTATTACATTTGAAAGATCATATCAACTAAATATGCAACAGATCTGTAACAAATTTGCCACCAAAACTCAAAAGTTTCATATGACTAAGAGTAGAGACATATTCCATCCTTATGGTCAATAGAACATGCACAAATTCGAGAGATACCAAATTAACAAAATCCACAAAGTTACTTCCACACAAAATGTCTAACAGCCTATGCATTCACACACAAAAAAAAAATAGATACTGCATTTAAAAAAAAAAAAATAACGGGGAAGGACCACATTGATCATCAAAAGCTAGATGGAGGTTCTGGAGAAAATAAGCCAAACCCCCTCAGTCAAGAAGATGGTGTAACAAACTTAAAGAGACCGTGGTTTATAACATATCAAGACACACCTGTGCTGCACACAGTGTTAGAAAATGCATAAGATGTCTTTTATCTTGCACAACATGAACTCAGCAAGTAATATCTTCCGTATAGAATTATAATATTTGGATCAAATATTTGTTTTCAATGATGAGAACCTCTCACCATTCACGTATATGTTCAGCTCACTTAAAAAATTGCTTCAAATATGCTGATGAATGGGATCACAGAGATTAACGAATGAGTGTATACTATGAGGGCTGATTACCGGATATTCCGATAAGAATAATATGACATTAGACAAATATCGAATGGTTGCTACGTAATTTAAATAAGGGAAGTTTCGCAAATAGTAGAGACAGATTAAGGAGAACCTTCCAGGATGTCGAGTCAAAGGCTGAAAAGATAACTTCTTTCAATTGCTCCCTGTAGGCTAGGATTGCGGGACCTCCATAGTTGATCGCAACTGAAAGTACCCTCAACTGATATTCAATGGCTGTTTCAAGAGCTGGAGATAGGATCGATTTTTTCTGGACAAAGCATAACTGTAAATGTCAACATATCTAGATTCTAGAAGAGCTCAAATCAATCCGGTAGAGGGAAATCACAATTGACTACCTTGCTTGATGAGGCAATGGAAGATGCAGTGCATCCATAACCACTGGTTGGCGTAGCATTCAAAGATGTAGTAACCAATTCTATAAGTGGTTTGATGAGTTGGGCAGCAGCCTCTTCAGGATTCGAATGGACACAAGCACAGCAAAGCAGTCCAACTTCTGCCCTGGCTCCTGGAAGAATGTTTGTCGTGACAAATTTCGAAATTTTTCTGATTGCCTGTTGAAGATTGCACAGGTGGCAAAAACTTTCTTAGAATAAACTAGCCTATAAGAATCACATTAAGTTCCTTTGTCAAGACGTACCTGCTTGTAGAGTGACTCAGAGAGCCGTCCAAGCAAAACTGCAAGCATGCAGTAATAGTATGGACCATCCTCAACCAAGAAAGTGCCTGAAGATGCAGGTGAATAACTGCCTTCATTCCTGCAGCAACATTGACAATTAATCCTAGTTTCATGACCCAAGTAAAGCTGCTACACGCTACAGTTAATCAAAATATATGTATAGATGAAGGCACTAAAAAACATGTAGATCATAATTGCTTACATGACACTACTTGGTTCCAAGTTCTGGAGCAAAGAAAATAATCTACATAAGAACTCATCCAGCCACTCAGAGAAGGAAAATGATATCAGCGGACCATGACTTATATAATCATCCAATGTAGACATCTGAAGAATACTATGGTGTTAGATGAATTTTAAAAAAAATAGACATGATTGGATGTACTAGACATGTAAAAAGCCTTACACTAGAGAATAAAGAACCAATCAGCTGCATTGTTGCCAAGGTTTTAGGGGGGTCATTGGCATCCATACCAAGCAATGCCTTTGATAAAGAAATTGTCAACAGATCAGAAAATGACTCATCGGGCGTGGTGGAAATTGAATCCATGGGCAGTGCTGATAAAGAGGCAAAGAACAGTGACCTTCCAGCATAAGCAACGGACATCACGGCACTCTTTAACTGGTGGGTGGCCGTCATCTGAAATGAAGTTATGTCAATTCCAAGAAGCAACTGAAAGCTAAACAAATGACACCATCTTACATGACAAATAATGTTTATGAAAAATTTATGTGATGACTCAATTTATTAGTTAACACTTGGCCGATTTGACAAAACCAATGGAGAAAGAAAAGAAAATGTAAGAAGACGATTTCACAGGAATCATCTCATTTGATACACTTACAGTATCCAAAGCCATGTAAAACCTAGATGCAAGAAATGAGAGAACCAGAGATGGCTCCACATATGACAAGATAGAAGTTGTGGCAGCTACAGTTTCAGAAAGCCGATTGTTTTTGCTGTATTGACCACGATCAATCAATTTCAATGCGGCATTTACAAAAGAGACCCTGTCAGATTGTGCCAAGAATAACTCGGGATGCTCGCTGATGGTTTTGTTCCTGAGAAAGTTTATTTATCAAAACACATCGATTAATCGAGAATTCATCCACATAATTAACTAATATTTCTTACTGCTGCTCGTGCTGCAACCGGTTCTGGAATGTCTTTACCAAGTGAAACAGAAATCTCTCCAAAGAGTATGTCCAGTGGCCGCCATTAGAGGGGTGGTAATATCTGTATTAACGAAGAACCAAGATTAACATATACATCAAATGGAAAATTACATGCATTCAGTTCAAAATAAATAATAGGTAAAATCCAGAAAACCAACTGCTCTAGGAGGTTGACCAATGTGTCCAGGTGCTTTTGAGCCAAGCCACCGGGTTTCAAAAGATTCACCTGCGTAGACATTAATTTGTGTGCTGCATTATTTTGTAATAAGCAAAACACATTAAAGATCACCAGATAATGGCATGATGCCCAATGTTCTCACAATTGACTTCGCAACAGCTTTGGTGGGAGTGGCACTTCGGTTTGCAAACAAAAATCTTGTATTTCTTGGAACATCTACAGAGAAAGGATATGATCCACTCCCGTTTGCAACAGGAACCTGCATATACATCAACTCACTCAAAAGCCCATAAAGATCACTCCAGAAATTTACCAGTTATTTAATCACGCCACCCAATAAGTTTCTTTTCCAAGCAAGTATATGCCACGTTGAACTACTAATTTCAAATACAAGCTAAACGATATTAACTCAATACGCTGGTCTCCAAACATATAAAACACGTGTCGTAAGGAACCTGCTGCTAGTCATTTATTGGTAACCTTCCTTACATCTAAGCCTGATCAAAGCATTTGAAGATATATATATGTACTATATGTTTACCCATCCTTCTCAAGGTAAAAATTCATTTAAACGCATTTATAGGGAGCGTGCATTATATAGAAAATTTAAGTTGATTGAAGAATTCCTGATACCAGGCCTCCATATCTCTAAAAAGTATGTCTCCAATAGTTCTATTAAACCCATCACAGTTTACCCGCAAGCATTTCCACAATCCACGTGTGAACCAACTTTACCATTATTGTACTTCAAATGCATTGCTCATAAGTGTGAATGGGGTTCATCAACAAAGACCCTTCTCCCACAACCCTTTACATCAAATAAAAGCACACAGTTCCACCCCTAGTTTAAATACCTGTGGCCCTATTAACAAACAAATTACTTTGCAAATCTTCTTAGATCATATACATTTCGAAGTTGCAAATCACCTTAGATCAGGGAAGACCTTATAACTTCAGCTACACTCGTTTACTACGAGTAATATAATCTTTAAAAAAGTAGCCATCGGTCACAAGAGGTAGATAAATCAATTTCTCTACAAAGACCAAACTAAACTTAAATCACGTGACAATTACAATTTCAAACAATAACCGAAGCAAGTTGAATTGTCTGTCTTTCCGCAAGACTTGGAATACGAGAAGAATTCAGATAGATGTCATAGGACATCATAATTTTTTTCTTGGATCCACGTGAGAAAACACATCTGATGAGGGCTTAAACTGTTGTTATTCAGAAAATTAGCCAATTTTTAACAAATTATGTTTTTACCTAAGGCTGCAAATGTTTTCTTGAATATGAAAATACTAATTTCTCACTAATAGAATCACCCACCTGTACAATGAAAACGAACTTACCTCAAATACACTCAAGTAGATATTGAATAAATCCGGCAAAAAATCCTCCCAATCAATTGACTTGTAGTTCTTTATGACACGAGCAGTGACAGACGCCCATTGGCTATTCCAGAACTGGCAATTAGGTATTGAATGCCAATAACCTAAACATATTCTAACCCAGTCACTGCAGTGCATAAGTGAATACGGTGAGCTTATACAGAAGTCATCAGAAATAAAGTTTATGAAAATACGTAACCTACTTACTTTTGAAAGAAGTCCATATTTGCAGTATTAGTGGGGAGAAAAAGACGAACAAACCCAGCTCCTTCGAAGGCAGCATTGTTCCAAGGATTTTCGAGCAGAGATCTGAATTTTGATTTAATAAATTATCAATTTATCATTCAAAACCACATCTGGGAAGATGCAAGTGGAATATCATTAAAGTTCAAATAGTTGTGCTATAGAAAAATACGAGTTATGCTAAATCAAGACATATGAAACAAAACAGGCTGCACATTTCAAGTAAGACAGTAAACAACAAAAATAATATTAAATGAAGTAAGCCACTATGGATGTTTCATCCAAAATTTACAGTCAAAATGCAGTTAAAACAATCATTAACTAGTATGGAGAGATCAAACAACTAACGGCAGAAGCAAGACCAGGTAAAATTCTACAAATAAAACTTGCTATACTGAGACTCTTATAGAGAGCATATGCACTAGCCAGTAGTAGAAACAAAAGCAAATTCACGGTGAAGCCTCAACAAAAACCTCTCTATATCTTGCAAAGATAATAGATTTGCACGCAGAACCAGAAATACAGTGGAGGAGATATGGATTGCAGAGCCTGGAATTTGTACAGAAATGGCCTTTTCCCACAAACACTTTAAATACATAAACTCCCATATGAGAAGCTATCTGACTATGTTCATTCCTTCACAAGTATGCTATCCATTTACAAGATTAAACAATTTATGTCATAGAGCTAAATTAGTCTATTATAACCATATTACGCAAGGAATCTCCGTATGATTATTATCATCAATTATTGTACAACCTAAGGAACTTTTATGCATCATCACGTTGGAGTTTGTCAAAGGATATCGTTCCATAATGTAATAAATAGTTCTCTCGGTTTGTTTTAGTCATATATTGCCCCATTCCATCTATTACTAGTCAAAAAATTGAATGCATGTTTGGTCGGACAAAGGAGACCATAAAGGTTATCACAGAGTCAGGAGATGAAATTGGACTAAAAACTAGGATCAAACTAGAATTGTGCTGAGCAACAAGAGATTAAGCTACTTCCACCACTATCAGTGCCCCTTCACTTCATCTATCATATGGTTTAGCAGTTCAATTCAACGATATATACGTTAGAGCATTCATACTTCAGCAACAGAAATTATATTTTCATGTTCAAGCGGGTCAATATCGGATCAAACGATAGGTGGCCATAGCACTGACCCAAAATGATTACTATAACTCAACATATTTGGTATTTGTAAGATATCCGAGTCTTCTAATATCTTACTCTGTTCCCTCTTCTATGTTTTCTCTACAGAAGGTTTAATTACCGAAGAACATAAGGAAGAAAAAAAAAGTAATAGTGGCCGTGACCGTGATACTATTAATAGAAAAAGAAAGCTATAGAAGTATATCCAAGATGTGATTCATAACTTGAAGATTTTGACAAATAAACAAACGGCGTAGTAAAAGAATGATGGAAACGGTGGACTACTTCTCATAATTACCTGAATTCAGACCATATCTCAGATGCAGAACCTGCTGGAAAAAATTTCCGACAAGATCGAACAAGAGAAGTAACTGTATTAAAATGTCTTTGTCTTAGTCTCCACCCTTCCGGGCCTGTATTCCTGAATAAAAGATTGAAATAAATATTTCCACGTGCAATTTCCACCTCATTCAGGAAAGAATCATAGTTATCAACTTGAATTAGATGGCAAACAACGGCTTCAATAACTAATAGAAAATGATAGTTGAAAAATTTTCCAGATTTGAATATACAATTCATGATAAAGAGTAATCTATGGCTGAAGGTTATCGCACCCAGCCAAGGACACCCGACATCTCACACAAAAACTGGCCACATGATCCTTCTCTTTAGGTCCAGATAAACTACTAGTATAAGCTTATGCATTCAGAGCTAATGGATATGGAAACTCAGTAGCGCCCAGTAAAAGTTAACAGGAAAACTGTTTTCACACATCACCGACAATAAGAGAACAAATCATTTCGAAACTACACAAAGGATCAGTAATATGAGTCCCACCTTGTAAAGTGAGTGGATATCAGAATATCATATAGCGGCCTCCACTGTATCTCCATGGACAGCTTTTTCCTGAATTTATTTAATAATTTTACCAGGATGTTTCCCCATCTAACCTGTAAACATAAACCCATGAAAATCCCAGGCCTCAATATGAGGAGTTGACCTCAAAATATCAGAAAAAAACAAGGCAATGAAAGTAGTCACCTGGGCGTATAATTTGTTCTCTGATATCTGAAACAACTCTAGTCCGACAGTTATAAGTTTGGTAACATCTTCAAGCGAGAGGTCGCTCTTTGCCTTGAGAAAGCTAGGGAACAAATTAAGATGAAAATCTATCAACTCCATGTATAGAAAGCCTTCAGTTAATATTGTTGTACAGAGATCAGAAGTTCTTGCCTATTGAGATTGGTTAGTGTTTCGTGTGAATGTCTAATCAACCATTGATTTAAAAAAAAACCACTCAGCTGATAATAATTAAAATTAATAGGTGTAAAAACAATAATCCAGTTCTCTTCATCGTGTGCAGCGTTGCTTCAGATAGGGAAGACTGTCCAAGGCACTTGAGTTTCATCATAAATGTACCGTGTATCATTTTCCAACACCGTCCATGGTTATGAAGCTAATCCTAACCAGTGAAGCATGAACATACGATGACTGATTTATTCCTGTCTCCAAACCAAACCCTCCCAAAGTACTATCATTCCACATTCCACCCGCCATTCAACAGCTGACAATTATCCAATGGATACTTTGACTTCATAAAAGTTTCACAATGAACAATATTCAACCTCAAAACCCTCTCCCCTCCTCAGCTTTCACCACAAACTAAACTCCTCCACGTGCATGCAAGTCGTTCTCACAATATCAATCAACTCACCTAATCCATCGATTATTATCTAAACAGAGCCATTACATCCATAACTCACAAAAAGAATTTCCAGAAACGCTAAGGCCAGACGGACAAAAGCCTAATCAAGGAAGGGGTATAATCACTTCAACCATACTAAACCTAACCAGAACGACAGAAACACACAACGAACTCCACGAGCATGCACGAAATCATATTTAAGAAATTAAAGTGAAAATAAAAAAAAGATGCGAGCAAATCAGAAAAATGAAGAGACTTAACAGATCAATGACAGAAATCCACTTGAGAGTATCGTAAACCGATTCAGGATCATCTCGATTGTACGACTCCAGGACGGAACTCACGACGCGCGCGAACGCTTCTTTCTCCCTCTTGGCCTCCTCCGCCACCGGCGGCGGAAGCCACGCGTTGTACAGCTGCATTTGAACCCCTAATTTCCACGAAAATCGATCGGAAAAGAAGCTAAAGCACACGATCAAATTCAAAACCCTCGACCAACGTTTGTTGAATTGAGAAACTGAGGGAATTCTCTCGGGGCAGTGTTTTTAGGTGAATGAATGAGGAGTTGGTTTATATTTATAGTTCGTTTATCATTTCTTTTTGGACAAGACAAGCTCGGAGTAGGAAGAAAATATCAGATTGCTGGCGTTGACTTGTTAATAATTAACAGCGGTCTAACTAAACTCTATCTAAAATATCTTTTTTCCTTTTATTTGATGATTATTGATTTTCTAACATTTTGGTTTTTTTCGTATAAATGGAGCTTGACTAATTTTTAGGCAAGAATTTGAGCTTCAAATTAGAAAGGGTGACAAAATTTTCGTGGTAAATTATCATTGGAACTTGAAGTTATTAAAACATCGAATCCTCGATCAAAAAGAGTTTTTGAGAATGATCAAAAAGAGTTAATCCGTAATTTCTCATCTGTAAAGCATTGGATGAGATTTATGTTCCCCTTTATCCCATCTCCAATCGGTTTGAATCAAACGGTGATTCCCGATTGTTTTTGGTAACGTAGGTACTAGATGTATCAGTATTTTGTCGTAATTTGTTTATTTAGTACGCATTTTGTTGATTTTCTTTGTATTCACCTAAAAAAGAAACGTTGTATTTTGTCGTAATGTTATCGTGTTGTTATTAATGCTTATTTATTGCAGTTTGTTGTGATTTATTTTTTATCGGTTATTTCAATGTCGGCTACTACTCAGTTTATTTTTTTTGCTCCAAAAAACTTTTGAGTTGTTGGATTAGAATACAAATTCTCCACGGTAACCCTGATGCATGTACGACGATTCTTCTTCTCTGAATCATTTCGTCACGAGTTGAATTGGCAAAGAGATGGTACGTAGAACTAAAATTTGATATGTCCAATACTAGCCTATGAACCACCATTACCACCCCTACTCGAAATGTATATACTGAGTTCGACAATCATAAACTCGAGCTCGACTATCAGAGTTAGGAATGGGCAAAATGAACATTAAAGACCCATTGGATCTTAAATGGGTCTGAGTCTGCAGATACGCGTCATTCTCATGAGTCGAATCTGTACCAATTACTTATTCAAGTCAATCGAGGCAGAGTCTGGACTAAATGGGTCTATCCATTACCATTCCTATTAGAGCTCATGCCGAACTTTAGTCGAGCCGGCCCCACTCAATTATCACCAGTTTAGGTTTGAGATGGCCAATGTATGTATCAACTATAATCTATGGTATATCACAGTTTGAAGCACGTTTGGGCCGAACTATTATGGTAATAGAAATGATATAACTGCTCAATCCGAAAGAGTTAATCCCATGGGTCGAAAGCCCACTAACAAATACCATATTCGACCTGAAAATCGTATATCTTCTATATTATTTTAAGAGTGAGAGACTTATAGTAACCACATTCCAGTTAATTACTAGCATGTTTAATTATTATTTTATTCTTTATTTTGTTAGGTTAGTATATATATATATATATTAACTTCACAGAGAATTTTTTTTAGTATACATACAGACAATATATAATGAAAATTAAATTTATTATTTTATCAACAATTAAAATAGAAATAATATTATATATGATGACATACATCACACCATTTTTTGCCACGCGAAAACATCTTAGCTTAGCTTTCTCCCTCCTTTAAGCACGCAACGCAATGTCATGTTCTTGTCTATTGCCACGTTGAGATGCGAGTTAGACCATGTCTATTGGTTGTTTTTTTTTAATAGTATTGAAAAAAATACAATAGAAATAAATTATAATTTAAGACTAAGTTTTTTGTTTTATTAAGAAAAAAAGCCATAAATGGCGGTGTCACACTCCACACTTGAGAAATGATGATTTGATTGCATTCAATAAATTCACATTTTTCCCACGCCTTGTATAATGTATGACATTTTTCTCCACCGACGCACCTCTAATTATTAGTATCACTTTCCATATATTATAATTAAATAATTTAAAAAAAAATAAGAAAATATCGATTCATATAACAAATCGATGAATCAATAAATCCACCATAAACCTATAGTTCGTGGATACAGATAGATAAGCTTGGTGGATCTGAATAATTCAGACGGCGGTGGTCAAGTCGTTGTTGGAGTGAGTTTGTATCGGAAACGATGTCGTCTGGGAGGTACATGGCCTACTCGCCGTCACCGTCGGCTCCACACTCTCCGCACATCGGAGGCGCCGCCTCTGGTGGTGGAGGAGGAGTTCTTCGAGCTGCCTCTGCGCTCGCAGAGCAAGAGAAGTAATTACCTTTTTTCTTTTCTTTTCTGCAGTTACTGTTTGCGTTGTGTTGATTGGAAGTGGTGAGGATAGATCTTGTTGATTCTGTAGGGGTGGGGGGTTTGTTAAGTGGTGGTGAAACCTAAGTTTCCCTTTCTTACTTTAGTTCTCTCGTGTAGTTGAATCTTGATCGGATGGTATGGTCAAATTGTGCAAAAGCTTCTAATTCTGCAAATTAGTTTATGAATATGCTAACTTTGGTTTTCCTTAGTCATGCTATCCATCTGTGTTTGTTGCCCCTTGAGTACAGAATAAAGCAATATTATGTTCTTTGAAATCAATATTCTGGTCAAATATCTTAGAAATTTTCCATTTTATTGTATTTTTTAAAGATTTATTATCACGAATTCTTATGCCGGTGATTTGATGTTTATGTCAGGTATCTTTCAGAATTGCTCTCGGAGCGTAACAATCTGAACCCATTTATGGCTGTGCTTCCTCACTGCCATAGGTTATTGAATCAGGGTGAGATTCTTAATCACCTTCATTGTTTTCTTTTTTAAGTATTGTTTTTATATTCTTCCCTGGCATGATGAGAAAGATTATGGGGGAGAATGAAAAAAGAAGTCTCGGTGTACTTGGAAGTTTGCACAATTAGGAGTCGTAAAGAACTGCCCTGCTTTTAAAGTAGCTTCTCTGTTGTTTGCTTTTTCGCCATCTTACTGGATACTGATCTAACTGAAGAACCCCCTGAGTGCAACATTTGACTTAGATATAACTGGTTTAGAATTGACTTCATGTTCAGTTTCTGCTTGTGCCGTGCGTCTTTCTTAATGCTAAAATGCACCAGTTTTGGTCTATAGTTTGACAACGAAATTCTTTCTCTTTTGTACGCATGTCTGCTCACCCTTAACTTTCTTAGTTTACGTAGCAATTTTTCTAACCAGTTGCAGTCCATAGAACGGTGGCTGGTCACTAATTTCTTAACAGTGCTAACTGGTACATGTTGTCTTGGAAAATGACCTTTTTGGAGCAGAAATATTCCGTGTAACTACACTGTTGAAGAATGCATCAGTTTTAGAACAAAGTGGGATTGAACATGCAAGCCCCGTGGCTTCGGGAGGAATTTATTCAAATGGAGGAGCTAATATGAACAGATGGCCATCACCATTTCAATCAGAAGTATGGATACTAACCATTAACGCCAACGTTTTTTGATCTGATTCTTAAATTTTATAAGCTCTCTGACATAATTCTTTACTTTTCAATCTAATTTTTTGGCTTTGAAGGTTCTGCATCTTTTCATGAGGTATACATTTAAGCTAATTCCGAATGCCATAGACCGCCAATTTAGAATACAGAATACAGAGTAGCATATTTGCAAAAGATATTATTCTTTCAGCATGATTTACAAGTTTCTGTGGCGAATTAGACTTACATTATATTTGACCATGATACCACTCTAATCTCATTGAAAAGGTTGTTTCGTTTGACAAATATTTCACTTATCTTTCTAGTATGTCTGATAAGTACCCGATTTTTAACATTTTCAGCTAACAGAGTTGTTTTTAAGATGTAGAATATCATAGCATGACTGAGTGATTCGGGGTTTTGGATTCATAATACATGTAAAACGTGAATATCATATTGCTGAAATACATCTAACCCTAAGGGTCATTGACTGGAAATTGTTTGCAACGTTTCTACTTCAATTGAAATTAGCATGTGTACACTTTAACTATTTTGTAGCTCTATTTCTGGAAAGTTGTTTCCTTCAGCAGAATTCTGGCAGTCTTGTACAGCCAGTCTGCTATCTTAGTTGACTGCTTCTGGAAGACGACTTCAGTTAGCACATTAATTCTTTTTTATGTCGAACATTATGCCATCTGGGTCTGGGTGTAGGAGTTCATCAACATAAAGATCACATGCTAAGTGTAGATCTTCAATGAATTCTGTTGTTATGAGTTGTTCTTTTCCTGTATGATGGCTTGCAGCTGATAAACCATTTTGCATTAGATATTTCACGATTCACCTCTCTTCACTTATATTCCCGGAAGGTTGGTTTCGTAATTTATTATTGTTTTTCACTTGCTATGCTATAACAAAGTTATGGCATTAAACATTAACGTATTTAAGGGTACAGATTAGTTAAAAGTAAGTTTTGAATGATTCTGTTTCTTATAGTACCTGGAATCTTTGTTTGCAGATATCAGGTTTGATGCCCTCTTCTGTGCAAAACTGGCTTGGTTCCCAGAATAGTCCATCGGGTCTTATAGTGAAGCGAACTATGAGGGTTGATATACCAGTTGACCAATATCCTAATGTGACGATCTTTCACCCGAGCTCCTTCAATCTTTCCGTACTTATTCATTCTGTTTTGTATTCTTTAGACCTCTCACACTTTGATGTGTATTGCTGCAATTTTGCAGTTCAATTTTGTTGGTCGTCTTCTTGGTCCTAGAGGGAACTCCCTGAAACGTGTTGAAGCTACTACCGATTGTCGCGTTCTGATACGAGGACGTGGCAGCATCAAGGATCCAACAAGGGTAATTTTGCTCATGTTGCTGATTTTGAATGAGATAGAATCCTTTTGGGTATAATATCAATAGCAAGAGATTTCCCTAGATCATCATAGTATGTTTCATCTGTCATATATAATATGCCACAGCGATTTGGTACTTATTCAGTGCATTTCTTACTTTACATCATCTAACCCACTTTTGGTTATCAGACGACTCCATTGACCTGATTTAGCCTACAAGCTTTCGACTTTTTGTTTGCAAATTTCACAAGTGAAAACCCTTTGTCCCAGTTTATTGCAATTTTCTGATAATTATCTCTCCGACATTATGTAATGAAGGAAGAGATCATGAGAGGCAAACTAGGATACGAACACCTTAACGAGCCTCTCCACATACTCGTTGAGGCTGAACTGCCTGTTGAGATCATCGATGCTCGGTTGATGCAGGCCAAAGAGATACTCGAGGATCTGCTCAAACCAGTGGTAATAGTACGTCAAATTACCCACTTCTTTTATATCAACATATTTGTCTCTATTCTTATCGATCTAGTAAACCTTCTTCGCGTAGGATGAATCCCAAGATTTTTATAAGAAGCAGCAGCTCAGAGAACTCGCTATGATCAACGGGACACTTAGAGACGAATCACAAATGTCTGGTTCCGTCTCGCCCTTCCACAGCAACAACCTTGGAATGAAGAGAGCAAAAACCAGAGGATAATTGCAATACACTTTAAACGAAAGCATATTTGCTCGTACGCAACATAAGTCCGACTAAAAGAGGTTTTCTCCCGGGTTAGCTGATATGGAATATATACCTTTGTGGTGGGCACTATAGTGCTGTTCTACGCCAGCTCAAGCCCGGCTTCTATTTAATATGAGGTTTGTGATATCTTATTAATATTATGGAAGATTTGAAGTGTGTGTGTGTGTGTGTGTGTGTTTAACTACTGCATCATTTATTGTGAGTTTTGTGTTTGCATTATGACTTGGGCAGTTTTTGGTTTGGTTGGATAGAGTTGTTTACAAGCTAAGCTCTGTCCAATATATTATTTTCGTTTGTTGAAAGTAATTGCTTGAAATATTGTGTTAGTTTGTACAATTGTGTAAGTTGCTGCAATGACTTTGAAGTTGCATGAAAGAAGTGTGTTTGAAATTTAATATGTAATACTCTTGTGTGACAGTGTGTGTGTGTGTGTGATTAAAAAAAAATTGCGTGGAATATGAGATTTTACATGCAGTTGTGGTGATTTTGCAAGTGAAATTATCCAATCATAGGATTAAAATTTAACATTCGTATAGTTAAATGTGAAATATTCATCTTAATATCAATTTGAAATAGCTCAATTTAATTCATGTAATCTGGTAGTTATAAATGGACTATCTGTCATAATTCATTGAAAGTACAACAAATCGACACAAATAATTAAGTAAAAGAAAAAAATGTCGTTGGGAGGAAAAAAAATTCATTTTTTGTTGAAACAATTGTTAATGTTATATATTATGGTAAAATTATAAATTTGGATTACTAAATATACCAATTTTCATTTTGGTTCACTATATTTGATAATTAAAATAGTAGTAAACGTAAAATTTGATGTTTATATTATATCAAAGTCTCACTATTGGTGCTTAAACTTTTAAATATGTCGTTTTAGTTCCTAAATTTTGTAAAAAAATTCTCCTTTATGGTTCTTTTGACCTAAAGAACTGGTAAAAGAATAAAAATGAATGATTTTGTAAAGTTCATAAATCAAAACGATATATTTAAAAGTTAAACCATCAACAATGAGACTTACGTATAGTATAAGAACCAAATTTAACGTTTACTCATATTTTAATTATTTACTTTGGTATAGTATAAGCATCGAGTTTGACCACCAATAGTGAGACTTTGATTTTTATCAATTATTTGCTTAATATATACGATATGTAGACGATGAGCACCCTATAATAACTATTTTTAATTAATTTAGAATGTCAGTTATAATTATTATTTTACCTTTTAATTTTTATCTTTATTCCAATTATATTATCATAAATCATTCAATTAAATTTAGATTATAATTTACATTTTAAATATTTTAAATTAAAAAAATTATTAAATTATAAAATAATATTATATATATTTATATATTAGAATACACGCAATCAATTGTTTACTTAAATTTAATAATTTGGGCCATTATTAGTCTTACCCTTCACTAAGGGCAGTATAGTAAAAACATGACTTTTGAGTGTCAACCTAAATCTCACTCTTTGGTATATAAAAGGAGTAGACTTCTCTATAAGTAGAGCCGTCAAATTGGCCCGCGGGCTAGCCGCCCCGCCCCGCGAAAGGGGTGGGTTGGGCCTCAGTATTTCAGGCCCGTCAGATAGCGGGTCTAGGCGGGCCAGCCCGTGCGGGCCGCGGGCTTAGGCGTGGCGGGCTGGCCCGCCCATTATTAAAAAATGAGCCTTCTATTCACAGGCCCGCTGAATGGCAGGCTGGCCCGCGCCCGCCCCGCCAAATGGCGAGCTTTGGCGGGTTACGGGCCGGCCCGCCCCGCCAGCCCGTTTTGACCGCTCTATCTCTAAGTGTGATGGACTGCTGAAGAAAGGGAAAGGGCATTCATCAATCTCAAGCTCAAGCTCTTCTTTGCTCATGTACTCTTTTGATTTCAAGTTCTCTTATATATCATTCATGTTTTAATTTGTTGGTTTCTAAGGGCCACCGCTTAGCTAGATCGTAATTTTTCTCCGCTTTCAGGATTTAATAATAGCCGGGATTCATTCCGTTTACGTCGCGTCGCGATTAATGTGCCTGAATTTTTTTGCTTAACTTTCTTTGCGTATTTAGAGCTGATACTGATTGGTTAAGATCTAGACGTGTCCCGCCGCAGGACGTCGTAAGCGGTCAGTGCAGTTATTTTGATTTCCTAGGTTAAGAGCGTTTTTTGTGCTGAAATCTCTGCACGGATGTGCGATTTGCCTTTTCGAATATAGGGTAATCGATGTCGTGAGACATGGATGGTCAATTCACTGCCGACATGGGTACAAGAGTAAAGATCGATCGGTTCGATCGATCTGAACCGAGAGTCGGGATTAGATAGATCTCGACGAAAATCGAAACCCTTAGGGTTTCCTCTTCTTGATTCTTAATTCCTCGTTTCCCCTTTATTCGGATAAAGTTAGGGCATATAGAGTTCCGACGGGTAATAGTATTCACTTTCCGTGGTTCGACGTCCATACTTCTTAGAACTCGTAATCTTCGTTTCATCCCGCCTTGTTTTTTTTTTTTTTTTTTTTTTTTTTGTGTTCGTTTCTCTCTTGTTGATAGCTTTCTCCCATCTGAATGGCCGATGTTATTAGACGGAGCATCTGAGCTCCTTAGCCCCCTTCTACATTATTTTGAATGAAACTTTCGAACCCTAATTAAGAAATCCTCCTATTATTACAACTTTACGTCTGATTCAATTTTTTTCCGATGACTTTGCAGGGACGACAACCTCGGCAGATTGGACAAGACTACACATAGGCTTGAGAGGGAGCTGCAACACATTCAAAAGGAACCTCCGCCGCTCTGCAGCGCAAGTTTGTTTCCTTACCTTAAACTCTCAGACATAAAAACTATTCCCTCACTAAATCTACATGATCACATTCTTGATTTTGTCCTTCTTGGGGTTTTCTCTTCTTTCTTCTTTATCTATCTATCTATCTCTCTCTCTCGTCAGGCCCCATTGATGGAAATTTGTTCCACTGGAGAGGAACCATCGAGGGCCCGCCGGACAGCCCGTTCGCCGGTGGGTTCTTCCACCTGGATATCCGCCTGCCTCGAGCTTACCCCTTCCAGCCACCCATGGTATGTCTTCCACCCAAACATCAGCGGCTTAGGCACCGTCTGCGTTGACATCCTCGGCCAGCAATGGAGCCCCTTGATCACTATATCCAAGGTACTTCACTTAATAATCATTGTTCTACCATGTTTGTTTTTTCCTCCCTTAATTAGGGTTTATATATGTATGTATGTTGTTTGCTTGCAGCTTTTGCTGTCTATATGCTCTATGCTTACGGATGCGAACCCCGACGACCCCATCGCGCCGGAGGCTGCGGCGATGTACCTGAGTGACAGGGCGGAGTACGACGCCACCGCTCGGTCGTGGACGCTGCTGTAAGTTCAGAATCCTTGCGCAGAATAATGTAGCCATATGCTTTGCGGTGGTGTTAGGGTGATTCAACGGTTGTGATATGTGATGATTCTTGGAACAAAAAGAAATTATTTCTTTTTGCTGTCTTTGTTTTGTGTTTCTTGGATTGCAAATTTGATTGAAAAATGTCTTAACTTTGTTGGTTTTTAAGAGGATTTGTAATTGGGCTGACGTTTTAAGCCCACAAAGATTATGTCATGTTGTCCGTTCCATTATTATTATGGTTAATTATTTTGGAGATGTAGCATTATAGGTATATGAAATAATGTGGGTGGTATTATACGAGCAATAACTTTCAAAATTAAGCAATTTTGGGACAGTATACGTCGGAACACTAGATTTTGTCTCAATATTGCTTAACTTTGAAAGTTATTATTGTCCGTAAAATGCCACCCTTTACATTCGCCGGAAACTTATATTATATGTCGGAACCCTAGAATTTGGGGCATAATCTAGGGTTCCGGCGTATAATGTTCCAAAATAGCTTAATTTTGAAAGTTATTGTCAGTATAATGATATACCCTAAATTTATTGTCCCTATAATGCCATACTACCTAAATTATAGGACTAAAAAAATATTTAACCCTTATTATTACGAGTATTTTAAGCATGGATGCACAGTTATCGTGAGCAACCAACGTGAGCAATGTACATGTATTTCGTCTCTTTTCGCTACAAGATAAATTTTTTAATCCAATGTTAGCCTCATTCATTTACACAACAAATACATCTTCATAAAAGCACGCAGAAGCATCACACTAATGTGATTTATCTAAGAAATTAAAAAGAATTATTCTAATCCACTTTCTGCGTGTTTTTATAAAGATGAATTTGTTTTATAACAACAACAGCTTATTTTGTAAGGAGATCAGGTTAACATTGGGTTAAAATTTTTTGCTTTAGAGCGAAAAGAGACGAAATACATTTACAATACTCACGCTAGTTATATACCATAGCAAATCTCTATATTTTATAAATTATTTTTAATTTAAGACTTTAAGGCTCATTTTGGTTTATAGATTTCAACATGAAAATGAAATGAAAATGTGTAACGGTACGACACTCTAAAGCGTAACGTACCATTGTTAGATGCGCTAACTTAGTTTTACTTCCTCTTTTCTACGCACAAACTCCGTGAACCAAACATAAGGTAAATAGATGAAAATTTAATTTGAAGTGTTTATTATTTATTAAAGAAAAATAATTTGTGAGGATATAATTACATTATAAAATATAGGAAGGGTAAATTTTTTATTATAAATTACTTACGCGATTATTGGATCGGTGGTTAATATAGAGTGCTGATCATTTATAAATAGTATAAATTATGATATATTAATTTGAAAATTATTATCGTTATGTTCTATAGTTGCTTGGCTGAATATATTATATCTACCTAAAAACGAACAAAGAAACTAGATTGTTACTGCGGGGCCTAGTGATATATTTGATCTAGTACCATAAATAAATTGGTAACAAAATTAAAAAATGTATGTTTAAATGTGTATATATATATATATATTTGTTGCTCATTAATTACAAAATGCCAAAGATGTAATAAGTGAAAAAGGGGTTTGAGCCCTCTTGTCTGACGGGCTAACACATAGTAAAACATAACAAAAGATAATGATGATGTCTTTCTTCTTTGAGTATTTATTTATTTATTTATGGATTTTACAAAAAAAAAATAATGATTTTGCCAGTAATTATTGCTCCATAATAAGCACCAACTGATCCCATTAAAATATGAACATTTATTGCCATTCAATGCCCACCTCACCTCACCTACTGCAAGAACAACAGATTCACCAGCCCCTTTCGTTAACTAATATTTATTACTTTATATATATATATTCCATTTTCTATAATGTTTTTGTTTTAAATTAAATCATATTTTGTCTCGAACTATCATCATTTAATGCAACCACGGAATGCTTTTGGGACATGCAAATGTCACGGGCTTCTCATTAACAATAATCTTTTCTTTCGAACTTTATACATATATATTTATTTAATTTTAGATTATGATATATATTTTCCCAAAATCTTGTATAATCAAATCTTAGATACACATAAATTAGATGCTAATGATATACTACTGACAAGTAGATGACAAAGCTAAGAAAACCTACTTTAACTGTCGAGTCCTTGCCCGAAAATGACTTGTCCTCCCAATATCTTCGTTGGGTCGAAATCTGCAATTCTTCTTGTTTCTTCTTACCTTTCTCCTTTTTTTTTTTATTTAGAAAAAAATAAAATTGGAAAATTACTATTAAACCTTTTTGCTGATTTGCTAGGTATGGGACGACATAGATACTATTCAATGGCTAAAAACACACTTTTTACAGATTTGTTCTGCATTCATTGTCCTTTCTATAATATATATTACCTAAATGTCATATAATATTACAATATAATGGTAGATTATATGTAGGATTATGCTGCATGATAGCCTTGAGTTTAAACATGTTAGTCATAATTATTCTCAAATTTAAACATATTTCAATACAGACGTTAATCTTGGGTTTTGCTTTGGTCAAAAGAGATATTCTAATGTTGTATTAACTTTTTTACTATATATATAATATATAAAATAATAAACTTTGACACTCCCAATTCATTTCGTGCTGTACTTTTGTATCACTGTTTTTTTCTCAATGACCCCTTTTCATGCATGCAAAGTCCTTTTTCTAAATCTATTCATAATCTTTACTATTACATACACATTTCCCAATATTTGATTGTAAGGACAAGATCCTCAAAAAACAAAAAAGAAAAAAAAGCTGGTATTTTTCTATACTTTATACATATTTTTTTTTGGTACTTTCTCATAGCTATATAAATATATTTTATTAGATATTCGGCTTCTTCTTCTTTCTTTCTCTTTTTATGTTTTCTTCTTCGTTTCACGCAGTCATGCGTATATTGGTTTCTGCAATAATATTCGAATTGTAATATTTGTTAGCATGGGGTTTTCAAATATATTATTTTTACGATATTCGAATTGTAATATTTGTTAGCATGCTGTCCTATGATTTTTATAGCTTCCTTAAAAAAAAGTCAATAGAAGAAGAGGACTCACTTCGATATTACATAAATGTCTATCATATAGGGAAAATTATTATGGGACTACTCATTTTTACTAACAAATAACATCAAATTTTATATGATTTAGAGTTCACAATTAAAAAATAATAATAGAACTAATGTAGCCATTTGAATCGGAGAAAATAATACATAGAGAATCTGCGGACGTCAGATGCGTAGTATCAGATTCAGCTGCTGACAAAGTAATTCGTAACGCATAATATATAAATTATATTATATTATATTTCATTTCTATTTTTTATTTGTTTTATTTTACATTTATAAATATGATAGGAAAGGAGACGTTATGACAATATGAACAAAACATAGGATCCTTCGTTTTCATTCAGAGTAGTTTTTAGCTTCTGAAAGTCCTTCTATGCATCTCTCCTAGGAATTGGCTTCGAATAGAATAAATCCATTGAGCAGCAGAAGAAACGCCATACTATACTGCGAAGGTCTTTCGATTTCATCTCCATGAGATTATCTATTTCTATATCCAATAGTCTGTGTTTATGGGCTGATGAAAGAGTGGGATTTTATTATTTCTTTGTAATTTCTAGTAGAATCTAGCGACGCTTGTCGGCGAGCAGTGTCGTTAGGGCAGCTCGTTTACAGTGAACATTAATGATGTATGTCCTTTGTAAATGCAACGTGGCGTAGGAAAAATATGTCGGTGGAGTTATGGCGTTTGTCTTCCTTGGGGTCCAGCTGAAAGTTACTTTTCTTCCTTATTTATTTTGCGAAGTAAACTTTGCGTCTGTCGGGGAAACTATTTGGATGGGTGGAAGTTGAATGTTCATATCTCAAATCACATAGCTGAAGTAGATATTATATCAAGCTCAAATCTTCATCGTTCTCAGCAGATATATTTTTTAGGACACTGAAATGTGTTTGATGAAAGTCCCACTGATCTTCTTGGTTTGATGTGTGATGTGATGCAGTGTAATAAAGAAGCAATCGAGTTTAGCTTTTGAAGACCTTAAGTGGATCTTTGTTTCTGTAGATCTTTTCACCTCTGCTGAAATGACTGGTGAGTATATGTAGTTTTTTCATTATGTTCTCTTACACAATCTAATCGTTACATTGCATGTTAGGCATAGGAGGTTTGGAGTTTTATGACGAAACAAGGGGCATGAAATCAGATTGCGAGAACTCCGAGGATGAAGGAAGAAGATCGAAGATTAAGTCTTTGAGGAAGAAGGCGTTGAATGCCTCCAACAAGTTCTGCCATTCCAAGCAGAGAAGAGGGAAGAGGACAGTTGACTTCAGAGTGCTTTCTGTCTCCATCGAGGACGTACGCTATTCAAGGGAGGAGAGAGCTGTGTCTGAACTGCGCCAAAATCTCCTAGAAAAGCAGTTGCTGCCTGTCCAACATGACGACTACCACACCTTATTGAGGTATTTCAAAAATTTCAGTTAAGGGATATCTTATGGTGCAAATGGAATCATACGTTGGAGCAATGCAGATTTTTGAAAGCTAGAGATTTCGACATCGTCAAGACTACGCAGATGTGGGAGGAAATGCTTAATTGGAGGAGGGAGTATGGAGTGGACACGATATTAGAGGTAATAGATGCATACATTCGACTGCTCACGAATGCAGTTTAAGACTTAAAGCACTTAGTTCACAGATAGAAACTCTTGTCTGAACAAATGAAATATGGGATTCGTATTATGTCTCAAGCCATCAAAACGAATTCTTGAATTTTTAGGATTTTGAATTTGAAGAACTTGAAGAGGTTTTGCAATACTATCCCCAAGGTTATCATGGGGTCGATAGAGAAGGGAGGCCTGTTTACATTGAAAGGCTTGGAAAAGCTCACCCGAGTAGGTTGATGCGAATCACTTCAATCGAACGGTACTTAAAATACCACGTTCAAGAGTTCGAGAGGGCCATACTTGAAAAATTCCCAGCTTGTTCAATTGCTGCTCAGCGACGGATATGCTCAACCACCACAATCTTGGATGTTCAAGGCCTGGTCAGTGTGCTGCAAATTACTGCATTTGTTCTATGTTTTTGTAAGGAGAAAAGGAGCAGCCTTTGTATTTTTAATCATAACTCTATTATGTGATGATGTGATTTTTAAAGTCTTGAGTATACTGATTGAAGGGGATGAAAAATTTCACAACTGCTGCTACTAGTCTATTGGCTTCTGTGGCAAAGATTGATAATAGTTACTACCCAGAGGTAAATAGTACATAATTTTCAAGCAAAAAGATTTTTCTTTTCACATCTCTTGATTATTTCATTTTTTTTTATCCCAGTTTCAATCTATATATGCAGACACTCCATCAGATGTACATTGTTAATGCTGGACAAAAGTTCAAGAAATTGCTTTGGCCTGCCGCACAGAGGTTTCTGGATGCAAAAACTATAGGGAAAATCCAAGTATGTAATTCTTATCATCCTTTTAGATTCAAGATTCTGTTAATATACCATCTGCTTATAAGATATGTGGTAGGTTTTAGACTCGAAGTCACTCGGGAAACTGCAAGAAGTCATTGATCCATGGTCTGTTTCTCCATTTTGTATCAATATCTTGTGGATATAAATATCATCATAGGTGAATTTTTACTATATTTGCAGCCAGTTGCCTGATTTCTTGGGTGGTTCTTGCTCTTGCAATGTCGAGGGAGGTTGTCTGAGGTCAAACAAGGGTCCATGGAATGACCATAAAGTACTGAAGGTACTCCACATGAAACTCATCATAGGAATCTGCAAACACCATTTAGGCTGCTGTCGTCGTTCTAGCTTTGTTTATAACACAGAAGCATCTCTTGAAATGCAGATCATGAGGAAAACAAGCGACCAGCCAAAAAGGGACCCCGATATCGAAATCTTCCCGCCGAAGGTAGCTTTGATTAGAATGGTTATCGAAGCCTTTCACTTCGTTATTGTCATTAAAAAGGACCATTCTGCAATGAAATTTCTTCGTCCTTGCTGTGGATTCCCATGTGTTTGAGCATTGCTTTGTCTTCCACAGGCTAGGACATCATCAGATCCATGTATTTACTACAACTGCCGCGATCACTTCAGTACCGAGGATGTGGATGAACAAGGACCCTCTTACACACATGACAGAAAAACCTTAAACCTTATTGCAAGATTAAGAAAAGACGGTATGTTCGATGCCAAGCTTGAAGCTTCTGTCCTTACTTTGCATGTTTGTGATGGCATTGTTATTATTATCCAGGTGCTTTCCTCATCTGCTGGCTAAGTACAATCCAGGAGAAACTTGTGAAGAGAAGTTTTCTTCTATTCACCATACTCAGAAACTTCACCATAAATCATGGACAAAAACGACCGAAAGATGGAGAAAATACAAAGAGCAGCCATTCGCTGCATCACATCGAAGGAGACGGGCCGCTCCTTCCATGCGTAAAGCGTCTCCATAAACTCGAATCAACTTTGGAAGAGCTCGGCAGAAAGCCTCTTCAAATCCCAGCCGAGAAGGAGCAGGTGCTCAAGCAATCTCTCAAACGGATAGAGTCCGTCGAGATAGACCTCGAAAACACGAAGAAGGTAATCAAAACCATCCACCCGCCCACCCTCTTGATCATCTTTAACGTCCGAGCCAATAGAATCAACTGCATTGATGCGCTGCTTCTTCTTCCTCAGGCACTGTATGACACTGTGTTGAAGCAGCTTGAGATTGCTCAGTTGCTGGAAAATTTTCGAGAATCTCAGTTTCAGGCGAGTGTCTTGCTATGCCGTTTTCGTAGATTTATCCATTGTTTCTTCCTTAATTCTCCTCACGTTGGAGCTATTTTGATTTCTTTTTGCAGCGAAGAAGACGATTTTTCTGTTAAGTGGTGGAAGAAGTATGTTATACTTTTGCCTCAGAAGCTCAGTAATAAGAGCTTGAAAATGACTTTGTATGGACGATGAAACTATGTTGCTATGTTTAAACAGTCGGCAAATACAATTAAGGTTGACTGGAAATAGTAAATTACAATTTGGCCACGGAATTCATAGTATTAATTGTTTTTGGTCCCACAGTATTATTATATATTATTATTAGCTGGTGATTATCATTTTTCTGGAACATACAAGAATCTTGAAGGGGGCATCATATCTAACATTGTCATATCATACATTTAAAAAATAAAAATTATTATATATAAGTCGGTAATGTAAGACATCGAAAGAGAATTACGCCTTCACCTGGGGAAATTACATAAATGACTCCTAAACTCTGATGAAATTACGAAAGAAACCAATTCTGATGAGTGTTATACTTTTATAGAAATATTTGGGGTTCTAATTATAATTCTCTGAAAGTGAGGGTGAATAAGTAATATGTTACTATAATGTTATCATCGCACCAATCATTTGTCAATTTCAGGAAGGAGCATCTCTCTCTCTCTCAAAGACGAGACCCATCACCAATTTGGGGGGCCGATATTTCCAATTTAATAATTGTTTTAATTTATCAAATGACCAATTCAACTGTCGGGTTGAAATAAATTCTGGCACCGTTGATCTTAGCGCTGTCGGGCTCGGAAGTTTTTGGCTTAATCCTCAGTGAGTTTTTTGCCATAACGTATTTCCGCCAAGGGTTAGTTAGCACTTGCGTTTCCAATTGTGTCTTTTTTTTTTTTGCAAGTTCATGAATGATTGATTTGCTGGTTGTGCCCTGGTTAGGATTTGCTTCGTTTCGTATTTTAGGGTTTGTTCCTGTAAAAGAGCATCTTTTGTATGTTCTCTGTGTTTTTGTATGTGCTTGATGTTTGGACATGTAGTTCCCTTTTCTTCATCTTTAGGCTTTGCGAAAAATGAAACTGAAAGATAATGGCCTTGGCAATTAGCTGATTGGGGTTCTTCATGAGAAGAAAAAGGGACGGTGATTGGAGGGATCAAGTTAGGTTTTTTTTTTTTTTTTTTTTTTTCGTGTTTTGGTTTTGCGTCTGGCCCGTTAGTTACATTTGCAGACGTTGCAAAATTGGATTGGTGTCAAAAGGAATGAAGGCTTGTTGCGTGATATCTATGGAGAATTCTTAGGATGGCGATGCTTTACATCGTTCCTGTAGTTGATTGTCGTACGACATTTTGCACGAGTTAGTTTGAACCGTTAATCACGTGACTTGTGTAATGGGGGCTTATATAGAAAGTGTTGTGCCAAACCATTGAGCTAAAAAATATCTCTCTCCATAAAGTCGGTTGAATAGGCCAAACTGTATCCTTTTGCAAACATCAGGGCGGAATGTTCCCCTACCGGCACATTTTACACACCAGGATCTAGAAGAAACTTGGTCGATGTTCTTAGATTATTTGTCTGTGTATCTTTCTTGGTGGGTTTTTGTATTGAATTTATTGGTGATGCTGCTGTTTATTGTCTAGAATTCATAGTACAGTGGAAAACTTTTGATGCCCTGATTTTGAGTTATTTCTTTCTTTCTATGTAGGGTAGGAGACTTACTCCTTTGATTATGTCTCACTTGCACGGAAACGAAGCCACTGACATGGAAGAGGAATATAATATAGATTATTTAGATGATGACGTGGATGGCGCGTCTCAATATGGGCTGTATGGTGGCTCAGATTCCGAGTTGGATGAATATGATAACATGGTTTGTATGATATTTTTTACAAATTAATCTAGTTTTGTCGCGTCCTTCGACACTTAACTCAACCTACTAGTCGGTGTCTACTTTTACGCAGAATAATAGAACACAAGACACCACTGCAGACCAAGCTAGGAGGGGTAGAGATATACAAGGAATACCCTGGGATTCACTTGGGACTACGAGAGAGAAGTATAGGCAGACAAGATTAGAGCTGTATAAAAATTACGAAAACATTCCCAATTCTGGAGAGAGAGCAGAAAAGGTGATTTGTTTTGTGATATCGGTATATCTGTCTTCCCTTGTGGCAGTGACTTGTGTGGTGCATATCATTTATGCTATAATTTGTTATCATTTTTGTTTTCTTTATAATTTTGGGGTGCTTCTGTGTCATGAGCAGGAATGCAAAAAGACAGAGAAAGGATGCTCATACTACGAGTTTCGACGTAATGCAAAATCCGTAAAATCAACAATTTTACATTTTCAGGTAACTGAAATAGCATGTAGTAGAAACCAAAAGGTTGGAAAGAGAGAATGAAATTGCCTTTGTTATCTGAGCATTACGTTAATTGAATCGGATGTTGTTCAAATTTTTAAGGACTTTCCTCATCTATCACTGATGTTCTCCTTACTTCTATTTTAGTGTTTGGTTATGCAATATTAAGTGCATCAACTAGGCGATGAGCATTATGACATGTCTGAAAACATTGTGTGAAATCTGGGAAAAAGTACAATCAAATCCATTTATTTAAAATAACAAAATTGGAATGTGTAAAGCACGTTAAATCGCAGGTTTTAAATGCACCGAGAAGTTCCTGCACTTTCTTTTGTTCCAAAATTAATGTATGAATTTAGCATGATTTTATTCAGAGAGACTCCTCCCAGCCTGGTAACAGAGCAGTATAATAGTAGTTTTTTGGATTATTTGGCTAGTTGCTTAACTAATATGTATTTATCTTTTAAACTTGTTTTGGATGTGAACATTTGGTGTACCTTTTCTCCTAGTAATGTTTTAGATATATTCCATTTGATAGATTAGCAGCTTACTCAGAAACATTGATACAGTTGAGAAATTTGGTGTGGGCTACATCGAAGCATGATGTTTACCTGATGTCACATTTCTTGGTTACACACTGGTCATCATTAACTGGCACCAAGTCTGAAGTTCTCGACTTATCAGGCCATGTAGCACCCCGTGAGGTTGGCTATTCTCTCTCTCTCTCTCTCTCTCTCTCACGTAAGTAGAATCAAACACTCTCACACACACACATACAATTTTCTTTTCATCTCATCACAGACTTTGCAATTGACAATCTTTCTTGAGTGTGTAATTTTGTTTGCCAAACTCAGAAACATCCTGGAAGCTTGTTGGAGGGATTCTCGCAGACCCAAGTCAGTACTTTAGCGGTGAAAGATAAGTTGCTCGTTGCCGGAGGTTTTCAAGGAGAAATCATCTGCAAGGTATGGCAGTATAGTGGTGATATCCTAATAAATAGGCCACATTGTTCGTATGTATTATTTCTCCATGGTAATCAATGTGATGCTTTATCTAACCTAAGCGCCTGAAGGAGATCCGTCGTTGCTTGTTTTAGTAATGGAAATGATCTTGTGTGGAATGTCAAATCCATTTTAACTGCTTTTCCATTCCTTTTTACCTCTCCTTCGCCACATAAAGAGATGTTTAGTAGAATCTTTGTATCTCATATTTCGAGATGTCTGCTGCTAAGTTCTTAACAGCAGTCCACAAGCTTTGAATTTGGTTACTTCCATCTCCCATCAAATAATGAGCCTTTTGGTTCATCTAATTGCAGTACCTAGATAGGCCGGGCGTATCTTACTGCACCAGGACAACATATGTTGATAATGCTATCACCAACGCTATTGATATATGCACATCCAGCAGGTATCTAATGTTTCTTTGTTCGATGGGCATGGTTCCTTTTCTGATTTTGGGGTTTCTGCCAATTTTAGACGCCGTTTCTAAAACTGCTTTTTTTCACCTCTCAGTGGTGCAGTGCATTTCATAGCATCAAATAATGACAGTGGTGTCAGAGATTTTGACATGGAAAAGTTTCAACTCGCCAACCTTTTTCGCTTCCCTTGGCCAGTCAATGTGAGTCTATATGCATGTTCTCTCTTTGCAAGTATTGACTAGGACATTTCTACCCTTAGACTAATTTTGCTATTTGTTCTTGCAGCACACCTCCCAAAGCCCTGATGGTAGGTTACTCGTCGTCGTTGGAGATGACTCGGATGCTGTATTGGTAGATTCCAGGAGCGGAAAGGTATATAGTATTTTTCGTTTGATTTGATCGAGACCGTAATATGAAGTAAAAAAATTATTTTTATTACAGCCCGAGATGTTTTAACTTTCATTTCACTAACGCAGACAACTACGTACTTGCACGGTCACGTGGACTACTCATTCGCATCATCGTGGCACCCCGATGGCCTCACATTTGCGACGGGAAACCAAGACAAGACCTGCAGAATATGGGACATGAGGAATCTTTCCCGCTCAGTCGCTGCACTAAAGGGAAACATCGGAGCCATTCGTTCGATTCGCTACACATCCGACGGGAGGTACATGGCAATGGCCGAGCCGGCAGATTTCGTGCACGTATTCGACGTTAGGAGCGGTTACGAAAAGGAACAAGAAATCGACTTCTTCGGCGAGATTTCAGGTATATCTTTTAGCCCCGATACTGAGTCTCTTTTCGTCGGAGTTTGGGATCGTACGTATGGTAGCCTATTGGAGTTCGGACGACAGAGGGATTACTCGTACTTGGACAGTATCATCTGAGCTTTAAGATTGGATCTGTTGGTTTACTTCCCGAAGGTGTAGAGTTGTTTCTTCTTGCATTTTCTCTTTGTTTTGGTCCAAATGTCTGTCTGTCTGTGTGTGTGACTTTGAGGTGTTAGAATTGATGGGGTGGTGTTTGTATATAATAAAAGGATAGATAGATAAGCTTTTTAGATCATCCTTGAGGTGTTGAGACTAGACTGTGTTTGGCTTTTGTTTGTTTGTTATTTATGAATAATTGTCATTACAATAGCCTCCTTTCTCTAGAAGGATTTGAGCAAAATAGTATTGTGATTCTTTTGTATTTTAGTGTGAGGTGTATTTGTAATTAATGTGATTAGTTGTAATAGTGAATTATTAGTAGTATAAATAGATGATTAGAGTTCATTGTAAATCACACCAAGTATTGAAATACTTAATCTCTCTCTAATCTCTCTCTCTTTTTATTATTATAAGATATATTATCATTATAATCTTAATATAAGTATAATTATAATAAAATAATCTTAATATAATATTAATCACAATTAATATTTTTATAACACGTTATCAGCACGACCGCTCTCCGTCGTCAAGATCAACCTCCGTCGAAGATCTCGTACGAGTTTAGTCGAGGTACGGTAATTTAATTTTTAATTTATACTAATCATATATTAATTGTGATTAATTTAAAAATATATATTATAAAAGTATCATTTGAAAGTTTTATAACTAAACGCCATAGCTCGAGTGGTTTCGCGGAATACCGTCATTAAAATTGATGGGAGGTCCAGATTTCGATTCCCTATAGTGGCGTGTGGATTTTTTTTATGTGATTTACGATTCAAGATTTTTTATGCACGTACACAACACTAAAAGCCCACGAGGTCTTGTGGTTATCCCCACCTCAGTAGTGGCATATTATTGAGTTTTTTTGATTGACCAATCTTGAAGTAATTATTGGACTGAATAGTTTTGGACAATGGACAAATTTTATTACCGTAACCTTATCAGAGATTGGACAATAATTATGAAATAATAAAGAACGAGTTTTATGAAACAATTCATATATTATATCATTGATTTATATGTTATCTGATTATTATGTTCTTTTTCATGTTATAGAATCATGTCGTTTTATACAAAGATGGATCTTCTGTTGCTTACTTTATTTACGGTGATCCTTACGGCTATGTGGATAATGTTTTTACCAATGTTTTTAAAATATAATTATTAATTTTTCTTTAATATTATAATTACTGAAATATATTTTATTTTGAAGGATGACGCTTTGTCCGATGTTTGATCTATTACTTATGTTTATTATTACGGCGACAGTTATTTGGATGTGGATATCATTTTTTATTAGAACTTTTACAAAAGAAGATATAAAAGAAGAATAGTTATAATTTTTCTTTCAATATGTTAATGATGATTTTATTTTCATGATAACAATAAATTGAATTTTGCAAAACTTTGATTTATCACTCTCGATTTTATACTTGATTTACACAATTACTTCGGTATATCATAAAGCATTCACCACGTTCAGTCCATCGAATATAATACGAATAAATATCGTGAGAAAATGATCAGAAAATATTATGATGGATGAATGAAAAGTATAAGTCCGACTAAATGATTATGTTGCATTCCCTGAAGTGAATGTATTTGCAAACAATAAAAGTGGTCGTGAACATTATATTTACCGTGGTTATTATTAATATTTCCCCCGAAGTGGAAAACTAGTAAATGATTGAGAAAGATGTATTGAGCAATATAAAGGTTATTATAATATTATCGTTGGTTATTATTCGCACCCAAAGATCCCGTTGATCTTTATAAAGAGCAATTAAAAGTAAAGTGTCGATGAAATTAAATTTTGCTCAAAATTACGATATTTCAGAAAATTAGTGCTAGATCCTATGCTCATTTTGAATATTGTGGTTCTTGTTAAAGATCCAAATAAAGAAAATTGATACATCGTTTTAAATTTTATTTAAGCATTATTTATGTATTTTATCTTTATATATATAATTTTATTTTGACGATTATTTATTTAATAACAGTAGTTATTATATATTTATCAATACAATGGATACAAGCATGTGCAATGGGGAGTTATGTCTTGCAGATTGTGCAACGACTAATACGATTCTAAGAAATAAGAAATATTTCTCCCATCTTGAAATGAAAGAAACAAGTGTTATCACTATATCGGGTAGCACAAATATAATTAAGGGCTCCGGAAGAGCTAATGTTATACTGCCGAGAGGGACAAGACTGATAATTAAAAATGCCTTATATTCTCCTAAATCTCAAAGAAATTTATTGAGCTTTAAAGCTATTCGACATAATGAATATGACATCGAGACTGCAGAAAAGAGAAATATTGAATATTTGCACATTACAAAAGTGGTTTCGAATAATAAAAGAGTTGTTGAAATATTACCTTCATTTGACTTTGGATTGTATTACACGTATGTTAAAACAATTGAATCACATGCTATCGTAAACCAGAAGTTTACTGATGATAATACATTTGTTGTTTGACATGACCGGTTGGGCCATCCCGGTTCAATTATGATTCGGAGAATAATTCAAAATTCACGTGGACATTTAATGAAGAACCAGAAGATTCTTCAATCTAATGAATTATCATGTGCTGCTTGCTCTAAAGGGAAGTTGATTATTCGGCCATCACCAGTAAAAATAAAGAATGAATCTATAAGGTTTTTGGAACGTATACAAGGTGATATTTGTGGACCGATACATTCATCGTGTAGACCATTTAGATATGTCATGGTATTGATTGATGCATCAACTAGATGGTCTCATGTGTGTTTGTTATCAACACGGAATATAGCTTTTGCGAGATTGCTTGCTTAGTTGATTCGATTAAGAGCACATTTTCTGGATTATCAAATAAAGAAAATACGCCTTGATAATGCTGGTGAATTTACTTCCAAGACATTTAATGAATATTGCATGTCTATTGGAATTGATGTTGAGCACCCCGTGCCACATGTTCATACGCAAAACGGTCTTGCAGAATCGTTGATTAAAAGGTTGCAATTAATTGTAAGACTATTATTAATGAAGTCGAAACTTCCTTCATCTTGTTGGGGACATGCTATACTACATGCAGCGGCACTAATCCGCATCAGGCCAACAAGTTATAATAATATCTCCTCGATACAAATGGTTTATGGTCAGGAACCAGATATTTCCCATCTGAGAATTTTTGGATGTGCGGTATATGTTCCAATTGCTCCACCACAACGCACTAAGATGGGACCTCAAAGGAGGTTGGGAATATATGTCGGATTTGAATCTCCATCGATGATAAAATATTTAGAACCTCTAACTGGAGATTTATTTACGGCTAGATTCACCGATTGTTATTTCGATGAATCGAATTTTCCGACATTAGGGGGATAAAAGAAACAGTTGGAAATGAGTATAAGTTGGAATGAATTATCGCTAAATCATTATGATCCCCGAACGAAAGAATGTGAACTAGAAGTTCAAAAGATAATTAATTTACAAAGTTTAGCTAATCAACTGCCAGATAGTTTTACTGACCTTAAAAGAGTGACTAAGTCACATATACCAGCTGTTAATGCTCCTGCAAAAATTGATGTTCCTGGAGAACATATAAGGATCGAGACTAAGCCACAATTGAAACGTGGTAGGCCATCGGGTTCCAAAGATAAAAATCCTCGAAAAGAAAAGGATCAAATAATAAGAATGGTTCAGTCGAGGATTTATCGACTCTAGAAGAGTCAATGAGCATTAATGATTATGAGAATGAAAATAAGGTACCTGAAATTTATGAAAATAATGATAATGAAGAGATCTCGATAAACTATGCCCAAAATGGAATTAGATGGAACCGAGAAAAAGTCAACGTTGACGATAAATTCCCATTTAACGTAGCGCTACATGAAATGAAAGAGATAAATGAGAATGAGGATCATGAACCAATGTCTGTAAAAGAATGCAGACAAAGAAATGATTGGCCAAAATGGAAAGATGCAATCGAGGCAGAATTAAAATCTCTTGAGAAACGAAAAGTTTTCGGACATGTAGTCCGCATACCAGAAAATGTAAAGCCAGTTGGATATAAATGGGTTTTCATTAGAAAGAGAAATGAAAACGGTGAAATTGTGAGATACAAAGCACGGCTTGTTGCACAAGACTTTTCACAACGACCTGGTATTGATTATGAGGAGACATATTCTCCTGTGGTGGATGCAATTACTTTTCGTTATTTAATTAGTCTGGCAGTACGTGAAGGACTCGATATGCGTCTAATGGATGTTGTCACCGCTTATTTATATGGATCACTTGATAGTGACATATATATAAAACTTCCCGAGGGATATCAGTTGCCTGAAAATTCAGGGCTCCGAAATGAGTACTCAATCAAGCTAAATAAATCGATTTATGGATTAAAGCAATCTGGGCGTATGTGGTATAATCGCCTAAGTGAATATTTATCGAAAGAGGGGTATAAAAATGATCAAACTTGCCCGTGCATATTTATGAAAAGATCTGGAAATGAATTTGTCATCATTTCAGTTTATGTTGATGATATTAACATAATTGGAACTCCTGAAGAGTTATCAAAAGCCGTTAATTGTTTGAAAAAGGAGTTTGAAATGAAAGATATCGGTAAAACAAAATTTTGTCTTGGACTGCAAATCGAATATTTAAAGAATGGGATATTCGTACATTAAGAGACTTATACGAAAAAGGTATTGAAAAGATTTTATATGGATAAAGCTCATCCATTGGATACTCCAATGATTGTTCGATCTTTAGATGTGAATAAAGATCCGTTTAGACCTTGCGATAATAATGAAGAACTACTTGGTCCTGACGTACCATATCTTAGTGCTATTGGAGCCCTAATGTATTTAACGAGTCATACGCGACCTGATATAGCGTTCGCTGTGAATCTATTGGCAAGATATAGTTCATCACCGACTCGTCGACACTGGAATGGAATTAAGCGAATTTTTCGATACCTTCAAGGAACAGCTGATATGGGATTGTTCTATCCAAATGAATCAAAAGCAGATTTGATTGGGTATGCAGATGCTGATTTTCTATCCGACCCACATAATGCTCGATCGCAAACAGGCTATTTATTTATGCACGGCGGAACCGCTATTTCATGGCGGTCAGTTAAACAAAGTTTGACGGCTACTTCATCTAATCATGCGGAAATTCTAGCTATTCATGAAGCTAGCCGAGAATGTGTTTGGTTGCGATCGATAATTGAGCATATACAACAAACTAGTGGGCTATTATCGAAAAAGTTACTTCCTACGATTTTATATGAAGATAATGCTGCATGCATTGCCCAATTAAAGGAAGGATATATTAAGGGAGATAGAACAAAACATATTTCACCAAAAAATTTCGTTACACATGATTTAGAGAAAAATGGTGATATTGATGTACAACAAGTGCGATCAAGTGAAAATCTTGCAGATTTATTCACAAAAGCACTTCCCCCAATAATTTTCAAAAGATTGGCATATTCAATTGGAGTTCGAAGACTTTGAGATTTGGAATGATGTTATCATCAGGGGGAGTAAATACGCGTTGCACTCTTTTTCCCTTTACTGAGGTTTTTCCCATGTGGTTTTCCTAGTAAGGTTTTTAATGAGGCAACAATCGAAAGCGTATATAAAATAATCATGTATTCTTTTTCCTTCATTAGGTTTTTATCCCATTGGGTTTTTCCTAATAAGGTTTTAACGAGACATATTCTTTGAAAACATCAAAGGGGAAGTATTATGAAATAATTAATAATGTGGATGTTTTAAATAATAATATTAGTTAAATGATTGATGATTTGGAAGTATTGTATTAAATGTTGATGAGATGATAAGATGATGTGTTTAATTGAAAAGTTTGTATTTTAGTGTGAAGTGTATAGTTGTAATTAATGTGATTAGTTGTAATAGTGAATTATTAGTAGTATAAATAGGTGATTAGAGTTCATTATAAATCACACCAAGTATTGAAATACTTAATCTCTCTAATCTCTCTCTCTCTCTTTATTATTATAAGTTATATTATCATTATAATCTTAATATAAGTATAATTATAATAAAATAATCTTAATATAATATTAATTACAATTAATATTTTTATAACAAAATTAACATTTAAAATAAGTAATAATGATGTATCAATTTTTTTTTTTCTCCAATTGAACATAAATAAATACATGATGTGCAGCTGGGATTTCTTAACTATCGTAATTAGCGTAGACTTGATATGATGAAATACATGGGCCATGGAATGGAAGGAGATGTTCTATAGTCAACAACTTGAGTATCATAATCTGTGTGAACTTTAGACGTGACATAGAAGTTGGGGATTAGTCCGAGGAAGGGATTGTTCTGCTGACGGTGAAATTTATATTCAAGACGTGACATAAGCTTGGATTAGTCTGAGGAAGGTGTTGTTTTATAGCTGACAGTGAAATTCATATTCAATTATGTATGATTGGAATGAGACATTTACGTCAGATGGTTAGTTTCAGGGTTGTCTCATAACCAACAATGAGGGTTAGTCTCAGGATTGTCTCATAGCCAACAATGAGATTTAGATTCACGTCAAAGAACGACTGTAGTATTGAAAGGAAAATTACATAAATATATACACCTATGATCACGTAATCACCAATAACATAGAGCCACCTCACCACACAAAATCCATCTCCTCTTTTCCTCTCCTCACAATTGAAATCCATACCTCAACCTCATTATCTTCTTCATCGCCAATCGACCGTATAAAGAAGATAGAATAATATCCTTTTCACCTCTAATCACTATCTCTTACACAACAAAACCATTAAATTAAACAAAAAAAAGAAAGAAAATGGCATCATCTTCATCATCATCAACCCTCTTCTCCCCACCGACGTTCCAAGGCCTGAGACCCCTCACCAAGCTCGCCGCCACGACATCACCATCGACAGTCTCTTACCGTAACTTCACAACCACCAACAAGAAACGGTCCGTACTAACGGTCAAATCCGAGCTCAACCCATCGCTCGTAATAACCCTTAGCACGGGCCTGTCGCTGTTCTTGGGCAGGTTCGTCTTCTTCAGCTTCCAGAGGGAGAACGTGGCCAAGCAGGGCTTGCCGGAGCAAAACGGCGTCTCCCACTTCGAAGCCGGCGATGTCCGGGCGAAGGAGTACGTCAGCCTCTTGAAGTCGAACGACCCCGTCGGGTTTAACGTCGTCGACGTGCTGGCTTGGGGCTCCATCGGCCACATTGTTGCCTACTACATTCTTGCAACCTCTAGCAATGGATATGATCCTAACTTCTTTGGCTGATCTCTTTCTCTTGTCGTTTTGAGTTGCTTGTAGTAATAATGCCATGTTGTATACCTATTGAAGTTGCATGCATTATTATATTTTCATGTGGCAATTCATAAATTGCTATATATATGGTAAAGATATGTTAATTGGTTTAAAAAGATTTGATACATTTAAATACGCCTAAGAAAAATATTTTAATTTTAGTGTGTTTGTTGAGTTGGGTAAGGAATTAAGGATAGGTCTTAATACTCCCTCTAATTTTAAATAGAAGTTATTTTTGATTTTTTTAAAAATAAAAGTCATTTTACTATTTTCAAAAATAAATAGCTTTACATTTACAATTTTACTCATTGTCTTAAATATACGTGTAATTTTATTTAATTAGAGTCAAATAATTAATTAAGGGCGTAAGAGAAATTTTATATTTATTAATATCCGTGTATATTCTTTAAGCGACTTTGATTATTTTTTTTTTTGCTACGTTAACATTAAATGCGAATAAATATGTGATAAATGCGATATATTTTGCAGAAAAAAATGAAAAGATGCTAAAACTTTTATACCCTATTTTCAAACAACGATTTCCTAGAGAGTTACTTTTGACTTCCAATTTTTCGAACAAAAACCCATGACAAAAAAATAAATAAATAAATTTGAGATTAACTATTCATGATGGATTATAATTTTTATTGCACGCGTCGAATAAAATAAAAACACTTTCTTTTGTTTTTGTTTTCTATTAGGCTTAGGCATAAATAAAAGTTGGTATAGTACTTACTATACGTCCAATATTTCAAATTCGGATATATGCACATAAATAATAAATCTTAATCTCGAAGTTATTCAATCATATCTTTTTTTCACGAGTGGATGGGTAATAGTCAATGAAGGTGATGACAAACGAAATTATAATCAATGAAATAACATTAATTATAAAAATAAAAAATATGTGAGAGAAAGAAAGAGAGTTTCAACAACAGCAGTTAATACCATATCGACCTTTTGATTTCTCATCCTTTTCTCCTCAAAGCCCACCGTTTAAAAAACAGATCTTTATTTATGATAATCATCTTTTATATTTTAGTTTACATCTAGGTTAAGGTAGTCTATCATCCTTAATCTTTTTAATTTTCTTGCATTTAATCCTTAATATTTTCATTGTCACACTACAAACAATTGGCTTCATCGAAAAATATTAACACTCACGTTTTTTTTTTTTTGTGTACGGCAAATGTTTAATCATTTTTGTTTGACGTAGCAAATTGTAGGGATCAATTTTATCTGAAAATTTGCGTTCATCAGATCAATATTATTTTCGGGGAAACTATTTTGAAATATTAATTAAAAAATATTATTATTTATGCGCTTAGCTTAACATCATTTAAATCGAATAAAAAGGAAGTTTTATTGAAATATACACATCAATATAGACTTGAGCAATGAATTGTGTCACTTGAGCTTCGCAATTTTCGTTTTCTCTGATATAAAGTAGCTATCAAATAATAAGACATCACCTATGTGCTAAAAGTTTCAAATCGTTGTTTGGAAAAAAAAAATAAAAAAATTACCAGCTTTCCTTTATGTTGCGCAATATATATCTTTTTTCCCTTTTTCAATCAATATATTTGCAGGTTTTTCGCCATATATATATATCTTCGTGGATATATATAATATATTATATAAACATATATTCTCCAAGAATACACTTTCCTCACACGTGATATATATAATATATCTCCAACTCTATATATATATACGATGTTTCCTTATTATTCTCATTTAGTTTTAGTCTTCATACGTCTTTTCAGCTCTTCACTCAATACATACATACAAAACAGTCTTGAAAGCGTAGGTATTGGGAGCATTGTATTCTTTCTTTCTTCTTTTTTTTTTAGGTCTTTGTATATATCTTTTCTTACTCCACAGCAGATGAGTTGAAAAATAAATCTCAGCACCATAGCAATCACTTTCTTTGCAATAAATTATAGCAAATCTGCCCTTTTTTTTTAGTTCTTTTTGCCTATATCGTAGACCTACATATCTCTCAAGATGATGAACAATCATGGAGGTGACGCATCGCTCTCATCCCAGAAAGATCATCAGCTGAAATCTGACGTTGACGCAGCTCATCAGCAGCAAAATCCTCGCTGGATCGAAGTCGAAATGGCAAGAGAAGGAGAAAAACGGCGCGAGAAGACGAAGATGATGATGGCGATGATCGCTAATAGTGGTGAGGACAACCTTAACGAAGATGTCGTCAGAAGGGTTTGTCAGGTCTGCCGCAGGGTGTTCAAATCGGGCAAAGCTTTGGGCGGTCACATGAGAATTCATGTCGGCCCAGCTGATGAGAACAGTAAGTTAGATCTGAATCTGATCAGTTTTGACAAGAGAAGAAGGAACCCTAATTATCGAAGAAACCCTCGTTCGAAGCTGATCGATTTTGCCGCCGGAAAGTCGACAACTGCTGCAGCTGCTGCTTCTTGCGAAACGTCGCCTTGTGTGGTTTGCGGTAAGATTTTTACATCGAAGAACGCCTTGTTTGGTCACATGAGGTCTCATCCCGAGAGAGAGTGGAGAGGAATCAAACGTCCGAGTAATAATGATTCAGCTAGAAGCTGCTCTTCTTCGTCTTCTATATTAGATGTTGCTGAGCCACTGCAAGAAGAAGATCGTAGTAGTAAGTGTGAATTATCATCCTATTCGTTGACGGGCTGGACGGTGAAGCGAAACCGTGGAACGTTAGGGTTTAGTTCTGATCTGATTTCAAGCAGCAAGGAGGTTCTTGATGTTCATAATTCGATGGAAGAATGCGCTCGAAACCTTTTGATTTTGTCGCGCGGGCTTTCTTCTGATGATGAATCTGTAGCTGGTAATAATCTTTTAGACCAATATCTAATCATGAATATTAGAAAAAAGATAACAACTTTGTCTGATTCTTTGCCAGGGTTTAGGTTAAATTCACGAGAGAACAAGGAGAAAATGGATCATCAGCATGCTGAGAAGGGTTCTGATGAATTGGACAATGGAAGCGGATTGGATTCAGACAAGAAGTTCGATACTGAAGACTGCCGCTGTGTTAGAGAAACCGATCGACATCGAAGCATCGGAGAAATAGCGCTGATCAACGGCAACAAAAAGAGGATAAGGAAAAGGGATGAGCTGAGTGGTTTGGAGGAACTACAAGCGAAGAGTTGCAGTCAAGTGAAGACATCAGTTAACCTAAACGAGGTTGGTGAGGAAGAGACAGCTTCAACAACATGTAATAAGATACATTACAGTGGGGAAAAAACATTCCACACTCACCTCAAAGTGAAGATCGCCATCGGGATTAATCCAGTCGATGGTACAATCTACAACGACGATCATCAACGTTCATGCGACGATATTCCCACATCGAGAAATCAGACAACAGAAGCGAAAATCTCTATGGGCTCGCCGGATAATGCGGTGGTTGAATGTGGATCAATGGGCGGAGCACTGTTGACGATACGGAGAGCTCTTGACTTTGATCTCAATGAGGAACCTACTTGGAGCATATGAAAAAAAAAATTAAAAAAAAAAATGGACCCTTTGTTGTGCTTGTTATTGTATGATATTTTGCTTTTACATGGATGACTATATTGAACAAATAATGTGGCTAGGCAATGACTCCTAAGTTTATAAATTTCTTAAATTCAATATATATTTAAGACATCAGAGAAAGATAAATGCAAAAAATAAATAGAGAACTTTCGTTTCTACAATGGAAGTTAAAGCTTTTAAATGTCTTTGTAGTTTGTTTGGTGGGAGAGTATGATAGCCTAACAAGGTCTTTGTTTGTTTGTCACATTCAGTCATAATTAATTAATATAAATTAATACGATCATGTAAATAATAAAGTTTATTACTAATCACATATGGACCAGGTAAAGCTCGAACTTTTTTTTTACACATAGGAATAATGACCTTCGGAATCAACAGATTAATCTTTGGAACATACATTCTATCTATATATATACACATTATATATATATACATACTAGCATAAGGTATGATCGATTATTAACATAAATCACTTAACTTTATTTGATAAATGGTTATAAATAATTATACAACTCAGTAGCCACGTCGACGACGGCGGTTCTTGGTAAAAACTTTTCTTTTCGAGCTGAAAAAGGTTTTAAAAAAAGAAAAGAAAAGAAAAAGAGAGCCCGATCAAGACGCTCGTCTCCATTGTTTGACGATTCACAAAAGAGCCCTGAAGCTAATGCCTGTCGAAGCCATAGCTCGAATTCGTCTTCTTCATCCATCATCGTCATCTCTGCGTCTAAATCCCATGGGTACCGACTTGAGTTCGACCTTTGAGTGGACTTTTCGATTCCTACCATGTTCACGTGGAAGCTTGGCCTGTGAGTGTTTGGCCTACAAGACATTCCCTGAGTAGATAGATGGATAGATCAGTTAGATGAACCAAAAGTTCGTTTCTACGATGATTTATTACCATGGGGATTATTGCATGTTTGGCCCCTCGTGTTAGAAATTTTCAACGTAATGATGTGATGAGAAACGAGCAAGCGAAGAATTTGAAGGCTAACCTGACATATCGCCCATTCTGATACGTCAAATATTCTGCTTTCAGCACACACGAATGCACGGGGAATCTCAGCCTGTATAAAACCATAGAGATTGCAACATTTTGTTCACAGTATGTGCTTCAAAAGTAGAATTCTTTAAGTTTTTTTTTTTGCTGAAGAGGTAAGGTTTGAAATTCGTGTTTATTTCAACGTACGTCACAGCATGAGCGCCAAACATAGATATTATCGAATATTACAACCTTGGTAATGTCTTCCCAAGCACGCCATTATCATAAGTGCCAAAAGAAGGAACAGTGTGGCATGGAAAGAATCTAAAAAGACACTCTTCAATCGAGATCATTTGAAGTAGCAAGACGGAATAAGACGTGCCATAAGGTACCTTTTGAGGGCGATCGAACACCAATGATCCTTTGTATTCTACCCATCCATCACCATCTTTTGCCTGATGATACTGACAACAATCCTGTAGAAAAAATTGTGATAAAATCGAACCGTAAGGCTGTTTTTGCTTCATTAGATGGACATTAGGTTACATTAAATCGATGTAAGATTTCTAATCTTTTAGTTTGCTATTGTAGGTGTTAACGACGTGAAACAAACAACATTATGTTACGAATACTAATTTATCAACACATTATAAGGGGTACCAAATAAAGCATATAAAAAGGCAATCGTTAAAACCTGACACCATCTTGCTTTAGCCTTAGTTCGATTAGTGCAAACCCAAATGTGTGAATTTCCGCATTTAGTGCATTCTATGCGTCTTGACTCCTTTGAGTAAACATCACTCATATTCTGCAAAGAATAAAAAAGAAAAAGAAAAAAAAAAACACAGAGATGATTGATCATGCACACAGTAACCGTACTTTAAATGACCAAATTTGATACCCCGCCCGTGTAGTTATTCCAGGGCTTTGGTGATGAACATAACACAGCAGACAAATGCTCTAATCGAGTTAACATTCTATGACTTCATTTTGGATAAACAAACCTGATAAGAAGTGCTGGGAGATTTCTGCAAGGCACGCTTAGATTCCTCTTTCCTTAGCTGTTCATCATAGTCCGTCTTCTTAACAGCGTCAGAAAGAACCTGGCAATTGATGCCAATGTCTGTGTTATGCTTGAAACTGTAACTAAATATCCCATTGCAAGAAACAGACGATATAAAAAAGAAAAAGAAAAAATGAAAGGCTCTTACCTCATATGCGCACTGAAGTTTCTTGAATGACTCACTTGCCAATAGGCTTCCCAAGTTTTTGTCCGGGTGCATGATTATGACCTGTTGGAACAATATATTACTTCTGCTTAAATAGTTTTAAATTACTTTAATTCTTCAGAAGCACATATTTATTAATGTATATATTGAGCCCAGCATAGATGTGAACAGAGAAATTGCAGGAAACAAAAGCCTATAAAGTTCTTGTCTCACTTTAGAGTAGAAAAATCAGAGGGAAAAGAAACGCTGAGAGAAAAAACAATACCTTCTTATGATATTCCTTCTTCAGCAGCATCAAATCAATTTTGTTTTGGCGTGGAAACCCAAGTGCTTCGTAGTGATTCCCACTTTCTATAATTCTCTGCATCTCAATGACAGAAACAGCATCTTGTTTGACCACTTTCATTTCAGTAGATTCTCTAGGCTTTTCAACGAATGTTGAAGAAGTAATGGGCTTGCTTGAGGATTTAGACGAATGCATCTTCTCCTCTTCTCGGTGTTCCACATCCTCGGGAGGTGTATACTCACGCTCAGTGGAAAAATCATCTTCTGAGAATGGGTGACACTCTTTTTCCTCCTCGAATTGAGTTTTTTCTCTTACATCATCACACCATTTGACTGCATAGTTCAATAAATCATTTGACAAGAAGGCGAGGTTCACCGCGATAACAATCCCATGCCATCCCATGCTGTACATAGCATACAGTGTTGCAACGAGCACCAAGAGTCGTGCGTCCTTTAACGAAAATAAATAGCCTGCAACATAAACAAAACAATACTATGATGTCTTAGATAGATTTTAGGCATCTAAAGAACATAAAAAAAGGAAAAACATGTTAAGTTATCTTTGCACAGTTACGGTAAGAGAATCCATAGGAAGAGAGACTGCTTGTTCATAAGAAAAAACTTATCGAGGGTAAAAGGGAGAGAAATCAATCTTGAATACAGAAGACACCCAAATTCTCGTCTTACATAGTAGGCTAAACAATAATTAAGCAAAACCATGGGGGGAATCTACATCGATAAATCAAACAGTTAAAGAAAGGAAAAAGAATAAACATCTATATCGAGTAGATGAAGATATACCGCCAACTATGAACAAAGCACCCGTTATCCAAAAGTTTCCGTACATCCACAAAATCAGAATGGCAAACAGCCCCACTATAAAAAGACCAGGAGTGTAGCCCAAGTATTGAACAGAAACCCCAGCTGCTCCCTGAAAGAAAACATATGCAAACCACCAGGGAATTAGTGTTATTAACTTCTTCCTGAAGTTTCTCGACAAAAGAAGACCACCTCCGTCTTCAATCTTCTAAAACCTATCCCATCAATTTCATCACGTTTCTTTTATAACAAAGATCTTGTAAGAACAAAAGACAAAACACATGGAAACTATTAAAAAATGATCAAATAATCATGCAAAAACTACAGAAAAACAATCGTGTCTGCAATCTACTGCAAACAAAAACATAAATCATGCATAACAGTAACATAACGGAAAAAAACGGGGAGCAATTGAGGAAATTTTCTAATGCTTCATTCTGCCTAGTAAAAGAACAGAGATGCACTTCATCAACGGTCATTCAATAAGTATTCTGCATCAACTAAAGTCCTATACACAAATAATATGCGTAATAAAATCAGACCATGCGAATAACTGTCAAAGAATATCCCATCCAAGAAGTGCCCAATTGCCTAAAATGACAGATCCTATTCCCAAAGGATACACAAATCTCGCATGAAACTGAGTACCACGTAAAAAACAAACAAGTTTTCCGTGCTATACTAAACAACAAGAAAATGGAGGCATACCATACTAAGTAGCACATATGCAAGGCATGACATTGATGTCAAACTCAGGAAGCAACTCCACATTACGAAAAGAATAGCAGAAGATCTCAGTCTAAAGAAAGACTTAAAACCCGTGACCAAACAATCTTTCCAGTAAACCAGCAAAAAAAGCAAAGCCCTCGCAATTTTCATGCATCGACAACAAACCATTGGCCAATGACGATCCATGAAATTCCCAATCTTGTCTCTTAAACTGCTCCCCATTGTTCTTGCTGCGGAGTAACAATCCTTAGATCGCAACCATTTCAAAACTTGTCTGAACAACCCAATATCTTCCATCACTCTGCAACGTAATGTCAGGTCGTAAATCGCCTAACTTGATCACTTAATGGCAACACCAAGATTATCTTATCGGAGATATCTTCGGTAGGGATGGGAACAAGAATATAACTCTTATAGCATAAGTACAAGCCAGACCCAATTTATCCCAGAAATCACAAAGCAGAGACCAAAATCTAACTCATTTCCCATTTTTCAACAGCTACTGTGGGCCATATCCCATGTCATTAAACTGAATATTCCTTCTGCACAAAAACTAAAACCAAGTATGAAGAAACGCAACACCATTCCCGAAAATCAGAACTAGCTAAAACCCCAACAACAGGGCAACAAGACAACCCCAACAAATCGCTAGGTCATATGAGCCAAGCAAAATATGGGAACTGCCCCCAAATAAAAAGGAATATGTACTTCACTTCTTGGATTCCTCAAAGAAAAACGGCAAACCGTAGTGAGGCCCTTGATTTCTTTTCACAGAATATATGTGAAGTGAAGAAAAGAGAAGAGTCCAAAGACGTTAAAAAAGTTACATGGAGGGGTTGTGAAATGTGAACGACTGAAGCCAAGCAGTCAGAGAGAGAGAGAGAGAGAGAGAGGGTCTATTTCCCTTTTATAAAGGCACTCAACTATATATGCTCTTTAAGTCTTGATATTTATAGAAATAAAAGTTATATTATCCATTGAAATGCTAATAAAAACAAGCAAATTGTATTAACAGAAAAATTGTTATAACTAATACAAAAATATTATAAAAACATTTTCCTCAACAGAAGAAAAAAAAAAAGATCAGAGCAATCCCTATAACAAATCATTTGATCTCTCACATACTCCTATCATACACAGCAGTAAATGATGTAATATCCTGAGAAGAAGAAGGCGGCGTCCAAGTCGTATTATACGTAGTTCCCGACCCCGAAGAGTTGTAATTATTCGAAGACGACGTCTGAATATCAACCTCGGGATTCTCCTTCGGGTCGTCGTTCCTAACTTTCAGATCCATGAAATCTGATATCAAGCCCGGCCTGACGATCCTCTGCTCGTCCACGTTTTTATTACCGGCGAGCATCTGGACAACCTTAGACATGGAGGGCCTAAGCTGAGGAGAGTCTTGTGTGCAGAGTAAGCCTATCTTCAGGAATCTGCATGCTTGTTCTGGGTCGAAATCTCCGCTCAGCGATGAGTCTACTATCATCAACAGCTCGTTTCTCTCGTACAAATGCCATGTCTGGGGATTTACCATTACAAGATTAAGTTACAGACAACTTTTAAGAGGGAAATAATTTTTCTTTTTTTTTTTTGAAAAAAAAAGACATACCCGTTCGAGAAGATATTGCTCGTCCACAGGCAACCTCGTATTGGTGTTAGGCCTCCCGCAAACTATTTCTATGAGAAGAACCCCGAAGCTGTAAATGTCTGCACGCTTCGTCACTTGGCCTCTTACGGCGTATTCGGGAGCTAAATAACCTCTAATTTAAAGAAAAGGATTGATTTTTTTTAGCTGCTGCAAGAAAAAAGATTGATTTTTTCAGCAACTTACATGGTCCCTGCTACTCGAGTGCTGACATGAGTCTCATTGGGAGGGATGAGCTTTGCTAGGCCGAAGTCAGAGATTTTGGGATTCAAATCTTCGTCAAGAAGGATATTGCTGGCTTTAATGTCGCGGTGGATGATATGCGGCCTCACTTCCTCGTGAAGATAGGCCAATCCTTTCGCTACCCCAATGCAGATTCTTACACGGGTTTTCCAGCTGAAGTACATGTTGCTTCTGTGACCTTCACCTGCAAAAGTGATGAAACATTCACTCACTGACATGAACTATGCAAGAACTCAAATATGAATGCATACCGAGAAGTGTCTGAGCTAGGCTGTTGTTCTCCAGGTAGTTGTAGACAAGAATTCTCTGGTTTTCCTCCACGCAACAACCATAGAGCTTCACCAGATTCTCGTGGTCTACGTCTGAAATTATCTGAATCTCAGTCAGGAATTCTCTAACACCCTGCCTAGACTCCGAAGAAAGAACCTTAATCGCCGCCATCTGCCCGTTTTTGAGCTTTCCCTGCTCGTACCAGGCCAAGAAAGCCACAGTCAGAGATTCGTTCCATAACCGAAGAAAAAAACGTAAAGACAGTGAAAAAGGACGCTCTTTACTACTTTGTAAACAGGGCCGAACCCTCCGACCCCGATTTTGTTCGCCCGGCTGAAATCATCGGTGGCGATCCTCAGCTCCTCGTATGTGTAAAGGGTGACATTTGACACACCCGAGAGCTCTGTAATGTATATCAATTCACTTTGGCATAAACTCAAACACATACCATACGTATATGCATACAAGAGATCCAATTGTTCATACCATCTTCAAGATCATCGTGTCTAGTTGTCGAATGGCGCGATCTCCTTCCACGTAAGAAAGAAAAGCATGTCATAACTGTATGATTCTTTTTTCCACTTCCTCGAATAGTATCTGCACATCATATATTAAGAGAATCATTACAAAGAGAGAGACAAAGGAATCAAGAAATGCGCCTGCCTGAACCTTTTGTAAAAGGAAAGATCGAAATCAATCTAAGTTCAAAGAGTCATACATAGACAGCATAATCAAGAACCCAAAAAACCCAGCTAAGGAAACTAAGTAATAACTCTTGCGAAAAGAAGATAGAACAGTCAAGATAGGTACCTCAAAAAAATCTGACTTTCCTTTCCCCTTATTACAAGAACACCCCAGAAAAGAAGATCAATTCAGACGGCTGAAGAAGAGGTCAAAGAGCGAGCCCATAAGAAAATTATTCAAAGAAGACTCCAATGTGAACATTCTCATCTCTGTGTTTGAGTTCAAAATGTCTTCGTTGAAAAAAGGGCAGTAGAATAGAAACATGGAAATTTCATAGTAAAAACATATGGAGACTGTAGATACGCTTGGTCAAGTCAAGATGAGTTGGATGAGATTATTACATAGCGTATATATATAGACTTACAGAAGTCAATTGGGGCGTACAAAAATGTCTCTTTTGTTACATGAGAAATATTATTACACAGTTTTGACATGAAAGTTACTTGCGCTCAAGCTCTGAGGAGAAAGGCTGGAGTGCTTATACATGGCGACATCTATTCGCAGCTCTTCATTACCATCCTCAAGTTGGTACTCAGCTATCTCTTTCACAGACGCAACGATGGACTCGTCGCAGAGATGCAAGTAAACCTGCCGAAGCGTCGGTATGTCTCCGAGGTACGAGGATATCTCCTTCAGGCCAAGCATGCTGCATACGAACAGCATTTCCAGGCAAGGAAAGTAGTAGTTGTCTGCCTCCAAGCATCGAAGATCGTCGCAGTACGTAATCATCAAGTACTTCAGACGAGCGAACCCTCCCTCGACGAGGTTCCACTCCTGCCCCGAGCACTTGAACAGCCTAAGCTTTTCGAGCAGTGGCAACGAGCCTATCGTAGTAGCCACTTGATCGAAAGGAAGATCAGTGATGGTCAGCTTCTTGAGTGACCGCGGGAAAGAAAGGTTCGACAGCAGCCCACTTCGTCGTAAGGAGGGTCTCAGCCCGAGCAGCCAGCAAGTGATCGATTCGAGCTTTTCGAGGCGGGCGATGTTGCCGAGAGCGACCGCCACGTCGGCAGTGTATCTCACCGCCAGTTTCTTGACGTTGGGCATTCTTCTGACCAAGTCTTCGCTGAAACTGAAGTCTAGCACTGTCTTGGCAGATTCTAGGCTCGTAAAGACGTCGTTGCTTTCGCTAGGAGGGTCGGGGGAGGATGAGCCCTTCTATCCTTATATCCCTTAGTCGGGACATTGTCCAAATTTCGATCGGCGCTTTAACGCCTGCCTGCCCGTCCGCTATAGCCAGCGATTGGAGGTTCCAGAGGAAAGCGATCGACGGAGGAATTCTGAAGAGTTCTCTCGGGTCGTTCGTCGAGAAGTCGAGGCATCGGAGGTTGATCAGCTTGTGTACGACCTTTAACCAGGCGGTTCGCTTGATTTTCAAAGACCCGCAGCTGACCGAGGACAGCACTCGGCAGGACTTCCACTTGTAAAATACCGAAGGCAATGTGCCCGAAAATATCAGCGAACGAAGAAGCCTCGGCGACTTTAAGGTGCCATTGATACAGTCCTTGATCACCTCCGATGCGCTTGTAAGAACGATTAACCGCCGTTCGTCGCCGGGCCCCATCTTCGGCGCGATGCGGAGAAAATTCGTCTTCGAAGCCTCTTTCAGACAGAAATCCCGCAGAAGGTCGTGAATCTTGAAACTTTTCATCTTCCCGCTTATATACGAATTCGTCGCCATAAGAAGGTTACGCCCGCTGAGATCCTTAAGGTAATCTATGGCAGCCCTTTCTAGGGTTTGGCCGTTGATTGGCCTCAGAAACCCTTCGGCCAGCCATGCATTGATGATTTCAGAAACCCTAATCTCTTGGTCGTCGGGAAATATCGCCAGGTACAGAAAACAAGGTTTCAAATGCACGGGCAGGTGGTCGTAGCTTAGAGATAATATTTTTAAGCAGCGCTCGTTATTCTCCGAATTCACAACTGCGCTTAGATTCTGGCCGATGTATTCCCAGTACGGCCGTGTCCTCGGAGACTTCGCTAAATGTCCCCCGATGACGACGATCGACAGAGGAAGACCTCGACAGTTTTTCGCTATATTCTTCCCGACGTCCTCTAGGGCAGCGGGGCAGCTATCTTCTCCGAAAACTTTCTTGCAGAAAAGGTCCCAACTTTTATGCTCATCCAAGAAAAACTGTAAGAGCCAATCGAAGCGACCGATGATTCCCGGGTTGTTATTACAATCCCGCTACCTTTGCCGGCCGGGAAGAACGGCCTCAGACTGTCCCATGCGCCTATGTCCCATACGTCGTCCAATACAACTATATACCTTCTGCCTATCAGAAACTTGTATAGCCTTTTGCCCAAAGCATGCTTGCCTTCATTTCTCAGACATTCCTTGCTCATTCTATCGTCTAAACAATGAAGAAGCTCCGCTAGGGTTTCCACCGCGCTGTACTCCTTCAATATCGTAGCCCAAGAACGTAAGTCGAAGTAGTTCTTGATGCACTTATCGTCGTAAACCCTACGAGCGAGCGTCGTCTTGCCAATCCCGCCCATGCCCGATATCGAGATTATCTGCCGGTCGGCCTTTTGGTTCAAGGTGAGCTTGTCCATGATTTTGGTCGCCACGCCTTCGATCCCGACGACGGCGTCGCTGTTCTCGACGGAGGGCTCGGAGGGATGTCGTTTGGGTCGACTTTCGCAGCCTTGAATCTGCTCGTTTCGATTCGTTTCTGCCGTCACTTCTTGAATTAGAATGTCCATGGCTTCTAGAACCTTCCGAAGGCTTCCGTCGAATCCCTCTTGGTCGAGGGCTCGATCGGCTATGTGGGCATCGATGAGGTCTTCTGCAGCATGGGCCGCGTCGGCCATTCGGGCCCCCGGCCCGTGATCGATGGCGCTGTGATGACTTTCGAGAAATCTTCGAAAGGAAGTGATCATAGAGTCGAGGGAGTCGGCCAGTTCGTCGTCTAGCTTAATCGGAGGGTTTGGATGCTTGCGGAGATCTGCCAAGAGGTGCATTAGAGAGGTGAAAGCTGCATAAGCTGTCGCCATTTTTTTGTCACCCTCAATAATAAAGATGTGAAGAGAAGAACTACTGAGAATGCTTGTAAATGAAATGAGACTTATAAAACGAAGTATAAAAAAGCAAGCTTATGCAAGACGAAGTAGAATGCTTTTAGAATGCTTTTTTATACTTCGTTTAGTTGTACAAATGAGTCTCCGCCATTTTCTCATTTGTAAATGAAATGTAAAAACTAAACGACAGTGTAAATAATAAGCTTATACTTCGTTTAGTATAAAAATGAAATGATAAAGTTCAAACGAAGTATAAAAAAGCTTATACATAAATGAGACTCATAAGCATCTTTGGAAAATAAATTATGAAGTGTGGATGCTGTTAATGTTGCGCTGTCAACATTGGCAATGTTAGGAGAACATTCTAGTCAACATTTATTGGCAGAGAATGTCTTCTCTCACTCTAGTTTTATCTTTCATACCCAAAACATGTTTAAACCGTGTCCAGACTATTTTTAGTGTTTTACAGGACTCAGAAGTAACTCAGGACGAGTGAGGATCATGGAGATAAGCTTGAACGAGTCTTAGGATGGAACATACTAAATATAGGATGCTTGGAGCACAAGATGGAGATCAAGTCTTTGGAGCTTACCAAGTCAGTCCTTAACGGTCACTAACGGACCAAGTCTACTTAGTGGACGTTAGTGAACGTTGCGGGATGATACCAAGTCCATTTGTGGAGTGCTGCCCAAGTTGAAGAAGTATTTAAGGGCGGAGAACTTGTGACGACGGAGTATGATCGCGACGACAACAGAGAGAAGAAGATTACGAGCGATCATGAGAGTTGTCTTTTTAGCCTAGTGTTTTCTGTTTTGCAAAAGTCGAAAGACTTTGTAGGTTTGCAGAATCGAAAGATTCGTAGTTTTTCTAGGCTTGTTTTTACTATCCTTTTTGATAGTTGTTTTGCCATCCATTGCTATAGTGGAATTTCGCCTTGAGGCACGCAGCAAGTTATTCTGACTTGCTGCAAAATTTACATCTCGTTGTCTTTAGTTTTCCGTCACCAAAACTAAGTTATCCGCTGTGCGCTTTGAGTGTGAGAGTGAGTGTTAGCCTAACATTTAACCCAACATTAGTATACAATTCAGCAGTGTTACATCCGTTTAGGAACCACGCCCCCTTCAAAGTGGTATCAGAGCCTTCGCTTGACGTTACTAAGCGCTAAAAATCCTTATAATGGATATAACGAGCTCAAACTACATTGGAAAAGTGCCGGTGTTAGACGGCTCCAACTATGCGTTTTGGAAAGTGCGTGTGCGCCAATGCATCAAGTCCATCGATGTGCGAGCGTGGGAAGCTGTTATCGATGGATACACTCCACCTCGTAACCCTCCAGATGCTGATGGCGAAGTCGTTGACAAGCCGGTGGCAGAGTGGACTGTGGCAGAAAGGAATGCGGCCGAGTTCAACGACAAAGCCTTGAATGCTATTTTCTCATCGGTTGATATTTTTATGTTCAAGATTATTCAGAATTGCACGACTGCAAACAACGCATGGGATCTTCTTCAAAGGTACTGCGAAGGTGATGCTAGTGTGAAGGAAACCAAGCTTCGGTACCTTCTCAATCAGTTTGAAAATCTCAGAATGAAGGAAGACGAAGATGTCACCACCTACTTTGGAAAGATTCTCACAATTTCAAGCGAGTGTGCTAGTCTTGGAGATCCGTTATCAAATAAGGTACTTGTATCTAAAGCTTTACGTACACTCACGGAAAAATTTAATGTGAAGGTAGCGGCCGTCGAGGAAGCACACAATCTGAGTACGCTAGACTTCAATACCTTGATGAACATTATGAAGAATTACGAGACGAATCTCGAAGTTCAAAAGAGAGCATCTCGCGGAAAAAATCTAGCACTTGTCAGTCAGCCCTCCAATGTTCAAAATGAGGATGATTCGGATTTTGAGGAGGATGCGGCTTTGCTGGTAAAAAAATTCAAGAAGTTCTACAAGAAGAAGAACGTGGAGACGAATGTTGGACAGAATGTTGGCCCAACATTTCGTAAAAGCCAAAGTTCGAAAGAGCCGATGTCTGCTCCACCATTCTTCAAACACAAATCTGATGTAAAGAAGAAGAACTTCAACTGGGAGTCTGTCAGATGCTATGAATGTCAAGGTTGGGGTCACTTTGCCAACGAATGTGCCAACACACTTCGCAAGCATGGTAAAGCAATGTGGATCGATCTTTCCGACGATGAAGATGCTGAACCGAGTCCTAAGGAGTCCAGGAAGTCTTCAGTAACTATTCAATCCTTCTCGGACAATGAAGATGAAGAAGATCTACAAATTGGCTTCACTGTGGTAACGGATGTTGAGCCAACATTGGACTCATCATCTGAGAAACATATAATTTTTGATTATGATGATTCAAACAGTTTTGATGTGTATTCTAGTTCTGACAATGCAGAATCAGAAATAAATGTTTGTGCTGAAGGTCAAATCAATGAAGCCGTCAAGAGGTTTACCGCTCTATATGAAAAGGAAAAGCTAAAGAATGCGGAACTCAAAACTGAAATGAATATACTGACCGAGGAGAACCTGAAGAACGAAAAAAAAAAAGATTGAAAGCTTGCTGGATGGAATGAACAAAATGGAGGTCGTATTAACACGAAAGGACAAGGAGATAGACAAGCTTCAAAAGCAAGTTGACGATGCAGACGTGACTTTCACGAAATTGAACAAGGGTAAATTCACCCTTGAAGAGGTATTATCATTAAGTATCTTTGATAAGCAAGGTCTAGGATATAATGCTGAGTCTTCTAATGATGTGAATGAATCTGCTATGCATGAGAGACCTAAGATTGTTTTTGTTAAAGAGAAAACCGAGTATGTTGAAAGTAGTGAGCCTTTAGTTGATAAAAAGAGTTCTAAGCATGCTGCCCCTAAATCAAAGGATAAACAGTTTAAATGTGATCACTGTATGCTGCCTGGCCATATTAAACCATACTGTTGGAAATTGAAGGGAAAGATGTCTGTAAAGAAATCAATGTTGGGTGAAATGTCCTCCAACATTCCTGTCAACATTGAGAAATCAGAGTTGAGAGAAGTGTATGGAGAACGTTCAGCTGGCTTACCTTCAAATTCTGACAGTTCAAAAGCAGTTTTACTTACTAAGAAAGTTTGGGTACAAAAATCGTTCATAAATGCCAAGTTGTATATACCTCGTTGCTAGCTAACGTTACAGGATCTTGGTACTTCGATAGCGGGTGTTCTCGACACATGACTGGTACCAAACAGTATCTAAGTGACTACACACCATTGAAAAGTGGTTCTGTGACATTCGGAGGAGGTGCTAAAGGAAAGATTCTTGGACAAGGAAGATTGAACGTGCCCGACTTTCCGAAGCTAAGCAAAGTCCTTCACGTAGACGGTCTTGTGGCAAATCTGATTAGCATTAGTCAGCTTTGCGATGACAATCTTGAGGTAAGATTTAATAAAGAATGTTGTGAAGTCTTTAACAGAAATCGTGTTCGAGTTATGGCAGGTAAAAGGTCGAGTGACAATTGCTATCTAGTCGGCGACAAATCGGGTTCGAAGGATATGTGCCAACTCTCTAAAGCCGAAGACGATGTGATACTTTGGCATTTCAAATTAGGCCATGTCAACTACAGAACCTTGGAGCAACTTATCAAACATGATGCAATCAGAGGCATTCCGAAGCTTAAGGAGTTTGGTAAGGTTGTGTGTGAGTCGTGCTTGAAGGGTAAGCAAGCACATGTTAGTCATAATGTTGATCAACATTCTGCCCAACATTTTATGACTGCACATTGTTTTCAGCTTATTCATATGGATTTAATGGGTCCTATGGAAGTAGATAGCCTTGGTGGTAGGAAATATGCTTATGTGCTCGTTGATGATTATTCTAGATATGCATGGATATTTTTTCTTAGGGAAAAATCTGAATCGTTTGATTTCTTTAAAAAATACTGTGCCATGATTAAGAATAATTTTAGTGCTTCAATTTTTCGCATTAGGTCTGATCATGGTAGGGAGTTTGAAAATCAATTGTTCGATGAATTCTGTGATAAGAAAGGTATTATGCATGAGTATTCTTCTCCTAAGACACCCCAACAAAATGGGGTGGCCGAAAGAAAGAATAGGACCTTACAAGAAATGGCTCGTGTTATGTTGCAATCTAGGAACATTTCTAAGCGTTTTTGGGCTGAAGCATTACATACTGCATGTCATATATCTAATCGTGTGTTCTTTCGTCATGGTACTAAGAAAACGTCATATGAGTTGTTAAATGGGAAGAAGCCTACGGTCAAGTATTTTCATGTTTTTGGATGCTATTGTTACATGTTGAATGATCGTGAATACTTGACTAAGTTTGATTCGAAGAGTGATAAATGCATATTTTTAGGATATTCTTCTAATAGCCGTGCATATCGTGTGTATAATTTGCGCGTCAAATCTGTTCAAGAGTCAATTAATATTGTGTTTGATGATGCTACTGATCTTAGAAGAGTTCCTTCACAAGTCGATATTTCAGATGTTGTCCAAGCTGTTGATGAAACAGAGGTGACTGGAGAGGAAAATGTTGGGCCAACATTTTGACCCAACATCACCGGATGAGCTGAATGATGAGATCGAACCGAGTGAAGTTCGAAGAGATCCCCCAGCTAAGATTCAAAAGGATCATCCTACAGATTTAATTATTGGAAACGTGAATGAAGGTAGGAAGACTAGAGACAAGCCGCGCAAAGACTACAAGTCGATGGTAAGAAACGTATGCATGAATACGGTATACGCTGAGGTACGTTTTAATTGTTTTGTTTCTGAGATAGAACCTAAGAATGTCCTTGAAGCACTTAAGGATAATTTTTGGATAAATGCTATGCAAGAGGAACTCTTGCAATTTGAGAAAAATCAAGTATGGGCTTTGGTTCCTCGGCCGAAAGACATTAATGTCATAGGTACGAAGTGGATCTTTAAGAACAAATCTGATGAACTTGGTAGAGTCGTTAGAAACAAAGCTCGTTTAGTAGCTCAGGGTTATACCCAAGTAGAAGGCATAGATTTTGATGAGACGTTTGCTCCCGTGGCTAGGTTAGAATCGATTAGGTTATTGCTAGCTTTTGCATGTTGGATTAACATTACATTACACCAAATGGATGTTAAAGGTGCATTTTTGAATGGATATATCGATAAGGAAATCTATGTCGAACAGCCTAAGGGATTTGAAGATCCGCATTATCCTAACCATGTTTATAAGTTACAGAAAGCACTCTATGGATTGAAGCAAGCCCCTCGAGCTTGGTATGGTAGGTTGACCACGTTCTTACTTGAGTTTGGCTTCATACGAGGTGAGGCCGATCGCACACTCTTTGTAAAAAGAGTTGGTATGGATATTTTAATTGCTCAAATTTATGTAGATGATATAGTATTTGACTCGAGTTCTCAATCTATGTTGAATCAGTTTGTGCATGCTATGAACTCCACGTTTGAAATGAGCATGATTGGGGAACTAACCTTTTTCTTAGGACTGCAAATTAAGCAAAGCAATAATGGCATCTTTATTTCACAGGAGAAATACGCTAAGAATACAGTAAAGAAGTTCGGGTTGGACACGGCTAAGGTAATGAAAACTCCCATGGGGTCTTCGCAAAAGGTAAGTAAAGATAATGTTGGACAGGATGTTGACCCAACATTATATCGATCCATGATAGGCAGTTTGTTATACCTTTCAGCAAGTAGACCCGACATTATGTATAGCGTTTGTGTTTGTGCTAGATATCAATCTGAGCCGAAAGTTTCCCACCTTAATGCTGTTAAACGAATTCTACGTTATGTGAGTGGTTCGTGTAGCCTAGGACTATGGTACTCCAAAGAGACTAACATGAATCTTGTAGGCTATAGCGATGCTGATTGGGCAGGCGATGAGGATGATCGCAAGAGCACAAGTGGCGGCTGTTTCTTTTTAGGTAATAATCTAGTTGCATGGTATAGTAAGAAACAAAACTGTGTATCTTTATCTACTGCTGAGTCTGAATATGTTGCTGCGGGTAGTTGCTGTACGCAATTAATGTGGTTAAATAGCATGTTGTGTGACTATGGTTTAGAGTGTGAATCTGTTCTCATGTATTGTGATAACCTTAGTGCCATCAACATATCTAGGAACCCTATCCAGCATTCGCGTACGAAGCATATAGATATTAGGCATCATTTTCTGAGAGATATGGTAGAGAAAGAATTAGTTCGTATTGAGCATATAGACACGAAACATCAGTTAGCTGACATATTTACGAAAGCATTGGATTCTGAAAGGTTTTCGGACCTGAAGAAATCCATAGGTTTGCATCAGTCTGTCTGAATGTTGGTCCAACATTTGGATCAACATAGCATATGTCAAACTTGATCGTTACTGCTTTACTGTTTGATTTAATATTTTCTCTCTGGTATTCTATGAAATGACTCGACCCACCTTAACCATTTTCTGAAATGACCCGATCCCATGCAAAAAGCAGGCTCATAAACCTTTTTTTAAGATAGGTTTTGGTAATAAGTATCCCTAGGTACACGGCATTCGCGGTGACGATGTATTCTTGGTGACAAAAAGCCAAACCTTGATGTTTAGGTAATAAGGGCAGTGCACAATAATTCAGAATCAATATCTAAGGTGAAAGGGCAGAAAATGAAAGAAAAATTGAGTTGAGGGAGTCGAGCAGAAAAGTCTAAGAATCCTGAGTTAGAATGTTGAGTCAAATGTTGGGGCAACATGTGACTGTCAGATTGATATTGCTATATTTATGTGCTTTCGTTCTATTAGTGTTTGTTTTCTATACTGCATGTGGTAGTCACGTATGTCTAGTTTAGATATCTCTCAGAATTGCATTAGAATCCCTCGAAGAACAGCCTGTTACATTTGTCTCTAGTGCTCATCATCAACGCTCAAACGGTTAGTATCTCTTGTGCTTTCTATGGTTTTGACTTGGTAATTTTTGGTTGAATCATGGTCTGAATTATCCCTATATTTTCGTATGACCTATTCCTCTATTTACTTTGAATGTGCTCTATGTTGAGTTAAACAATTTATGGCATAATTCAAATTTACCCTATTATTTGCCTAAATTATTTTCTTCAAACGGTTATCTTTTTCACACTAATCCATTATTTGACAGTTTCAATAAGTAACCGTTACGAGAGAGGGGGAGTGGGCATATGCAGTTACTTGGCATGTTCTTTATTTTTCTCTCATTTATCTCCCTCATTCACTCTTCCTCATTCACAAACCCTAAAAGCATTTCTGAAAAGTTCCTTTCTGCTTTGAAGTGTTTCGATATAAGTTGGGTTGCATTAACTCTGTTTCTCACATCTATTTCTCGAGCTTACTTCCAGATTTCACTATGTCGAACTCTCTAAACCACGATGAGATGCAGAATGTTGACCCAACATCTGGCGAGATCATCTATGATGCAGTTCCTCTTCAATCCATTCCGGCGCTGTGTGATGCTCCAATTTCGTCACCCCCAACTCACGATGAGACACCAGTGCAACCAAGAGACCCAACTGAGGAAATGCCGAACCCTAACATCACAAATGCTAGTGTACCGGTACCTGAAGTTTCACTCGAGGAAGACGTCGTTGAAGAAGTTCTAGCCTCGTTAAAGGAGATCGTGCCAGAAAAAGTCTCTACCAGTGTTGCAAAGAAAGCTCAAAGAACTTCCAAGAAAGCTTCAGTAGGGTCATCCTCAAAGGCCGATGCTGTTCCAAAAAGACGAAGGAGCAACAGGGTCAGACGAGCAATGAACCCAACCTCAAACTCTGACGACCCAATCGTTCTCTCCAGTGACTCCAACGACACAATCGAGAACTCAACAAACTTCGACAGTGTCAACTCAATGAGCTCCGACAAAGACGATCGCAATTTAGGGGGAGAGACACATCTGTCAGAGTCTACAACTCTTAGTGTCCCAGAAACCCCCAAAAGCGATGACGAAGATGATGTCGACCTCACTGAGACCCTTGCTGCTTGGAAGAATAGACTGAAGAAGAAAGCAGGGAAGAGGCCAATGCAGTCTAACAAGGCACCCTCCAAGCGTCAGCGAACAGAGGAGGCACCAAGATCAACACCTAGTCTCCAGTCCTCCTCCCCAATTCAATCCAGAAGTGAAGATGCTGAGCAAGATGTTGACCCAACATCTGACTCAGATTGGGAGGATCCTTTGCCAAGGGGGAGGTTTTATGCGTCTGTTAATGAAGAGCTGTAGCCATATTTTGCTAACAGGATGTTACGCATAGAAAGGACAGTCGACTTGGTGAGTTTCCGCAGATACGGGGTCATGGAGTACTTAGAATCCCGAAGCTTTGATAAGACAGTCACGATGTTTGGGACCTACTGTGACACAGTGGTCCGCGAGGTATTTGCTAACCTTACTCCTAGCCTTAATGATCCTAGCTCTAGAAAGTATGGGAAGGTTTATTTTAGGGGGAGGTTATATGATTTTTCTGCTAGAGATATTAATGAGTTTTTGGGGACGCCGAATGTGGAAATGGGGCAAGTTTATGATAATGATGAGGTTGTAAGTTTTCTGACGGGGGGTAGAATTAAGGAATGGGATGGGAATTTCTCGATCAGTTTCTTGACGTCTCTTTACTCGGTGCTATTTAAAGTCGGTGTGTTTAATTGGTGGCCTACGGCCAATGATTCACGAGTTGCGGAGAGTATGGCTCATATTCTGTACGCACTTGGGAAAAATCTCCCGCTGAATTTAGGAGAGTTAGTACTACAGCAGTTAGCTAGAGAGGCTGGGAAAATAGGAAAGGGCATTCTGCCGTTCCCTTCTTTAATCTATGGAATGCTGGTGCGAGGAGGTTTTAGGCCAACGCGAAGGGATCAGGTGGTAACAATCAAATTCTCATATGCCATCTCTCAAATGCACCTGGCCGGACAAAACAAAGTTGTCGATCTGCCGTGGAAAGCTCAAGCTCAGGAGGATGAGCAGAATGTTGAGCAAAATGTTGCCTCAACATCTGCTCCACAATCAAGCTTAGACCGCCAAATTCAGTGCCTTGAGGATACAATTGCGTTCCTAACTTCCCAATTGTCAACACTCAAGGACTTACGTTCTTCCCAAATAGGGGGAGAAAGGACAGAAGTTGTGGAAGAAGTGGCGGAGCAAGAAGAGGAGCGTGCAGAGCAAGAGGAAGCTCAAACTGATGGAAGAGAAGGTGAGCAAGCAGGGGAAGATGCTAGGGAAGCTGGAGCTAACGAGGAAGAGGCAGATGACTCGATTGAGAGTCTACGCATTTAGACTTTGATCTAAATGAGTTTTGCATGCGTACTTTTGTGTGCTTTTGTTGCTCATGTGCATGCGTGCCTGCCTAACTGACTGTTTGTGTTTGTTATGCTATGGATCAGTTTTATTTTTTGCAGATGTTTGAATTTCAGACCTCATTGTGGCGTGTACTAATATTTAGTACTTTTGAGTAGTTTGATCGCTATTCTATATTGAGTTTACTCTAACCATTTTTTTCTTCTTGTTTGTGGTTGAGTAGATCTGGCCTTTAGGGGGAGTTTCACTACGACCAACTTCTGCTTTGGTTTTGGGAAGAAAGATAAAAAGGGGGAGATTGTTAATGTTGCGCTGTCAACATTGGCAATGTTAGGAGAACATTCTAGTCAACATTTATTGGCAGAGAATGTCTTCTCTCACTCTAGTTTTATCTTTCATACCCAAAACATGTTTAAACCGTGTCCAGACTATTTTTAGTGTTTTACAGGACTCAGAAGTAACTCAGGACGAGTGAGGATCATGGAGATAAGCTTGAACGAGTCTTAGGATGGAACATACTAAATATAGGATGCTTGGAGCACAAGATGGAGATCAAGTCTTTGGAGCTTACCAAGTCAGTCCTTAACGGTCACTAACGGACCAAGTCTACTTAGTGGACGTTAGTGAACGTTGCGGGATGATACCAAGTCCATTTGTGGAGTGCTGCCCAAGTTGAAGAAGTATTTAAGGGCGGAGAACTTGTGACGACGGAGTATGATCGCGACGACAACAGAGAGAAGAAGATTACGAGCGATCATGAGAGTTGTCTTTTTAGCCTAGTGTTTTCTGTTTTGCAAAAGTCGAAAGACTTTGTAGGTTTGCAGAATCGAAAGATTCGTAGTTTTTCTAGGCTTGTTTTTACTATCCTTTTTGATAGTTGTTTTGCCATCCATTGCTATAGTGGAATTTCGCCTTGAGGCACGCAGCAAGTTATTCTGACTTGCTGCAAAATTTACTTGTCTTTAGTTTTCCGTCACCAAAACTAAGTTATCCGCTGTGCGCTTTGAGTGTGAGAGTGAGTGTTAGCCTAACATTTAACCCAACATTAGTATACAATTCAGCAGTGTTACATCCGTTTAGGAACCACGCCCCCTTCAGATGCAATGCAATAACGAAATAATTTTGATGGCTTTCTTCATATTGAAAATATGTCACAGAAAAAGAAAAAAAAAAGAGCAAAAGCTTGTCGTATTTTTCCCTTTCCGTAAAGGTTCCTATGTAATTTATATTTGCACGTGCTGTAATAAGTTGCGCATTGAGACCATATATAATATATTTATACGAATCTTCGTCGACATTATCAATGGTAGTAATATGGAAAGAATAGAAAGACATAAAAGCTCGAGCATTTTCTATATTTTCCATCAAAGATTATATGATTTTGAGCAAATGATTTGAGGGAAAATGCAATAATGCAGTTGATATATTTTGATGGCTTGCTTTATATTGAATGTGTTCATACAATATTTGAACACAAAAGCATTTATTCCATGTCTTCGTTTCTGCTGAAGTATCATTACATTCCTTTTATATTTACATAAAGCTTGTAATAAGCATCCGATGCTGCCCCACATTATTTATGATATAGACAAATGCGAAGTTATATATAAAATAATCCCATAATTTAATTGAATAAGTTTCATCTGCCATATAATTAAAGAAAACAAAAATCGAACAGCAAAAGTTGACTTTTTATTAAAGAAGTAATTACAATACACAGATTATTAGCAGAATAGCAAGCTTTATTCAACGATTACACCACGATTATAATTACTGAAACATAGTATGCAGATGGGCCCCACACAACTCCACCGCTTGACACGTGTCATCCCCTCAGTCGTTATTGGGATACTGCTGGTCCTGAAGCTGAAGAATCACAGTCTGCTCCATCTGGAAAGTCATGCTGAGGACGTCGGCCGGAATCTCAGGCTCCGACCCGAAGACGGCGTTGGCTATGGTAATAACGCCCGGGTTCTGGCTGCTCAGCCCGGCGAGAGCCACCGCGCCGTACGCCGTCGCATTGTTGAACTGAAAGTGGATGAGCCCTTCGGGGAAGACGAAGACGTCCCCTGGGTACAAAGTCTTGGTGAAGAGCTTGTTGTTCTTCGTGGGGTCCGCGGGGTTCGACGTGACGAACCCGACGAAGAGGACGCCCTCGATGACGACGAGGACCTCGGTGGCTCGAGGGTGGGTGTGGGGCGGGTTGAGCCCGAGGGGCGCGAAGTCTATGCGGGCCAGGGAGACCCCGAAGGTGTTGAGCCCGGGCAGCTGGTTCACGGTGACGGGGGTGACCCTCGACCCCAGCTTGTTCGACATGTTGCCGGGATTGCTGAGCCCCGAGAAGAAGAAGTCGTCGGCCGTCACTATGCTCGGATTCTTGCAGATCTTTCCGTTCACGAATACTGTAATAAAGTCGAAAAGTAATAAATCTCTGCTTAAGTAACTAACAAGTTAGTTAGTTAGTTAGTTAGTTAGTACTCATGGATTATTACTATATAGTATATACTTACCAGCAGCCATGGAGTCATTGACGGCCACGCAGAAGTCTTGAAGAGGGCTCGGATCAGAAGCGTAAACCGATAGGCTGCTGGAGTGATAATACGTCGTTAGAGCTGCAATAATCCCGACCGTAATGAGATTAAATCTGCTGCTGCTAATTCTGATGATTGCCGCCATCTTATTCGAAAGCTCTCTCCCTCTCTATTGTATTGCAGAAGTTGAATGCAATAATCTTGGAAAACATAGGAGGGTATTTATAGGGAAACGTCGGTTTGAACGAATCAAAAGCGTGCTGTAAGAGACGAAGTAAAATGAATTGTTTGAAACCGTCGTCCTTACGTTTTCCCGGGATTAAAAGAAATGAAATCTTACCAGCTCTTTGATAATGGGACATTTTTTTTTGTTTTTGAAGTACTATCAGATGCCATCTTCACCTATAGTTCACTTGGAAGGTGTTCTTATTACAAGTAGTTTAGTTTCTACCAACTCATTAGATTATGTTTAACTGCATCAAGTCAACCCCTTTTTCGGAGAATATCAGTCCCATATATTTTTATTGTAATGAACATCAGGTTGTTTCCTAAGAAGTCGAAAGTCGAGGCCGTCCACAGCTAAGTTAGGTGATAACCAAAGCGATTACTGCTATGAATTGAGTAGAAAATTATCAGTTTGAATGGAAGGATTTCGCGCGTTAAATTTCATTATTTTCACAGCCTAATACGAAAACCGAGCTATTACCCTTTGCCAAGTAGAAAGAAATAGAAAAAGGAACGAGGATCATGTCGACTTCCCGCGAGCCCTCTTACAGCGTTCGTTCGATAGTCCAAATCCTGGCACTCACTTGTCTCCATGCATTCTTACACCTGAACATAGTATTATGTGTGCTTGTCGAGCAATCTTGCTAAGTAACGGCATAAATGTCATGGCGAAAAGAAGCGAATAATGGTAATAACCCCTTAAAAACACCTAGCTAGTGTGTGTGTTCATGGCTGCTACTTAGCAGAAGCCCACATCAGAAGCATATAAGACAGTAAAGGAATAAAAAGACATTAAAGCAACAATTGCTGATAGTTTTAAGATCAGTTCTTTGGATTGCCATCTTATTTAAACTAGATTTACTGTAAGCAAAAGAAGCTTTCGAAGCGCCAGAAGTGTATCGACTACTGCTTTGCTAGCTGGGGGCTTCAGAAGTGTGTAATAATCCTGGAAAGTTACGAGCATATACGTAATGAATCGTTGCTCGAATAAATCACAGGCGTGCTGCATAACAAAGGAAACATAGAAAATGAAACTGTGCATAGATTACTACCAACTCCATTAGATTTAGGTTAGTTGTCTGAGAAATCCATGAATAAACTAATCCTCAAGTCAACCTCTTTTAAAAGGACATCTCTCCTTAACACAAACTGCTTTCTATAAAGTTGAAACTACCGTAGGACACCTTCTTCAAGTCGTCCCATATGCAGCAGAATGTAAGTTGCAGCGAAAAAGATTCCATTCGTATGTTAGAATATATTGCCAAGCTACCCAGACAAGTTGTTTACAAAAGATAGGAGACAATCAAAGTATTGCATTGTAATAAATATAGTTATAACAGCGAAAGTTATAAGCGAACAGCAAAGTTGAGTTATTTCAAGTATAATTACAATGCATGGGTAGTCGAAAAGCAAGCTTTATTCGAGGATTACACCACAGATTATTACTGAAACAGAAGATACAAGCGGGTCCGTATACAGCTCGATCGATCGTTTTACACATGTCAATCCATTAGTCGTTGCCGACCCAGTCCTTGTCCTGAAGCTGCTGAATCACAGTCTGTTCCATTTGGAAAGTTCTGCTGAGAAGATCAGCAGGGATCTCAGGTTCCGAGCCGAAGACAGCATTCCCGACGGTAATAACGCCCGGGTTTTGGCTGCTCAAACCGGCGAAAGCCACAGCCTTGGATTCCGTGGCGTTGTTGAACTGAAAATGGATGAGCCCCTCGGGGAAGACGAAGACGTCCCCTGGACACAAAGTCTTGGCAAAGAGCTTATTCTTCTTTTTGGGATCTGCGGGATTTGAGGTCACGAATCCGACGAAAAGAGTGCCTTCGACGACGACGAGGACCTCGGTGGCTCGAGGGTGGGTGTGGGGCGGGTTGAGCCCGAGAGGCGCATAGTCTATACGGACCAGAGAGACCCCGAAGGTGTTGAGCCCGGGCAGCTGGTTCACGTTAACGGGAGTGACCCTCGATCCCACTCGGTTCGACGTGTTCCCGGGCTTGTTGAGCCCCGGGAAGAAGAAGTCGTCGGCCGTCACCATGCTCGGGTTCTTGCAGATCTTTCCATTCACGAATACTGTAAAAAGTTGAAAATTGATTACCTATGAGGAACTAACAAGTTAGTTAGTACTCATGATTGCTATACTTACCAGCAGCCATGGAGTCATTGACTGCTACACAGAAGTCTTGAAGAGGGCTTGGATCAGAAGCATAAACCGACAAGCTGCTGGAGTAATAAGACGTCATTAGAGCGGCGATAATCCCGACCGTAATGAGATTAAAGCTGCTGCTAATTCTGCTGATTGCCATCTTATTCAGAAGTGGCGAGCTTGAGAAGTGGTGTGTAATAATCCTGGAAAACATAGGAGCATATTTATCACGAAACGTCGATAGCAAGAAACGAATAAAATGAATTGTTTGAAACTGTCGTCCTACGGTGTGTACGGATTAAAAGAAATCAAATCTTACCAGCTACTTAATAGTGGGACCATTTTTAGTTCAGTCAGATGTCATCTTCAGCTAGTTGCATGGCTTCTCAGTTCCTAGAAGGGTTCAAACTTATTACCAGCAATATAGAAGTCTTCAAACTAGTTTAGTTACTACCAACTCATTAGATTAAGTTTAATTCCATGACCATGTATAGACATATTCTCAAGTCAACCCTTTTTTAAAGAACATCAGTCCATATATTGTAATGAGTATGATATCATTTCCTGCAAAGTTGAAACTTGAAACCATAACAGTTAAGTTAGGCGATAACGAAAACCATTTCAGTTTGAATGAAGGGATTCATATGTTAAATTCAAGTCAATACCAATTTCATTATTCACAGCCTAATACAGATCATGTAATTTTCGCTATGAAAACAAAACTTACCCTTTGCCAAAGCGAGAAAGAGAAAAGGACCGAACCGTAGATCATGCCAACTTCTCGCGAGCCCTCTTGCAGAGTTCATTTGCTACTCTTACAGTTACACCTGAACATAGTACAAGTGCATGCACGCCGAGGATCATCAAAGATCGTACTGTATAGTCAATCGTTCCACAGTATCTCGGCTAATGACTTTTTTTTGGTGAAGCACTCTCAGAATATTCACAGCCAACTTCCTTTCTTGTTCGTAGATAACCCCTTCCACTAATATGGCGTACGCAGCCTCATTAGGCACGTAACCTTTATCAAATCATTGTCTCAGAAGCCTTTAATGACATGTCTGTTCTTTGACACTTGCACAGTCGAAGCACGAGGGTGTTGTAATTATCAAGGAAAAGGCCTCTTGAACCATCCCTTCCTTACATAGTAACGTTATTGCATTATAAGTTCCCTCGTTAGGACCACAGTTCCTACCACAGTTCCTATAAATCATCTGATCGAGCTGTCCTAGCAAGGCTTGCAATGCAAAGATAGGAATGTAGCTAGCAGCACTAGGCCTAAAATGGCTATCCTCATACAGATCCTCTAAAACCTCCAAAGCCTGACCTATTCGACCATGGTTGCAACCGAGCCAATCAATATGTTGTAAGTCAAAACAGAAGGAAAACATTCATCACCAACCATCTCAGAGAGAAGCTTATTCGCCTCAATGCAACGACCCACACAACGCAAACTCCTGAGCAATACGTTGCAGCTCCAAACATTAGGTCTGAATCCCTTTACGGGCAAAATTCCTGAACAGTTTCATTGCCTCCCCAAGCCTATCTTCCTTACACAGTTCGGTTAAGAAAGATTACATTATAACTCACTAACTTGGGATTCCCACCCCACCCTTTGTAATGATGTCATCTAACAACCTCATCGCCACATCGACGCATTTCTCCTTGTAAGCAGCCTCGATCAAGAACGATTTTAGAGTTTGAGGAATCGAAAATTCGGTACCCATAAAAGAATGCAGCAGAATTGGCATAACGCAAAGGCGAATCTTCAAGTTCTTCAGCAACTAACAAGAATGTTCTAAAGGACCCATATTACATCTGAAGAACCATTGAGTAATCTTGTGAAGAGACAGAGGAAAATGAACAATGAGGCAGAGATGTTATAAGGCCATTTATCATCTTGTTTTGCTATACCAAGTCTCAGTTTTCTGAAATTTCTTCAACTGTTTCTTGCTTTTTACATATCAATAAATGGCACTTTCTGATATAAATTTATTGAATGGCTAGCTATATAGATGATATATATTTTAACATTAGATTATTAATACAGATAATAGTAATACATATGCTATTCAAATGGATTCACAGTCTCCCTCTTGAGAAAGCTTAACAGAAGCAGCACGAATCACATCAACAAGGCTATCATCTAAACCATCCAACTCACCTGAATTTCTCAAAACATGATAGTGCTTAGCCATATGATTTGCAGCAACTTGGACCAAATCCCACATCGAGTAATTAGCAGCAATTTGAATAACTTTAGCAGATAAGAAATGATCCGACGAATCCAAGCAAGACACAACAACTTCGTAGCACCGTTGGCTGAGATCTTCGATGACCCAAAACTCACCGAGCCATCGTAGTTCTATAAAAGGGACTACTCGGTTCAACTTTTCGTGCGGGTCCAAGTTGTTCCACACACAATCGAACTTGGGAATCGATAAATGATCTGAGTAGAACCACTTAACGAGCTTGTTGAGTGAATCCCAGCTCACGTTTACTTTGACGGTTTGCAAAGAGCTTCGAGAAAAATGTATAAAATCAGAACAGAACACAAGCACATGCAAATTTACTGAGTTTGAGAGGTAATAAATGTGAATATGCAGCTTAAAAATTTACCTATCATGCATTCCCGATTGAAATAGGGCTCGGAAATATTCACAATTTGCCACCAAAATTACTCTGTGAGCATGGAGGTGAGGGACCAACGAGGAGCAGCTACTGCATTTCCATTGTTGAGGATCTTCTACTTCATTGTTGGATTCCAATATAATGTTCCTAAGAGAGACTTTTTGTTACAAAAAGGCATACGCATAACCTTGGATCTTATGCTTACAAGCATCACGTGAAGCTAATACAAGATAGTAACAATTTCTCAACGATGCCGACTAATACGTTGGTAAAATATAAGTAGTTAATCGTATTAAAAAAATCATGGGAACATAATGAGCACTTCATGTCTCCAACACAACCAAGTTTCCACTGCAAAGTTGACACGAATACATATGTACAAAATCATTCGTCTTATCATGATAAAATAGGAAAAAATGATGTCATAAGTCAATTGTTTGGAAGAGTACGTACGACATATGGCGTCCACGTGTCCCAAGAGCAGGGCCAAGGTCAAAGCTAGGCATGGGAGCACCCCACTCTGGATATCTCCTACTAAGTATTTGCAGCAGAGAATCCAATTTACAGTGCCTCGCGATGACTTTCACCTTCTTAATTGGGTCCCCTTCACTTGCTTGTAAATATCCGCCATACAAATATTCTAGTAACTTCAGTAAGGACTGGTGATCAACACGATTAGACATACGAATCTCCTTCACCGTGTTGATGTGACTGGATGACCCGTCTTGAACTGACTGTCTGTAAGGGATCAGCAATGGGCATCTTATTGCAACAATGACTTCATGCACATGAATTTGTGTTCCATCTATGAGAACGAGTGTGAGATCAGAATATTCATTGTCTCCCAGTAATTTCCCAATTTTTCTTCCTAATCTACTTGGAAAGCCAAACTGCCCAAAGTAACCGAGTATATACGACGCATACCATCTTGTACCCAGAGAATATGGGCCAAGACATATCTCATTACACAAATGAAACAACTCAGCATTGCCAGCTTCTACATGAGTGAAATGAGATAGCAATTCCGAGAGGATCAACAGACTAAAAAGCAAAAGCACGTCTTTCCCTTCCCAGTCTTCAGGATCAGCAGAGCAACAACTTTTCTCACTGTAAGAATCACGCAAATGAGGCAACAAAGATGTTCGTTCTATATGAACGGGATTTTTCAACCACCACTGTATAAACTTGACAATTGTTTTCTCCCCCTGAAGTTTATGTGTGCAGTTCTGGTAATTTTGAAGACTGTAGTAACAAGCTAAACTTATTAAACTCACCCCAATTTGCAAGTTTCCTGGAATCGCAATCTTGTGGTTGGACATTGTGGCGTTTATAGTCTGTAGTAAGTGATTTAAGATATTCTTGTCATTTGTCTTAATTGTTTCATGCAGCAGAGATCTCGACATGGATGAAATGTACGTAGAAGAAGAATAAACCATCATAAGAACTGCTCTAGCCGCTGGTTCAGCCTCAAAAATGCTCGTGAGACTATTTCGAGAAACTTGGAGAAACGATCCAACTGATTCAACAAACGATACACTACATAAGAAGAAAGAACCAGAAAAAATAAGACTTCTGCCATTTGAAATACTATGAAGAGATAAGACTCGAAAATAAGTAACTATGACCAGTCATGTCATGTCTGTGAAAACTGAAAAATATCAACCAATAAGAGCACAAAACTAATGGAAATTAGATTTAACCTGAACATAGAAAGAGAAATTCTCGTGGGCAGCAGATGCATTACCATGCACAGATTATAAGGATATTCAGATGAATTTCATCCCCAGGGATCTCACGCTTTAAATCTTCTGTATAGTTAGCTCCAAGCCCTCCAAGAATATCCCACACGTAAGGTCTACGAGAAGGCATAAAATTTGCAGCAAGACTCTTCTTCACAACGATAATCAGCTCTCTCACAGATAACCCATGCTGTGATTTATAGATATCGGGATAGTCATTCAAAAGAAGATGAAGAAGAATCTTGTCAATTCCCTTTTTCCAGAAGTATCTGTGATGATCACCAGGCCAGCGAGTGATCGATGCCAAACGACATGCCTCTTCCACAACCAATATCTCACTGTCAGAAAGTCTTTCCGGTGAAAATTGCCACTGAGAGATTGTATTGGCTACAGCTTGTACAAGGGGTTCGCAGCATAAGCTCAAAATTTTCATGCATGCATCTTTTTTTCGCTGAAAATTACAAGAGAACAGATTGATTAGACTAAACACATAATTCACAGTCTTTGTCGGTAAATAAATAATTTCTACCATTAAAATTCGAGCAAGTTTAAATGCCTCCAATCGCACTGAACTTGGATTTTCTCGCTTCATGAAGCCTAGCATCACTTGCATTGAAGATTCCCCATCTTCCAGAAGTTTTTGAGCCCCACAACCACACAAAGCTGGCAAGTAGAAATGGCCAGAAACTTTTGATCCACATAATCTATAAACATATACGTAATATATACACATTTGGTACAGCAAATACCTAAAGCGGAATACAACCGTAGGGAAGAAAGTGCAACCGACTCATCAGAAGCAAGCCTCGTTTGGTCCAGAAGGTTAGGTAAGTCAAAATCATTCCATACAGTGAACCGAAAGCATGACCAACGCCACAATATGTTACTCAAAAGCAACGCCATCTCACAGAAATACTCAGTCGGTTTATTGCCAATAAAATACTGCTTAAGATTATGGACAAGATAATTGACAACTTTCGATTCCTCCAAAATGCGCCCCACCTCTCGCTCTTGTCTTATTCTTAGCTTTGACAGAATGACGATCAATGCATTAGCACAAGATCTAGCAAACTGTATTTGTGTTGAAGGTAACAAATTGGCAAAAGGGATGATGAGATCCGGAATATGAGCTTGCAAGGCAGAACTTGGCAGAGTATTGACCATCTTCAGAGTGACCCGACAAGCCAATCCCAATAATGATGGACTTTTGTATCCTAAGATGCTCACAGAAGCTCTGACCATATCTACCACAGCATCCTGGAATAGGAGGAAAAATCATGACGTTGATATAATGATGAAAGTCTCAAGTCTATCCATTCAAAAAAGAAGTTTTGACATCAATTCAGGTTAGTGCTAGCATCATAATGTTATTGTGCAATGGATGCCATGATAACCCTGACTCTCAAATAGCTGAACATAATTCACCTTTACAATAGTAATTGCACCTTTTTCATTCCGATGCACTTTAAATATAAATCAAGGAGACGCTCTTTGTTATTGAATTAATTATATATTAGAATGTTCAGACTCTGTTCACACAAAGGAGTTACAAATGGAAATCCTTCAAAGAATTGTGTTCCAAGTTAAACATGATCGACACGTACACCTAACTAGTTAATTGATGTAATGAAATATATCATAACAGTACTCCGCTGAGTAACTCTAAACCTCTATATAAAGGTGGATTCTAAATAAAGATCTTATTTTTCCACTTCGGTATTTCTAATCAATTACGATTCATATACATGAGCAATAGGGATTATGCACTAATAATTTTTGACAGAAAACATATTAGTGAGCCATTGTAAGGGACTGTGATTACGATCGAAATTTGCGATTATGAGACAAGTTATCAAGATTTATTTGTTTTTCTAACGTGCACCTTGACAATTGGGTGCTCCAACGTCTCTCCAGAAACGCAGTCAAGGAACACATCAATTGAACGAAGCACCAAGCTTTGTATCTCGATGTCTGAACATTGCCATTTTTCTCTGTTCTCCCAGCTTCTGCAATGAAGAAGTGTAATGAAGTCAATACCTATTGCTCAGGCGAGTATCCTCATAAAATAATAACCCTCGACTCAACCCAATTGATGATCAAACAAGCACAAAAAAAAAAAAACATTTCCCAAATCAAGCAAGAAGTTGATAGAGTTCAAAAACGATTTTTGTCGCCTCAGCTGAAATTAGCTGAAGAGTCCCAAATAAGACGGATTATTTGTAATGTTACCCAAGGTTGAGCGCGTGGTAGAAGCGTTGGTGCAGCTTGAGCACGTGATCCCCGACACCGCGGTTCTTCTCCGTCGCACCGCCATGCTTCGTCGACGAACGCATTACGTGGGCTGACCACTTTGAGCTTAGAAGCCTTCTCAATCAGTCGTTGAGAGAGAGAGAGAGAGAGAGAGCTGTCAGGGAAATGGCGTAATTGATTGGCAATTTCTCGGTGTTTCTTGTAGAGAAACTTTTATTTTTAGTCCCCATGGTTTTGTAATATTATCATAAATATTGGACTAGATTTGCAATTTCCCACCTCTTCCCATAATCTCATGGCAAGTACAAATTGCACGTTTGGAGGGAAGGGAAGTGAGGAGAGCTGAAAAGCCCTAATTTTAACGTATTATCAGCTCCGCGATCTTATTTCACGAAAAATCATTGAATAATGTCGGTAATGATAGTGACGAGCTTGGGCGATTTAGTGGTGGACCTCTTCACGGATCGTTGCCCCTTGACTTGCAAAAATTTTCTCAAGCTCTGCAAGTAAGCTATTGATTCTTTTGTTAGTTTCTCTGTTAACTTTTTTTGCCTCGTTGTTTATGGGATTTGTTGCATTTTTGGAGCTGGTTATTCTAATCCAACCTCTTGAATTTGTTATTGGTTTCCAAGATTTTGGGTGAAAGCTTTTGGCGTGATTTCAATTTTTTTCTACTCCTTACGCATTTTGATGCATCTAGTCTCCTTTTCGGATTTGCGGCACTGGAAAATATGTTGTAGGCTATTAAGGGCGTCGAATTTTCTGTCCAAGTTTCTGTGAACTTTTACCAGTGTGAATGAATATTCGAACGAGCTACTTTCTTTTTGGTGCAACACACTTCTGTCTGATGAACTAATTTGATTATTGTGTAGTTTGGTCTTATGCCCAACCACGTAGGTACAATGCCTGTATGTGAAAAGGAGACTTGGAATGTTATCGTAGACAATAGATGTAGATTGCTGATACTTCTTTTGGTTCTGTGTCTTTTTTTGTGACAGTATAAAATATTATAATGGATGCCTCTTCCACACAGTACAGAAGGATTTTACAGCCCAGACGGGGGACCCTACTGGGACTGGTACTGGTGGTGATTCTATCTACAAGTAAGAGAGGTTCTTCCATTGTTTGTCAACTTCTACTCAGAAGCTCTAGTAATTTGTGCCATTGACGTGCGTGTACTTTAATAATGGATGTTTAAAAGCCGGGTTCTCATCATTTATGACGTATCTTCAACTTTGGCGGTTTTTATCTATTTAGCACTGCTATTGTCTTTTTCTAAAAGGGGCTATTTCCACATCCTTGGTCTAGATGTTCGTACTTTTCATTATTTGTCACCGTTTTGAAACGATTTTTAATTGACGTCTTTGCAATGCAACTGTTATTTCAGATTCTTATATGGCGATCAGGCTCGGTTTTTCAATGATGAAATTCATTTGGACGTTAAGCATACGAAAGTGGGTACTTTAGCCATGGCTAGTGCTGGTGAAAATCTAAATGCGTCTCAGGTGTGACTTTGTTCCATTACAAAGTGATGTTTCATTGCAAAATGAAGTTTTGTTAACATATGGATGATGACCTACTAATTGGTTAAATGATTTAATCTGTACTTCTGATGTGTCGGTTTCTTTCTCCAGTTTTATATTACGCTGCGTGACGATCTTGATTACCTCGATGGCAAACACACGGTGAGCTCTCTGCTTTAGAAGTGTTTAATTGTCAAAATTGTTTTCCCATTTATTTTATGAAACACCTTAATGGCAGCTTTGCACTAACAAGATTTTGAAAAAGAAGTTCTGATCTAAGGCGAAAACAAATGTTGCTTATTAAACGGTATGCCGGGGAAGGCTGAAATGGAAGAAGATAATAGAATGAACATTAATACGTGGAACCATTAAAAGCTACTATTAAACATTTAAACTTCTAAGGCGAATTCATTTGTTCCTAAATGACTAGGGAAAATTTTGATGTGGATCTTGAAGATTTGTGTTTTCGGTTGAAGCCAACATTTGAACATATTACTATATTGATGGTAAGATCTGCGTAGGAACAAATGAGTTTCATTTGTTTTCGTATTTTCATTGCCAGGTGTTCGGGGAGGTTGCAGAGGGGTTAGACACGCTTACTAGAATAAATGAAGCTTACGTGGATGAGCAAAACAGACCCTTTAAAAATATAAGGTCAGATATTCCTTAATTGTTTTTCCAGTATATTGATATTCAATGTAAGATTATGGTGGTTTCTGAATTTTCTATCTTCTGGCAATTTCAACGTTGCAGAATTAAACACACTTATATCTTAGATGATCTTTTTGACGATCCGCTGCAACTAACGGATTTGATTCCTGATGCTTCACCCGAAGGAAAACCAAAAGATGAAGTAAGCAATTATTACAGTTCCTCTGACCGACATGAAAATGTATGCTTAGAAAAAATGGCATTGAAAATGTGCGAAGGCCTTAATAATTGGTCATTTATTTATCTTAAAGCATGTAGAAACAAGATGGTGATGGATGTTTGATTCGAATTTGGAAGTTGCATTTTGATTAGTTAATGATAATATTGATGCACTTCGAGGTCTTCTGTTTGACCTCTAGATTTATTTATTTTGAAGAACTCCCATGTGCGGTAGATACACGATGGGTCGGCAGTACTTTATCTATAATGACATTTGTGCAAGATATAAAATAAGCCAGACAAAACTTTATTGTAATTCTGTCGAGGTAAATTTATTTATTCTGGTGGATAAATTTTGAGAATGATGGTGCTTCTGGAATAGATGTTGGTTGAGCAACATTCGGTTATGCTCTGCACCATATAAAGACTGATCCTGTTGTAAATGAACCCTATTTGATCATGCACATTGAGCTATTCAATCAATGTTATAGCAATGGTTAAATTTTCATATTTTGTTTTATCCTTTGTTTTAGTTGCTTTTGCAATCGGGAAAATCATGATCTTACTATTGATTGATGGTTTGCATTATTCTATGCTAGGTTGCTGATGATGTGCGGTTGGAGGATGATTGGATCCCTATGGACGAGACACTCAATCCTCGGGAGCTTGAGGAAGTGCTGCGTGCAAAGGATGCCCATTCTCGCGCAGTAGTACTTGAAACGGTGACGTTCTTATCCATTATATGTATGATCAAGACTGTGCTTATCTCTTTTGGCTGATATCTATCTCAACAGAAACTGACATTATATTTTTTTATCGCAGATTGGTGACATTCCTGATGCTGAGATTAAGCCTCCCGATAATGTGCTGTTTGTATGCAAACTGAATCCTGTAACTGAAGTATGTATCATTGTCCTTTTTCTTTCCCCTTCAGACATGGGATTTTGTGTTACTATGTAATCAGTACTATGCTTTTTTGCTGTTTATTAATGATGAATGGTTCGTCGATCTGCAGGATGAGGACTTGCACACAATTTTCTCCCGTTTTGGAATCGTGACATCGTCAGTAATTCAGTGATTGCGCTTTGGCTTATGTTATTTTTTATAGTTACTTGGTTTGTTCAAGTTTCTCATTGATAATAGTGTTTTCTTTCAGTGCTGAAATAATCCGAGATCACAAAACTGGGGACAGTTTATGCTATGCTTTTATCGGTAATTTTCTTCATACTGCTAAGAGTTTATGCATGCTTTTATTGTTATATTGGTGACTTCACCAAGATAACTTTCGTGTAGAAGTTTCTCATGATTTGTTGTAGTTAGGTTTCTACCACTGCATTATATTTTTTTTATTTTTTATTTTTTAAGAAAAGAAAGATAGCCCTTTGGCTGTTGTCCGATTTTCATTGACCCTTCTTAAACTTGTTAACATCCCTCAAATGAAGCACGGATAGTATTTTGCGAGTTATCAGCATGTTTTATCTTTCCAATGTGGACACATATCATAATTTTTATCATTCACTAAATGGCAGAGTTTGAGGATAAGGATGCCTGTGAACAAGCTTATTTTAAGGTAAATTTAGCTACTAATACCCATCGCATGTTGTAGCAATTTTTCAACCACGTGTTGATAGCCTAGTGTCTGTTAGCTCCTGTCTGCCTTCCTTTTTTTGTTTTACATATTGATAGATCATTTGCCTGATTAATAATTTCTTGGTAGCCACTGATCTTGAAACTAAAGAGATTATATTGGCAGCACAATGATGCTGCAAATTTTGTTTGCAATAACTTAAGTTGTTTGAGTTCTTTAATTAATCATGAAGCTCAGCTTTTGAATCTTGGTTTCATTGGTTTAGAAGTCGGGCTGCAAATTGTTCATCTATGTTGTTCAGAGGCGATCCATGAACTCTGATGTTTTGTGGAAAAATCTTACACTCCGACATGGAATGATGACCTGTTGAAAATCTTGATTTATGAAGCTTCATTCCATTCGCTTACTATGCTGCGAATCAAGATGCTTGCATACGAACCTTATTAATTGCTAAATAATTGATATTTTCATATTAAGTAATCATAAGACGCTCTCTTCTCCGTAAAGCTTGATCCACTATGTCAAGTGAAACAAACCTCTATTATTCATGTAGTGTAGATTCATTCTCTTGCTCTTATGCTAACTGCAGATGGACAACGCTCTGATTGATGATAGGAGGATTCATGTCGATTTCAGTCAGAGTGTTGCAAAGCTATGGTCCCAATATAGACGCAAAGGTCGAACTGGCTCAGGTTAGTCTTTGCCTTTCTGTAATAGAAGAAAAAAAGAGAGGGTATATTCATTAGTTATCTTTGCTGTTAACTAGAAGACACTTCATATTGCTCGCATTCGACTTGTTGAAAAATTAATCTTCAAGTTTATCTGCTCTATTTATTGCAGGTGGAGGTTGCTTCAAATGTGGCTCCCTTGACCATATTGCCAAGGATTGCACTGGAGATTCAAACTCAAAACACATATCCACATACGCATTGAAAGAGGACAACACTCAACGTGGCGGAGATAACACCAAAAGGTACTTATTTTTTACTGCAAAATTATTTCGTGCTCTTACGTTTGCAGCACTTGCTGTTGCTAATATTTTGCTTTGATCCAAGGTATGATATGGTATTCGAGGAAGAAGACGACAGAAGTCCAAGAGATAGCAAGCGAAGAAAAGACCACAAAGACACAAATCATAACGAAAAACGCAGTAGCATGAGACACCGTGATTCTCATAACGATCAAAGAAGGGACACACACGATCATAAGAGGCAGTATGAAAAGAACGGTGAGGCCTCCATTAGAGGGGATAAATATCAAAGGGATAATAAAAAGGACGGTTCAGATGGCATGGATTACACCAGACATAGACGTGAAAGAGGTGAGAGAAAATACGAAAAGAGGTATGGAGATGACGATGGTGACCGTAGAGATAGGAAAAGGGACCATGGGAGTAGAAATAGAAGTAACCATGAAGAGGGCAGACACAAAGATAGACAGAGTAGTTACAAGGATGACGATTCTCGTGGTAATAAACGGAGAAGCGAAGATAGTTACTACAATGACAAGAGAAGCTCTAAAGGTGGTAATGTGCCCGACCGTGGTAGAAGGCGTTGAGTTGGAAATATCATGCTACTTTACTACATATTGGTTGTCTTAGACTCTTGGAAGCATTCTTACAGACCTCATAGGATAATTAGATTGTTCGTTTAATGTTTATCTTATGGCTATATTATATCATCTCTAATAAAAACTTAATTCTACTCAAAGTCATCCTCTGATTCTTTTACACATTTGACAATTAGATCATGGAAATTTCGCAGCAGAGATTTAGCTTCCAAATCTTTCGATTGCTTCGCATTACTTAACTGTGGCGCGACTGTTCCTTTTCGAAAGGCAATTCGATGCGTGTGGCATTGCCGTAGAACTCTTCCAAGTTGTAGAAAGCCCTTTGGGGTGGCAGAAAAATATGAACCACCACATCACCTGGAAAAAAAAAAAAAGAAGTCATACACACATCAATGTATTAATCACAAGAATTACAGAGCTGTAATAAGGGTGGAAAAATGACACTCACCAAAGTCCAATAATGTCCAAGAGTTGGGCTTCGAATCCCCCGTCGGTGTTCTTCCGTATTGTTTCTCTGCTAACTCTCTTATTCTCGACCTACACGCACAATGGTCGATCATTCGTTTTTTATTATCTAATCCAAATACTAACAATAGAAGAATGAGAAAGGAATGCCAAATGGAATGATTTTGTAAAAATTTTACCCAATAGCGTCGATTTGAGGCCGAGAAAATGCAGTGGCGATGATGAAGAAACGGGTCCAATAAACAAGAGGCTTCACGAAGAGCAGCCTTATGTCTGATGCCTTCACATCACTGGCAACCTTAGCCAAAGCCACAGCAACTGCAAGAAAATTGAATGAATGAAGTAAAAATTATTTTAGCTATAGCTTTACATAAACCAGGCAAAAAGATATAGAGGAAATTGAGTAATCGACTCACATGACAAGCTTTCTGCGTCATCGTCAACTTCTGCACTAGCAGGTTTCTGATCATTTCTTCTATAAACTACCTTCCCGTGCTTTTTGAACAAATCATCGAATATATCATCAGTATCTTCATTCACATTCTGCAGACAACCTTAATCTTGTCAAGCAATTACACAACGAACGTCATTGAGGAGCAAAGCACCTAAAGCATCCCGATCACATATTGCAAGCGAGCTTTCAATGCAAACACGACGATAAGGAAATCATAAGACTAGCTGTATACAAATTACAAACAGCATATTTAAAGACAAGATGACGAAAGCCAGCAACAGCGATCCCGCCACAAGACAATACTATAGTCATCAATTTCGAATTTTCCACCATAGATTTTTAAACAAAAGGCTTATTAGAAGATAATCCTATTATTTGCAGTTTGATTCATAACCTATTCATCATCATCTCAAAGAAGTGAAGTTCCACAACTTAGCATATTTTTTAACATGACGCCCAAGAAAACGAAAAACATAGTCAAATTTGGAACTAAAAGCAATAACTCCTCCACGAATTCAGCTCAAATACATCAGAATACAAAAACATATACCTCCACAACGGCAAGAAAAAACACCAAACAAACAAACACGAACACGAAACTACTTAATTTTCAAGTCTTTTGACAGGCCATTACCGAGCCAACGGCCATCCGAGGAAACAATGAATTCCGAGGAGTCGATAATTGTAAAAAGGGCAACCCTTTGTTCAACTCATACAACGAAAGGTTCCCATTACTGTGTTTCGAGCGTTCTCCACCAAAAGGTACGGCAGTGTTAGAAATCGAGGCTTTGGTCCGAGAAAGAGCAGTGTGGTGAAGAGGGCCCGCGTAGATAATCATAATTCAGACACCAAAAATCCTCAGAACATGAATGAGTTGGTAGTTTTTGTGCTCGAATGTTTGCGCTTTAACAGAGGCTTTTCAAGATTATTGTGCTTTGAAGTTCGATGAGAAGAGAAGACGTGGACTGTAGTAATATCTGATCCATCGGAATGATATTTAGGATGAAATAAAAAAAGAAAAAAGGAAAAACAAAAATCAGATAAGCCGTATATTAATAGGCCCAATAAGAATATTGAGCCCATTATGAAAAACTAGCCCAAAAGATCATAAAGCCCGACGTATAAATAGCTGAAACCCTAATCACTAACCTCACACACACAGCCAAAGCCAATCGCCATAAACGCAAAAATGGTGAAATTTCTGAAGCCTAACAAGGCGGTGATTGTCCTCCAGGGCCGATTCGCCGGACACAAGGCGGTGATCGTGAAGAATTTCGACGACGGCACGAGAGATCGAGCCTACGGCCACTGCCTGGTCGCTGGGGTCGCCAAGTATCCGAGCAAGGTTATTAGGAAGGACTCAGCCAAGAAGCAGGCGAAGAAATCCAGGGTTAAGGCGTTCGTCAAATTGGTCAATTACAACCACATCATGCCGACGAGGTACACGCTGGACGTTGACCTGAAGGAGGCGGTCAACGTGGATGTGCTGGCCTCGAGGGACAAGAAGGTGTCGGCTTGCAAGGAGGTGAAGGCGAAGTTCGAGGAGAGGTTCAAGACGGGGAAGAACCGTTGGTTTTTCTCCAAACTCAGGTTCTGATTTGTGATTCTTCTCGAAATAGGTCACAATATTGGGGTTTTTTTTTGTTTGTTTTGTTTGCTTTGTTGAACTTGTTGAAGCATTACATTGGGTTCAGTAATTTCGATATTCAGTTTATTGTATGGCTATTTCACTGACATTATCTTCAGTTTATACATTCTATTGATCCTTTATCTTCTTGATTAGGTTTTTGATTGATTCATCTTTGCTTGATTATGTTAAGAATGCAGCTGATTTTAAACCAAATTGTCAGTCTTTCTTAATTTAGCATATCATCTTCCTCTAGAAAATAAACCAAGAAGCCAACGATGATTATGAAAAGTTTGATGTAATATGTTTGTCAAGTAATTGAAAATTTTGATGAAATGTGTTTGTCAAGTCATTGTGATTAGTATAGTATAGCGGCTAGCCTCTTGACAAGATGAACATTTGGAAGGCATTGTGGAACTTTGATATGAAAATCATATTAAAATATGGGGTCAATAAATATCTTGTATGCTACTCATTGAAATAACATGCATCAACTTCAAGTGTACAAAGTTTGAAACTTTGAAGTTGAATGTGTGTATATATGTAAATATTTGAAGGGCTCTTTATTTCATTATTTAATGGCCCTAATATTGGCTTACTGTTTAGTCCATTTGAGTTGAGATATATCTATGGTTTTTCTTTCTTGGGTTGTGAAGAAAAAACAAGAATATGTACTCTCTAAAGCCCAAAAAATATCTAATAAAAAGAAAGTCATTTAGTGGCTTTTGTTTTTTGGAAAACTTTAGTGCAGCTTAAGATTGGCCTTTTTAAATTTAATGTGACCCATAAACGGTGACATTATATATTTATGAATTCTGACAAGATGACATTTCTGATACCTGCCTGGAAATTGTGGGCATGAAAAATAAATAATTTCATAGATTTGAGGACCCTGCTAATAATTATTGGGAGGACTCTGATAATTATAATATTACCTTTTCTTTAAGGCTCTGCCACAATTTTGAATTATTATATAAGATGTCCCTAAGGTAGGTCTAAGTCTAACATGGCTTATGACAACTTATAAACCATTTCCATCAATTTTGCCTGAATAGACGGGACATATGGCGTGAAAAATACATTATTTAGGTGGGAATTATAGTAAAATATGTAATAAACTATTTGCTAATACACAATCATTATGAATTCGTATCACAATATTTATCTTCCATCGCCATTGAAATTTAATTTCGGTTACAACCTCCATTGATGGTGAGATATCATAAGAAGACAATTTAATTGTCATTATCAAGCAATTTAATCGAAGGGTTGGCTATTGATTTTCCCTTTTCTTTTATATTTGTATTTATTTTTATGTGTGGGGGTCACATATTATTTTTTTTGGTGTAAGATCTCATGGTACATATATGGTGGACCAAAATGATTCCTCCATTAACGCCATAGTAGTTGACAACACACACACAAACACACATAAACTATATACTATATAATATATAACATATATGCTCATCACAAAATAAAATAAATAAATAAATTTAACATTGTTTAAAAAGTGACGGATGATTCTCATCTCATGTCACCATCAGTTCAATATCCTTTTGTCCAATTCTCTGTTTAAATGTGAGACTTTGACAAGAGAGATTTAAAAAGGATGGCACGTCGTCTATCTATCTTTCCCCCACTATAGTTGTTGTAATTTTTTATATCGAATAAATATATTTTTAATCCATGGTCAAGAAATTACGATTAGTAAGCCATTTATATAATAATATCTATCAATATCAACACACATACACACACACACACAGACAAAGACATAATGTGTGCATATGCTTTTCCTCTCTACATTCGGCTTAAAAGCCTTTTGCACGAATAATGAATGACTCATTTCGTCAGGTCGAGGAAAGTATTTGTCTCTAAAACACAATAATGGTGATAGCCATATATCAATGGGGTCGATGGTTGAGTTGAGTTGATGTCTATATCATATTGTTTTATAGATCATATGCAATAGTGCCTCCATTATTAATTCTTACCAATGTGTCATGTTGGAGTACAACAATAAACCCTAATTATGAAAGATAGTATAGTGGGCCCTACTCATTTTTTTGTTATCTTTTTTAGTTGGCAAGAATAATAATGTAATGTATTTGGTGGGGTCTTTCTTGAAAAGTTAAAATAAATGTAATGATATAAGCAAACAAACAAAAGGATAAAGAAACATGTCATGACCAAATCCGAGATTGAGATGGATGCATTGCATTGTATTGTATGTCCCCACTTTCACATTTATTAATACCCAAAAAATCATGATAACATATTGCAGCAAGACCACTAAATAACTGGTATATGTCAATGATTTTAAATTATTTTCCATTTTATGGAGATCAACAAAAATTTAGTACCAATTTATGGGTTGTCTGTCTCATATTGGCCCCATCAAGACATACAATTCCAACGATCTATTTATTCTGTTAGCCCCACTTTCCAACATTTGTAGTTGAGAAATTATCATTTTATTTATGATAGTAAATATTACTATAGATGGGACCTTATATATATATATATATATATGAAATAGACAAAAGATGTGCATCTCATTATTTCGAGCCCTTTTCTTACATATATTGATTCGTACAAAAAGATAAGAGACATGCTTGCTGATAAGTCTTACTTTCTCTTTTTCGTGTACTCCCAGAAATGCCATTTAGGTAGTGTGTCACTTTCCTATTCGTCACCATATATTTGCTTATATATATATAGATATATATATATATGTGTGTGTGTGTGTGTGTGTGTTAGTGTTGTCTAGGTGCAATTCTTATACAATTTGGTATGTAATATTCAAATTACACAAACAATAATTTACTACTATTTTGCAATAATAAAATATTTCATAGTCATTGTCAAAATGATATATTTGGTGGGCCCCCACCATCACGGGCGGTGCTATCATTGCCCAACAAATCAAATTCAAGTCGTGGGCGGCAATAAAAATGTGAGCAGTGATTGCTTCATTTTCTTTGATAATTTATTATCATTAATTGCTTTATAAATCTTTTTTTTTTCAAAGTGGGATGCGAACTTGGACATTTGGTGCAAATTTATATTAATTAAAGATAAAATTTTATTAAATCTTGTGTAGGTGCCACTACTAGGTGGGATCAAATACAATTTCCCACTTTGTGCTTCTTCCTTGCCATACATGTGGAACTATATAGGATAGATAGGTTTTAAATGAAATGGGAAAATGGGGAAATAATTAAAATAAATTAAAATCAATGTATCCAAACAATTCAATCTCTTTTTTTTTTAAAATAATCATATCTAATTGAAACAATTTAAACATCTGAAAATAACTTTATATTCTATTTAAAATGCTTCATGACCAACGTGCTTGTTACGTCGGAGTACATTATAGAATATTAAAATGCTGATTAGCTTACAATTTGAAGTAAAAAATAAAATAAACAAAAATATCATAGCAGGAGGAATCTTAAAAGCAGACAACTTTCATATTATATCATCATCACACTATTGTCTGCATGCCTATGCAAAATAGCTACACCATCACACCTTGAAAATACAAAATGTTTCGTTCATATCATCACATCAAATGTGGACATTATTTTATTATATAATAATTATTTACAGCAAAAAAAAATATATTTAATGGTTTCTATCTTCAGAGGGATTATTTGTCAGAAAACTAGTGATGGTGACCTTAGATAGTGTCTGATGTTGACTGCTTATTTGCTGCGGGGCCCACTTAACCAGCACGTGCACAGTACGCGCCACCCATTAAAAGCACCCCCCAAACCTAACCCTAACTAAGCTAATCTTAATGGAGGTAATAAATATTTAATATTCTATTATTGCTGCCCACCACTATAGCTAAACCACTCCCAACGTCTATAATTTGCTCGTTAAACATATACCACAAAGTTTGGGGATATTATACAACAATATAATATTAATTATGTAACTATAGTATTAAAAAAAAAAAAAAGTGGGCCCACCCCAGTCCGTGTACAGTACGCGCCACAACAGCGACAATTGCGCGAGTCCGACGTGTCAGATCTTCTTACAGTGCAATGACGTCACTTTCATCATCCCAACGTTGACTTAAATCTCCATTTAATTACCATACAGAATCTAAATGGTAAACAAGTAAGAATTACACATTATTTATAACATCTTTGGATTTATACAAAAATGAATTAAATTTTGGATATATTTAAAATTTATATTAAGGTATAATTACAATCTGATTACAGACAAGATTACTTTTTTCGAGTATTCCCAGGAAAATCAAATCTCATCTACTTTAAGAAAAAGGAAAAAAAAAAAGAAAAAGCAATGAATGTTCATGAAGAAGATAGATTAACGTGAAGGCTTGCAGTTTTGCTAGAGTGACAGACGGGGCACGTATGAACAGTCGACCCACACGCCGTACAAAGGCAGAGATGCCGGCAAGGTAGCAGCAGAACGGAGGATTCTTCGCCGCCGCAGCTTCTGCAGATCGCCGCCGCCGCCTTCGCCGTATTGCTGTAGCTGCTGTTGAATTCGATCCCTTTATCTTCTTCGTTTGAATTGCTGGCGCAGCACGACTGTGCGTCGTCGGCGAGCTGGTCCAGCTTTGCCTGGGCGAGGACTTGCTCGAGGTTCGATCTCAAGGCGTTCGCCGCCGCTTCGTTGGTCTGAGCTAAGTCGCGCCAGATTTGATTCTCCAAGCGGAGGGAATTCACGCGTTCTTCGAGGAGGGAGTTGAGCTTGCCGATCTTCTCGAGTTCTTCTTCCTTTGCTTTGAGCTTCTTAATCAGTGGGCTTTCGTCGATCGTCCGGCGGCGGGGGAGTGATCTCCGCCGATCGTAGATTTCGATCCTCGCCTTCTCCGTCTGCTGGGCGATGAATCTGTCGAGGTCCAGCTGCTGTTGGTGGAGGTGGAGGGAGATGTCCTCGCCCAGGAAGGTGAATGGAGGGCGGCGAATGTTATTAATCTGATGATGATGATTTTGAACGTTGAAGATGAACGGCGGTGGTGACGACGCCGGCAAGACGTCGCCGACGACATCGTCGTATCTCTGGCGCTTCCTAGAGACGACGGCTGCTGCGTGCGTCAGCCCACTGTCGGACTTCACGGCGTTGGTTAAGGCTGATGATGGGACCGGCGTTTCGACCGCCGTCCTAGGCACGACGCCGTAACCGAAGGCATGCACAGCGCCTCCTCCTCCTCCTCCTCCTACTCCGGCGAATCCTCTGCTAAGAAAGAAACCGACGGATATGATCTATTAAGCTACGTATAAAAGCAAAAGAGATGAAGAATCACATCACATCCATCCATCGTCCTACTCCTACCTATTAACGATGGCTTTCGAAGGAAAAAGATCCACTTGATGTGCTTCAACAGCCATTGTTCACTTTATTTGCTTTGTGAAAATAAAAGCTTTTAGCTTGGGTTTCGTATGTTGAAGAAGAAGAAGAGAAATATCAGAGAAGAGAGTGATGGGCAATGCATATATATATATATATATATATATATATATTACCACAAGTACGATGTTGAATGGAAATGAAGAGGAGCTAATAAGCGTGGGTTTTGGGTTTGGTTTAGAAGATATGAATTGTGAATTGTAAATAATAATAAAGAGAAAAGGAAAGTGGAAAGAGATGTTCTTTCTCTGTAATTTGTTGGTTCTTTTCTTGTCTAGTTATAGATAGTATGTATAGGTGGTGGTGAATGCTTGAATTATTACATTAGTTAGAAACCGCCCTTTTCATACTTTTTCTTTTTTCTCCATTTACTTACGTAAATTAATTAGCATTTCGATTGTCGTATGGTTGAGTTTGGCATTCGTGGGTGGGCCCCACTTGGAAGGTAGAGTAGAGTGAACGAGCCATGCCATGCCACACAAGTCGTCCGACGTGCTCTAATTAATACCTACTTTTAAAATATTACATTAAAGATTAGAAATAAAATCTCCTCTTATCTAATTGGGCAGAGAAAATAAAATGTAAATATTATGTGATTAAAACATACACTAGGGGCACTTATTTTTATCTCTACTAACTTGGGTTGAGTGGTTCTTTCCTCATGCCAAGTAATGTTTAAACAATAGAGGTGTGATAGGTCATATTTGTGTGTGTATGATATAATATATATATATATATTATTCACTTGTTATTTGAAGTTGGGCTTCTCCATTATTATATATTATTACAATCTCGTGATTGATGATGTATGGGGACCTCTATCTTGAGTAATACACGAAAACCAATCTACGCAAGCAAAGCAACTGTAGTTTTGAAATCTTTGTACTAACATAAAAAGGCTAGAAAAGCTTAGTAGTGGTTGATAAGGCAATATTGTATAATGTGTGTATTAACTATTATTACATAGAGAGTGTAGTATAGTACTTTAGCATTTAGGAAAAAAATCAGGGTTTCCTTTCCCTACTTTAAAGGGCAAAGTAAAGAACCTCATTGACTTTAGGATATATTTCTCTCTTTTTTTCAGCTTATCTATCTTTAATATCGAATAATTTGCTTTTCATAAATACGTTGCGTTCAATTTAAAGTTGCCATGTTTCACTTATTATTCTACATTTGACCTTACAATTTCCTTTTTTAAATTACTTATAGCAATATATTCTTTCTTAGAGTGGCTTGTGCACAAGCAAAGCATATGAAGAATTCTTTCTTTTTTTTTTTTTAATCTAATTTGATTTATTGGTTTTCTCCAAGACAAAGTCCAATAGTGACATCACTGTTGGTTGCTTAAATGAACAGATATACTTTTACCTCTTATCCTTTCCCCCTTCTTACTTTTTTCACTTGAGGGCAAAACATGAAAATCAAGTAAAAAGGTTTTAAAAAATAAAATAAAATAAAACGATAGTGAGAAGTTGACACAACGTTTTGCCCTTTTGCCGACTTTAATAAATACACTGCTGAAAGTTGTTGCGTAAGTTAGTGCAATGTTATATATTTTTTTCTTTTATATGCATATGATATGTCAGAAAATCAGATCAAATGTAGTGTGTTGTATTGTTGGAAAACATACCTCACTTAACTTTACATATTCCCCAAGCAACGTTATAAATCAATTTTTGACCGTTGGTTGTGTGATATGTTATGTTCACATGCCAATCCTTTTACTTTTTTTATTTTATTTTATTTTATATTATTTTTTGTCATTGGTATCATCGCATCATTATTTTCCATTATGGAAACATTGGAGTAAAAATGTCAATTGCTGTATGACTATTACCTCTTACATTTTAGGTTGGTAAAGAGAGGTAGAAACATTTCATTTCTCACTTCTCTATATAAAAAAAAAAAAGAGAGATTTTATACCATGAGAAGATATATGCATACCCAAGAAACAATAATGGCAATAGGCAATAACTTCAATATGTCACAAGCAAAAAGGGTTTCCCCTCCAACAAAACCTAAGCATAATCTTCAAGCAAATGAAGAAGAAAGGGAAAGAAAAAGAAAAGGAATCAAGTATGTATGCATGCATGCATGCGCAAAGAACATCGACAAAAATCATCGATAAATGATAATAATTAGTTAATGCACACTGCGGTTGAGCAAACCTTGAAATGATATATACAAATCTTTATTCTCCGTCCCGAAGATCTTCTCTGCTTTCCTCAAAGTCTCCTGAAATTGTTTTGTTTTCAGACAATATATGAATTTGGGATCAATATATAACCATATATATGTTAACAGCTGCAGACGCAAAGATTAAGGAAGAAAGAATTGTTGGATTCACCTCTCGAGATTGCTTCTGTGCGTTTAATTCCTTAACGTTGGCGAGAAACTCGCTGAATTGCTCAAGTGACAAACGGCTCCTACGTTTTCAAACCACAAATAGTAATAATGATTATCAAAGCACTGTATTATCACCTCCCATACCAATCACAGACATTGAAAAGTAAAGACCGTAAAACTGACCGTGCTTGACGGAAGAACTCCTTCCCATCAACTCGAGGAGCACGCCCTAGAATTTCCAAAGAACATAATCAAAATTTTTCCAAATTTTGAGGTTTGAAACGTGAGTTCCGGACAGTTATGCACCTGGAACTGGGCGTCCCTTGGTAGGTGAGGTAGCTGCAGACGACTGTTGGCTGGACGATGAGTACCATGATGGGATAGAAGCAGCTCGCCCCTCGTGATGATTGATCGGAGAAGTGGCGCCGGACATTCTCCGCGGAGACACAGCAGCTGAGTATCGTCTTGGAGACACACTAGTTGACATTATCTTTGGAGTTCCTGTAGGTGTCAGACGTGGTGAAATATATGGTGTGATGGAATATCTCTGTGTTCCATCCATAGAACCAGTATAAGAACCAGCTTTTGTGTGGCCATTTAGCTCGTCATCTGAAGGAAAAACACATGCAAGATTTTAAGGACAAATATGGGATGTATTCAAATTTGTACGTATTAAAGATTGGTCTGAAACGCAAAAACATATGCAGGGTTTACCATATGTTGCATTTGCATTTGAGGATGATTGGTCATAAGTGCCGATATCTACTGTTTCTGTCTGTTTCACAAGATTGAAAACTGAAGATTAACTTTGTGTTCATGATATGTATTGGCATTCTATTCATAACGGTAACAAATTGCGTGCTGATAAGAAGGGAAGACCTAGATTTCACAAAGAGAAGTTGGTGAAGGGAACTTACAGTTGTATTTTCATCGTTTAGTGATTGCACCAATTGCCTCTTAAAAGTCTCCAACTGATAAAGAAAAAGGCGAGCTTTAGGAGTTACAAAAATGAGAAGATACAAGAGCTGAAAGTTCAAGGTATTACAATAATTACAAAATAACAAAAGAAACAAAGCAATCCAGCTTATGCTGTGAAGATAAAAGGATAAATCTGTAGATGTAGTTTCACGGTATAACTCGACAGAGATGCTTTGAACTTGTATAACTAGAAACCATAACATGATTTGAGCTGGAAGATAAGCATATACTATTTCCTACTCCAAATTAAAATGCAGTTAAAGGACATTCCACAAATTTGATGTGCTACTAATTTCAAGACAAAAGTCTACAGTCCAAATGACACCCGTTGACATGTCTCTTAAAGCATAGCAATGAAAGCATATCATAATCAAAATGAATACCAACGCCAACGCAATTTTGAAAAATATGTAGTAGATACGCTTAGGACTGTCATTTACTCTCTTTCAAAGGAAAACATAAAAATAATCTTCATTTGGGATCAGTAATTATTGAATGCATGCCAATATTCATGAAATAGGCAATCGTGTTCCTGAGTAATGATACATCTAGTACAGAGCTCGACTAAAGAATCAACTTTTATAACTTCATGAAGTTGCATCATTATGAGATTTGTCAAAATGGCTTCTCATTCCATTCCTTGGCATCGTATAAAGACAATACATCTCAGCAAAAATACGGTAGTAACTCAGTGAATTAGATAATATATAAATCTCCTAAAAATCAGCACGGTAGCTAATTTACATGCTTAGATTGTGATTCCTAGACCATCTATAGTCAAGTTAAATCCATCATTTGAAAAAAAAAATTCTAATGGTTATTAAGTTCTAATATATCATATAAACAAATAAGCTCTTGGTTCATTTGGATGGATTTGCCATAATTAGAAAATATAAACAAAGCCATCAACTTTTCCCAAAAAGAAAGAAAAGAAATGAACAAAGATGGAAATACCTTAGCCAAATCGCGACCAAGCTTCTTCACAGTCAACTCCAGCGAATCTCTCTCTTTCAGCAGCTTCATCTGCACCCCCGACAAACTTCAATAATTCACTCAATTACCATAAAAAGGAAAAAAAAAAAAAAAGCTTACGTTATCTTCGCGAGTGATTCTCAATCGCAGCTCGGCGTTCTCACACGCGCTCTGGAGGTGCGTGACCTTGTCCTGGAGCTCTTCCACCAAAAGATCCCTCTCGCTGAGCTTGCGACGGAGCGCCTCCGCCTCGGACTCGAGCTTCGTCACGCGCGACGCGATCGCCATGGAAGTGATCTTACGCGCCAGATCCAGCTGGTCGTACGGGTCTGTAGGTATCACCGCGAGTATGGAGTCGGGTAAATCGAAGTCCTTAGACATCTTTTTTTTTTCCTCTTCCCAATCTTCAATTGAAAAAACACGGCGGCGGACGTTTGGTTGACGACGCCGGCGATGACGATGGTCTAAAGCAAATAATATTCCTGATTTGCGCCGCCTGTAATAATGAATTGAATATTATTTCGAATTATGATACGATCTCCATTACAAGGAAACATTTAATTAATTAATTAATAGAAATAAATATTAGCTTAGCTGTTGTTAGGTGAGAGACTGGACGGACGGAGGTTTGAAGATTCTTGCTTTTCCCTCCATTTATTAATATTTATTTGTATTTTTATTTTCTCATGAAAATTCGATAAATGGGCATTTTCTTCTCAAATAAATTATTTAAAATTTTACTTTTCAACCCTAATTTGTCTCCTCTTAAAAGTTAAAAAGCAAAAATATCTATATATTACTTTCCTTTTCAATTTCTACCTTTTTATTTAATAAGGGTGGCCGGCAAAAAATGAACGATGGCTACAAAAGTCTCAATTTTGACCATTTAAACATGTAGGGGGAAATTTCGTCACGTAGCTTAGTTTAATTTCACTTCCATCCCTAATCTTTCTCTAATATATGAATTCACCCCTATATTGTTTTTTGAATTGCATCTTCATCTCTTAATCCTTCGTCACTAATAATTTTCTAAGACGATGATAATGATGGCGTATTTCGATTACATTGGTCCAAATCTCCGATCAATTTTGCCGACGTTAACCCAAAAATATCTGCATGGAAGTCGAAATTTCCCATCCTTGCCGCCCGTCTTAAGCCTGTTTCACACTTCAAACTAGGGCTGTAAACGAGCCGAACTCGGCCTATTAAAAAAAAAAATTAAAATAAATGTTCGCAAGCCGGTCGTGAGTTTTCGATCACCCACGAGCGAGCGAGCGAGCCGGCTCGGTTCATCTTTCACCCCTACTCCAAACGGCCCGCGACGTGTGAGGCGGGTTTCACTCCGTGTAAACGGGCGGGGATAAGAAATACCATTAATTTCCTCAACCAGAGATATTTTACGTAGAGAGAAGAAGACAACATTCGATGTGTGGCCCTTGACGTTGGCCTGTAGTAAAAGTAGTAGTGTTATTGTAAGGATCGGTTAAGGTGTTTAGAGGGGGGGGGGGGGGGGGGTGAATAAACACTGACTTATTTTTCGGTTTGTGCAGTTTCTGATGTGACTGGTGAGTGGTAACCGATTTGTAAGTCGCAGTGTGTGTATTTGAGTGCGCGGAATTGTTTCTGGAAGTTCGGAGCAAAGTCTCCTACGTCTCCCCTTCTTCCCCTCAAGGAAGGATATCACTAGCAACTGGTTTTACACGTAACAAGGAGCACTCTACTCACTAACAGTAACTTACCAAAGCTAATGCTACACAGACAGTTGTATACAAACAATCCACCTAAATCTTCAACAGCTTTTTAAAGTCCGTTGAGTACAAATCTCTCAAACTTTCTAATCGCTCTTGATGAACAGTTGAGAGAGAACTTCTGAGTTTGGTTTTTGTGTGGGAGTTGTGTTGTTGATCGTTCAAAAGTTGTGTTGAGTCTTCACGCTCTTGGTATTTATACTTGTTCGGGATTGAGCCGTTGTGTGAAGACTCTGACCAGCTTCCAGACATTATTAAATGTCTTTTCCTGAAATAGGCTGGTTTCAGAACCTGGTTCAGGTTCTCTGCAGACTGCGCCTTTCACCAAAATGGGTATATATCGGGCCAACGTCTCTTTGGTCGCAGTCTTGACTTAAATGCATTTGTACTGCATTGTTCTCCTTAATCGATGCATATTTGAATTTTGGCTTCTGGCTCCTGGTCTGATGTTGAGTTCCTGACTCTTAAGTGTAAGTCACCAGTTGCCACAGCCTTGAACATCGGGTGCCTGACTTGAGGACTGGTTTCTGGTTCCTTAAGCGTTCAAGATCAGGTGCTCTGCCAGTTCCTTAGATTATCGGACGCTTGTTTTAAGTTTTGGTCACCGAAACCCCTTACGTTATGGGTTCTGGATTCCTTAACAATTTCCCCCTTTTCGGTGACTGCCAAAACTTAAATACTTATGACTGGAAGAAATGTTTCTTTTCATTTATCAAGGAAGTTACAGACTAGTCTATTACATGAGAGATGTAAAGAACTAATCTATTTCTTCCTTGATCGTCCCTTGTCGTCTTTCTTCTTCTTCTCCAGCTTCTTCAGTTCTGCCTGAGCCTTTGCAGTTGACAGCGTCTGCATCTTTTTGTCATGCAACCAAGTAAGCTCCTGAAGCTGTTGTCCAGTTAGGTTGCATGCTATCGTCCTTAAGGACTGAGGATTGTAGATGCGTTCCAAAGGCAGAAGCTCCTTGCCCGAACGAATCGAAGAGTCCATTTTTGGCAAGATATCATCCGGTAGCAGAGCAGTTTCTTGCTGTTGTCGATCCTGATCTTCTGGTGCATACCGGATAGTGGACATTTGATTCGGTTTCTGAGTCGGGCTAGGATCAGGCACTGAGGCTTATCTTGATGGCTGCTGCTCCTTTCCTTTCCCACTTTCCCCCTTTTTGGCAGCACCGGAGGCTCCTGATGATTCCAGGTGCTCAACTATCACTGCCAGTTGGGCTTTGACCGCCGTCAGGTCCTCCCGGATCGTGTCTTCAACACCCCTTAGGTCAGTGCGACGAAGGTTCTGATCTTCACTGAGTTTGTCGCACCATTTCTTAAATTCGGTGCGTGTGGCGACTTGCTCAGCATAAACCTTTTCCGATTTGGTCCGCGCAATCTTGGCCAGTATCTCAAGGGTCCTGACCTTAGAGTCTGTCATGGTCTGAGTGACCATGAAGTCTTTGATGCGGCGCTGGAGCATGGGAAGTGAGCCGGTGTTAGAAGAGCCGGGGACTTCACTTGGTCGGAGCCTCTTTGCTACTTCTTCGAAGGGCATAGTGGCTATTGGTGTGGGGCAGGGGACCGACTTAGGTTCTGATGCCGGTAGCAGTAGTGGTGTAGCAGAAAATTGGAGAGGACCAGAAACCAAAATGGGAGAGGGTGGAGCAGATACCAAGTCTTTGGAGGTCCCTGAAGAAGCTTGTTCTTCGAATCGTGGACTGCTCGCCATCTCAATGGGTTCCGGAAGAATTAGCCGGGACTCCGTGGCCAAAACAGTGTCCGGGTCCTTGACAATCCCGGAAGACCCTACTGCAGGAGGGGACCTGATCGGTTGTATCTGAACTTCAGCGATTTGCTTGGTCCGATAAGGTTCTGATGAGACTGAAGGATTGGCGGGATCCGATGGTTGGGCTTGCGCGGACTTGGACTGATGAGTGACTTGGAAGCTGGAGGAATCTGGAAACTGATGTCCCAGCTTGTTGAACTCGATTCTGTACAAGTCCTCCAGCTTGAGCCGTTCTACTTCAAGGCTTGCCAAGATCGCTCGATCAGATGCTGCCGAAGGAGAGACTATATCAAAATTTTGTTCTCTGGTGTTCAGATTCTGGACCAGGAACGTCAGACATAGATGTAGCCTGAATAGATCTCTGGATTGCAGAAGGACTTCAACATCATCAATCTCCATACTTTTCATCAGAAAGTCCTCTGTTTTCCTAGCAGCCGCCATCAGGTCCTTTTTTATGCGCTTCTTGAGAGGAGTGAGCCTCACATTTCTCCACTTCTCATAATCATCCATGTGCTCATCGGCGCGTGCGCATACATCCTTCAGTGTTAACTCAACTCCCATAGCAACATCATTCGTGGGGATGGAAGGCATCTCGACAGCAACTGCCTTCCATTTCCCTTTGTCGCCTTGTGGGGCAATTGGTGCCGATGAAGCAGCCGGTTCCCGTATGACAATACCGGTTACTTTTGGGCGTTGGGCAGCTTGTTGAGGAATCAGGGCAGTAGATTCAGGCACAGATGCGGCCTCCATCAGTGGTTCAAACCCTAAGATCGGGCCCGTGATGATGTTGGATATCACCGTATCCAGATTTGGCATCTCGGCACCCGATTCTGATCTCTGCAGTTCTTCTGCATTGTCTGGTTCAGGGATCAGGTCCTCATGTTGCTGACTTGTTGTTGGACTGGGAGCTCCTTGGTGCGTTTCTTTAGGCTCCGCTTCAGCACCAGAAGCTATTATCGCCAATTCCTGTTCAGGGGTCGCCTCCTTTTTCTTCTTCTCTGCCTTCTCCTTTTTCTTCTTCTCTACTTTCTTCTTTTCCTTTTCTTTCGTCTCCTTCTCTTTTGAATCAGCTTCTACTGATGCAGAGGCTTTCTTCTCTTTCTTCTGCTTCTTCTTCTTCTTCGTCTCCTGACTTTCAACAGCGGTATCAGGGGCTTGTCGCTTTCCTGCCGTTTTTGTATCGGACACTACTTGGATGGCCAGGAACTGTCTAATGGACTCCGTAGTGAGGAGTTTAGCTCCAGAGACGGGTTGGACCGATTCCAGTCTGCCCACTATGAAGGCTGTGAAGGGACGTTTTCTCTCTCCTTCGTTTTCCCGCTCACTTTATCAGTACTGTAGCACGTAGTCTGTCCTTTCAGCATTAAATTCACGCAGTCCTCTGTACCGTCAGTTACCTTAAACGTGTTACAGACGTACCCTGATTTTGTACGTGTGCATTTAAAGGTGTATAATAAATAAGAACGAAACCGGTGAATGGCTAAACGACAAACAAGGTACCGGTTACTAGAGACCGGATAATGTAGTACTCTTTTGGAAAGAGGTTCCGAAAAGGTACCCGAATGAATTTATATATATATATATATAAAATATCAGCTAAGTAACTGATAAGAAGAAAATCTATATATATATATAGGGTAACTGGTCTTTTAGTGACTTGAAGAGAATAAGGCAGAGTCTATTAATTAGACCGATTTCGAAAATGAGAAGAAAATAGCCTTTTGAAGGAAATTCCGGTGGAATGAAGATACACCTATATTAATGCAATATTTTTGTTAAAGTGTATGCAACTGGTTAAGACAATATGCACAGTTAGTTCTGATTAAGACTTATCAAAATCAGTACTAACCCTTTGTTGTGATGTCTTAACTTCGTTCCCCCTCACTTTATCCACTTCCGTATCGATTACTGAGATATATCTAATAAACCGACTGCATTACGAAAGTAGATGAACTTAGCTTCCGGCAGGGGCTTAGTGAATATGTCGGCTACTTGCTGATCGGTGGCTATGTACTCCAGTCTGATGTCCTTGTTGAGCACGTGGTCCCTGATGAAATTGTGTCTTATCTCAATGTGCTTGGTTCTAGAGTGCAGCACTGGGTTCTGGGAGATGGCTATGGCATTCGTGTTATCGCAGTAGATGGGTGTCTCCGTCTCCGTTATCCCATAATCCTTGAGTTGATGCTGAATCCATATGATTTAAGAGCAGCAACTGTCTGCGGCTAGATATTCAGCTTCTGCGGTTGAAGTTGCAATCGAAGTCTGCTTCTTACTGAACCAAGAAATTAGCCGGTCACCAAGAAACTGGCAGGTACCACTGGTGCTTCTTCTATCAATTTTGCATCCAGCGTAATCAGCATCTGTATATCCTCGAAGAGACAGACTTGAATTCTTCGGGTACCACAATCCAACATTTGTGGTTCCTTTGATATATTTGAGGATTCTTTTTGTTGTAGTGTAGTGGCTCAATCTAGGATCTGCCTGGAACCGGGCACATAGACATACGCTGTACATGATGTCTGGTCGACTAGCTGTAAGATACAGCAGTGACCCTATCAGTCCCCGATACTTGGTTACATCTATTCGTGGCCCATCTTCATCCTTGTCCAACTTTATCGACGCACTCATCGGAGTAGTTGCTTCTGAGCATTTATCCATCCCGAATCGGTTCAAAAGATCCTTAGCGTATTTGCTTTGATTGATGAAGGTTCCCGATTTCGACTGTCTGACTTGAAGTCCTAGAAAGAAGGTCAGTTCCCCCATTATGCTCATCTCGAACTTGTCCTTCATCAATTTTGCGAACTTATCACAGAGTTTCTGATTTGTCGAGCCGAAGATGATGTCGTCGACATAGATCTGGACGATCAGTAAATGTTCCTTCTTCATGTACCGGAACAGTGTCTTGTCTATTGTTCATACTTCAAATTTGTGATCAGTCAGGAACTTAGTCAAGGTATCATACCAAGCTCTTGGCGCATGCTTCAGACCATACAGAGCCTTCTTTAGTCTGTAGACATGGTTCGGAAACTCGTGATTCTCAAACCCAGGTGGTTGTGCTACGTACACTTCTTCTGTTAAGAGTCCATTAAGGAAGGCACTCTTGACATCCATTTGATACACCTTGATGTCTTTTGAGGCAGCATAGGCTAAGAAGATTCTGATAGCTTCGAGCCGAGCAACTGGTGCAAAAGTCTCGTCGTAGTCTATTCCTTCTTCTTGTCGGTACCCCTAAGCTACTAGACGAGCTTTGTTCCTTACTACCAGTCCTTCTTCATTAGCCTTGTTCTTGAATACCCATTTGGTTCCAATAATCGTTTGATTAGGTCTTGGGACCAGGTACCAGACTTCATTTCTCTCAAATTGGTTAAGCTCTTCTTGCATTGCGTCAATCCAATAGCTATCCTTCAATGCTTCTTCAACCTTGTTTGGTTGGACTTGTGAGATAAATGCATAGCTGAAGAGATTCTGCATTGACTGCCTTCTAGTCTTCATTGGAGCGTCTGCTTCTCCAATGATCAGCTGTCGAGGATGATTCAGTTTCGTTCTATTCCATTTTATATGTTCCCCCTCAGCTGGTGCATTTCCTTCTTGAGAGGAAGTCGCTTGGTTTGATTCAGATTCTGTAGTAGGTTCCTGGTTATTTGAGTTACTTCCATCACATCCAGTATCCTCTGGAGTTACTGATTCGACTGGAGTCTCAGCAGCTTATGGTTGACACCCAGTTTCTTCAACTGGTATATCCAGTAACTCAGTATCTGGTTCTTCATTGGTCTTCTCCCGACTGTTTTCAGCTGGAAGCTCCTCATAACTGGAATCATTCAGATTCGTCTCTTCGAGCTGATTGCTTAGCCGATTGATATTTCTGAGAGTCTGATCTTCCACGACTGATTCTTCAAATACTACGTGAGCTGACTCTTCAACTGACAGTGTCTTACAGTTGAACACCCGGTAAGCCTTGCTGACATCAGAATATCCCAGAAAAAATCCTTTTTCTGCTTTCGCATCAAAGGCTGAAAGATGGTACTTTCCATTGTTGTGGATGAAGCATCTGCTTCCAAATGTTTTGAAGTACCCGACTGATGGGATATTCCCGGTCCAGACTTCATATGGCGTCTTTCCTTGCATCTTGCAGATCATGAACCTGTTCTGTGTGTAGCACGCCGTATTAATTGCTTCAGCCCAAAATTTCTGTGAGATATCTGCATCGGCTAGCATGGTCCTGGCAGCTTCCTTGAGCGTCCGATTTCTTCTTTCAGCTAAACCATTCTGCTGCAGTGTCCTAGCGGCAGATAACTCATGACGTATGCCATGGTTCTCAAGGAATTCGGTTAGCATATGGTTAATGAATTCAGTACCCCGGTCACTACGGATTCTATTTATTTTCTCACTAAATTCGTTCTGAATACTTTTAAAAAGCTTTATAAGGTTTACAGGGGTTTGATCTTTTGACTTTAAAAATATCACCCATGTATATCTAGAAAAGTCATCAATAACAACAAGAGTGTACCTGGTTCCCCCTAAGCTGGTTATCGATATAGGTCCGAAGAGATCCATATGCAGTAAGTCCAAGCAACGGTTGGACCCAGTACACCCTTTGTTTTTAAAGGTTGATCTGATCTGTTTTCCTAGTTGACATGCGGTACAAATTTTGTCTTTTGAAAAATTTATTTTTGGCAAACCTTTGACCAGATCATTTTTCAAGAGAACTGAGATTGTTTTGAAATTCAAATGATTTAATCGTTTATGCCATAGCCAGCATCTAAAATCTTTGGCCAGAAGACATGTTGGTGAAGGTACCGATTGGTCTTCCCAACGCACCTTATAGGTTCCTCCGATTCTATTCCCGGTTAGGACAATTTTACCAGAAAAATCTTTAACACAACATTTATTCTTTTCAAAAGACACGTTAAAGTTATTTTCACAGAGTTGACTGACACTAATCAAATTATACTGTAAATTTTGTACTAAATGTACATCTTTTGGGGTAAGGTTACCGTGAGTAATCACTCCCTTCCCTATTGTTTTACCTTTACCATTATCACCAAAGGTGATGGTAGGCCCGGTGAGCTGCTTCATGTTCCTGAGCAGCTTACAATTTCCAGTCATGTGTTGACAGCAGCCGCTGTCCAGATACCATTCAGACTGGTTCAGCTCCTTATTGTATACCTGAAAAAAAAATATATATATTTTTAGGTACCCAAATTTACTTGGGTCCCGGGTGAATTAGGCTCTTAGGCACCCAGATCTGAAAGATCCGAATGGTTCTTCCAGTTCTAGGATCTACCAAAAACTTAGATGGCTGGTTCCTATTTCTATATCTTAGATCCTTATTATTTCGAGGGTTGGTATGGTAGACACCTTTTCTGATCGAGTTACCGTTCTGGTTCCTATGGTTTGGGTAAGGTCTCCTAGATGTAGTTCCTGGATTCATATGGTTTGGGTAAGGTCTCCTAGATGTAGTTCCTGGATTCCTACGTTTTTCAGTTCTAGAGGATTCTGCTTTGTCTGAAAACCCTAAACCTTTTCTGTTATGCTGTATAGGAACTGGTCTAGCTAGCTCAGGGAGTTTCCTCACAGGAACTATCCTCTTTTCTGCTACCTTCTCAGGAGTTAATATGGAAATACTAGAAGGGATGAATTGGATGCTATTTGATTTTTCAGGTCTGGCTACTGAGTTTGGTGAATGGTTTCCGAAGCCCAAACCTGACCTATCTTTCCCATATCTCAGATTCTCTTGAATACAGTCTATCTTTCTAGAGGAATCAGTCCAAGACTGGATGGTTGCACTCATCCTAGCGTTCTCTGCCACTTTCTCTTCAGTGGCTTTCTTCAAGATTTCATTTTCGGCCCTAAGTAACCTGATTTCCTCAGTTACTTCATCGGGCTTTCTACTTTCTTCTTGGGCTTCCTGGTTATCCTTCAGCTCAGGCTTCTTAACTCTTAATATGAACTGCTTATACTCAGCAGCCAAGTCATTAAGTGCAACTAATAATTCTTCCTTTGATAGATCAGAGGAGAATATGTCGGTTACCTCATCCTCAGTCAGGTCAGCCATCAAACACTTGACCTCTTCGTTGTCATTGTCTGATTCGTCAGAAGTGCTTGCTTCTGAGTCGGAATCTGCCCATGTGGTCCTGCTATCGGCCACCAACACTTTGTGGCCTTTCTTCTTGTACTTTCTTACTTCTTTCCCTTTACCCTTCTTGGGTTGTCTGCATTCGGATGCAAAGTGTCCTTTCCTGCCACAGTTAATACAGGAGATATCAGATTCGTTAGCATCGGGGGACGTTTTCTTACCAATCCGAAGATTCTGATCTTTTCTCATGAATCTTCCGAATTTCTTGACGAAGAGAGACATGGCCTCTCCACACAGTTCCTCTGCTGTTTTAGCCGCAGGAACTTCGGGTGCTACCAGTGCCTTGACCGGTTGCTCAACGACGACTTCTTCCATACGAGTCTGGAGTTCAAACTCATATGCCTTGAGATCAGCGAAGAGATTGTGGAGCTGCATCTGGTTAAGGTCCTTTGACTCCCGCATGGCCATGGTCTTCACGTCCCACTCTCTGGGTAGTGCCTTCATGACCTTTATTGCGACATCTCTTTTGTTCATGGTTCTGCCAAGAGCAGTCAAGTCGCCGATGATGCTGTAAAATCGTTTCTCAAACTCAGCCATTGTTTCTCCGGCCTTCATCTTGATAGTATCATATTTTTGAACGGCCACAACGAGCTTGTTTTCTCTGGTGGAGTCATTTCCTTCACAGATCTGGCACAACGTTGTCCAGACTGAACTGGCCGTTTTGCACAGCATCACATGTCTGAATGTTTCAAGGTCTAGGGTCTTGAATATGATGTCCTTGGCCACACTGTCCAAGTTCATCAGCTTCTTCTCGGCAGGAGTCCAATCACTCATTGGTTTTGGAATCGTTTGAGGCAGGGACTGGTCTGCTGCATGGGCTATATTAATCTGTGTAAGCTTGGGAGGCCCCGAGACAATAATGTCCCACATGTCTTCATCGTGAGCTGTTAGATGGGTTTCCATTCGGATCTTCCATTCAAGGAAGTTTTCCTGGTTGAACATCGGAAGCTTGTTTGATGCACTCATGGTTCCTGCTCTGATACCACTTGTAAGGATCGGTTAAGGTGTTTAGAGGGGGGAGTGAATAAACACTGACTTATTTTTCGGTTTGTGCAGTTTCTGATGTGACTGGTGAGTGGTAACCGATTTGTAAGTCGCAGTGTGTGTATTTGAGTGCGCGGAATTGTTTCTGGAAGTTCGGAGCAAAGTCTCCTACGTCTCCCCTTCTTCCCCTCAAGGAAGGATATCACTAGCAACTGGTTTTACACGTAACAAGGAGCACTCTACTCACTAACAGTAACTTACCAAAGCTAATGCTACACAGGCAGTTGTATACAAACAATCCACCTAAAACTTCAACAGCTTTTTAAAGTCCGTTGAGTACAAATCTCTCAAACTTTCTAATCGCTCTTGATGAACAGTTGAGAGAGAACTTCTGAGTTTGGTTTTTGTGTGTGAGTTGTGTTGTTGATCGTTCAAAAGTTGTGTTGAGTCTTCACGCTCTTGGTATTTATACTTGTTCGGGATTGAGCCGTTGTGTGAAGACTCTGACCAGCTTCCAGACATTATTAAATGTCTTTTCCTGAAATAGGCTGGTTTCAGAAACTGGTTCAGGTTCTCTGCAGACTGCGCCTTTCACCAAAATGGGTATATATCGGGCCAACGTCTCTTTGGTCGCAGTCTTGACTTAAATGCATTTGTACTGCATTGTTCTCCTTAATCGATGCATATTTGAATTTTGGCTTCTGGCTCCTGATCTGATGTTGAGTTCCTGACTCTTAAGTGTAAGTCACCAGTTGCCACAGCCTTGAACATCGGGTGCCTGACTTGAGGACTGGTTTCTGGTTCCTTAAGCGTTCAAGATCAGGTGCTCTGCCAGTTCCTTAGATTATCGGGCGCTTGTTTTAAGTTTTGGTCACCGAAACCCCTTACGTTATGGGTTCTGGATTCCTTAACAGTTGCTATGTCCTAACCCCAATCAATATAGTGCAAACAACCTTCCTAATCGTAATATTCCCAGCATAACAAAATGTCGAAAAAATACGTCTTGGACGCAACTTGTGGGACGATCTGTATTCTCCTCTTCGTCTTCCTTTTCTTCTACTTCGTCGACTTCAAAGGGCACGACGTCTACACAACTCCTCCTCCGTCGTGCACTTCGTCGTCGTGCGGTCATATTCGCAACATAAGCTTCCCTTTCAGGCTGAGAACCGACCCCGAGCCGTGCGGCTACGGTAAAGACGAAAGGTTCGTCCTCGATTGCCGGGACAACCTGACCGTCTTCAACGTAAGGTCAAAGGGGTACCTCGTCAGAGAAATCGACTACGTCGGTCGATCGATAAGGCTGGTCGACCCAATCATGGACGGGAGGAGAAACCTATCTTCTTGCCCGGCTTACTCCTTCGAGCGCGACGATTGGCCACGTGCTTACGATGACACTTTCTTCTTCGGCGATAAATTTCAAGTCCTATTCGTACACTGTTTGGCCCCTCCACCAAATCCGAAGTATGTTCGAGCTCCCTTCTGTGGCAACAGAGGAATCGAATACTCAAATTCTTCAGAGATTTTCAGTTATGCCTTCCTCGTTGAAGGCGGGCCTTTAAGAGTGTCAGAGTTGGAGGATACGTGCGCAGTCGACAAGGTTGTTCTAGTCTCGGCTAAGGCCCCGATGAATGGAGATAGTTCTTCTTCTTCTTTGGCGAAGATTTACGATGGCCTGGCCTATGGGACAGAGCATGGCTGGTATCAGGCTACTAGCTGTGGCCATTGCTCATGGAAGAAGTACAAAATCGTCTGCCAAAAGTATCCGAAATTCGAGACTTATGGGCCTCACGAACGATGTATGTAACCCACCTTCGTCCGCTCGTTCTTGAATTTTATTCGAATTCCTCTGATTTTCGGATAAAATGCAGGTCGAATCCGCGAGTGATGTGAGTACAAAAATCTCGCTTAAATAGTCGTCGAACGTGACGAACTACTTTTCGATACAATCCAATCCATGCTTTTTTCACATATTCATTAATCTCAATCATCTCTCTCTCTCATGACAGTAGCAGGTTTAGTTGAATTTTCACCTCTACCTGGTAAGTTCTTTTAACTTCAGCTTACATGGGATCATCTCCGTCGCTCGTAGTTCGACATCTGCTCGGCATCGAACAGATTCTCAAACATATGAATATCCCATGAATTGACTGTAGTACATACCTGATCGATTGCGCAGTTGACATGTTAATTCTGAGATTCCTCATCGGTTTCCCAATACTGATCGCCCTCATCGTTCGGAAGTGGCGAAGGAGACACTTATCCACGGACGAAAGCATCGAGGAGTTTCTCCAAAGCCAAGATAATCTCACTCCAATAAGGTACGCCTACTCGGAGATCAAGAAAATGACCGAAAACTTCAATCAAAAGCTCGGCGAGGGAGGCTACGGAACTGTATACAAGGGCAAGCTCCGAAGCGGCCCTTACGTGGCAGTAAAGCTCATGGATGTACAGTCCTCGCCCCACGAACAAGAATTCATCAACGAAGTAGCCTCCATAGGCCGAATCCACCACTGCAACATAGTCCAGCTCATAGGCTTCTGCGTTCGCGGCTCAAAATGCGCTTTGGTATACGAATATCTCCCCAACGGTTCCCTCGACAGGTACATTTTCGGAGAGAAGTTATTAGACGGGCTCGTACTAAGCTACGAGAAGCTTTACGAAATCGCCCTCGGAGTGGCCCGCGGGATCGAATACTTGCACCAGGGCTGCAACATGCAGATCTTGCACTTCGACATTAAGCCCCACAACATACTCCTCGACGAGAAGTTCAACCCGAAGATCTCCGATTTCGGACTGGCGAAGCTCTCCGATCCAACGAACAGCAGCTTTTCTCAGGCTAACGTCGTTAATGGGCCGAGGGGTACGATGGGCTATATGGCGCCTGAGATGTTCTTCAAAAACATAGGAAGGGTTTCGTACAAGGCTGACGTGTATAGCTACGGCATGCTGCTGATGGAAATGGCGGGTCGGCGGAGGAATATGAGCCCGTTTGAAGACGACTTGGGTCGGGTCTACTATCCTTCGTGGGTTTACGACCGGGTCTCTGCCGGGAGGGAGATTGAGACCGTTGGCGCGGGCGAAGAGGAGGCAAAGACGGCGATGAAGATAGTTGCCCTTTGGTGTATTCAGATGAAACCGTGCGATAGGCCGCCGATGAACAAAGTGATTGAGATGCTTGAAGTGACAGAGTACGAACAACTGAGGATTCCGCCGAAGCCTTTTCTTGCTCCAAGGGAAACTACACAGGAAGATAATAACTAGAATTAGACTGTGTATGCATGCGCTGTGACTGATTTCATATACGTATATGTGTACTAAAAAAAAATCATTATCACGACATGAGATGTTTCTATCCTGCAAATCTGTGTGAAGATCAAGTAAAATGATTACAAAGAATATAGCTATGAATAGATATGATTTCTCATATGTAAAGTAGAACATATATACTAACTACCATTGATTAGATAATGACATCGAAAGCATAACAGTGATTGCAATGCTTACTTATAATGCAAGATCAAGCCAAGTTTTGGCTTAAACTTGTTGAGTTTCGAGGATTGATGAAACATTCACCATAACAAGCTTCTTCTGATGTTTCAAAGCTTGGATGTAAAAGGCGAGACACAGTTCAAACATCAACGAGACAGAGATTGCTTACTTAGGTCAGTGAAAACAGAACAAGAAAATCCCTAAAAAGACTTTTGGTACGATGTAAAGTTCCTAGCGGAAAGAGGCGAGGCAACTGTCGAAGGCGAAAGAGTCAAGCAAAAACATTAAGGAAGGGATCCCAATCGAAAAAATTCTCATAAATGACATTATGACCAAAAAAATTTCAAAAGATGCATGTATTTGTATAACTTCATAGCTGAAGCTGGAAACCATACTCACAGCTATATTTCCATCACTTAAAACTTGCAAGAGATAGATAATTCAGTTCATGTCAGTCAGCTATGCAGCTCTGCTGTATGTAATGTAACAAATCATCTTCAATCAAAAAGCAAACGTCGTAAGGATTAGGGCGAGCTACATTAATCGAAAAAAAGGAAACACAATAGAATAAAGAGGCATACTTGAATCTTCGGTTTCATCGTTCCGAGGAGCTAATGCTGGCGGCAATTGAAATAGGGCAAGCCCCCACATTGGTAGCACGACTTGGGTGATTAATTTTCAAGGCTTAATTATTTTTATTTTTTCCGCTCGTGGCACTTTTTTTTCCTACTTTTTTTTTTTTTCCTGATTAAACATCAAATTTGGTGCTTATATTATACCAAAATTTCATCAAACTTTCAAATGTATTATTTTGGTTCCTAGACTTTGCAAAACCGTTTATTTTTTATTCTTTTACCGGTTCGTTAGGTCAAAAGAACAAAAAATAAAAGGTTTTATAAAGTTTATGAATCAAAACGGCACATTTAAATGTTTGAGCACCAACAGTGAGACATTGGTATAGTATAAGTACCAAATTTATCGTTTTTTTTTTTTTGGGAATTCTGGTTGGTAACCCTGTGTTTAATGCTTTTTCTGTTATGCAAAGTTATTTTCAATTACGGTTGGTGCCCCTATGTTTAAGCATTTTTCAGTTGGTGCACAAAGTATTTTTCTATTCCAGTTGGTATACTTGTGTTTAATGCTTTTCCAGTTGGTGTCCAAAGTATTTTTCAATTCCGGTAGGTAACCCTAAGTTATGACAAAACATAAACCCGCGATTTTAAAAGACACAAAATAGAATCTTTAGGTGTATGAACCGTTTTTTATCTTTTCTAACAGCCTACACCTAAAGATTCTATTTTGTATGAATTTCGTTAGCAACTAACGACCTACATCTAAAGATTTCATTTTGTGTCTTTAAAATCGCGGGTTTATGTTTTGTCATAACTTAGGGTTACCTACCAAAATTGAAAAATACTTGAACATCAACTGAAAAAGCTTTAAACACAGTAATACCAACCGAAATTAAAAATATTTGGACATCAACTGAAAAAGCCTTAAACACATGGTTACCAGAATTTCCCTTCTTTTTTTTTTTCTTTTTTTCTTTTTTTGTAAGGATACCGACGTTACAATCCGACCGTTACAGAATTTCATATATAAATACCCAAATTCGACCGTTGCAAACAATCGAAACAAATATAAACGAAGAAAGAAAGGCTTCATTCACAGCCCTAAAAATCATCAAATTCAGAAAGGGACCAAAAACAAAAATGGAGGATTCAACGAAGCCAAACCACCATCGCCATCATCATCAGCTCCACGAAATCGCCACAACCCCAACCCACAGCCTCCTCCTCAAGCAGTGGCTCAAGGAGCAGCACCTAATCCTGACCCGAATCTCCCTCAAAGAAACCCAAATCGATTCGACCCGAAACCAAATAACCCACCTCTACTGCCTCTTCTTCCTCTACCACTCCACCTCCCTCCTCCTCCTCTTCGCCTCGGCCTCGCCGGGCCTCTGCAAGAAATTCTGGGTCCAGTCGGCCTTCTCCGCCGTGTTCTCCCTGGGGTTCATATGGGCCATCAGGCACAAGCACGACGTGGAGGCCCACCTCGAGAAGATGGCGGAGAGGGAGAGGGAGGACTCGAGGCTGTTGGGGAAGTGCGTGGAGGAGCTGAAGAGGAAGGGCTTGGAGTTCGATCTGCTGAAGGAGGTCGACGCCCTGAGGAGGGCCAAGAGCTTGCGGGTCGAAGCGGGCGGCAAGCCCGTGAAGAGGTGGTCGGGCGGGGATTTTGCGACGGTGTTCTTCTTTGGGGTTTCGTGCTTGGTCTTGGTCTTTACTAGGGTTGTGCTGTGTGGTTGATAACGTTATAAAAATGTCATCTTTTTCAAGTTTTTTTTTTTTTTATGTTGTAATTTATGTTTAGGTTTGGTCATGGAAGAGTGCAGAAGTTGGCTTGTTCTGCGTTTGGTTGAAGTATGATTAATGTTATTTTCCCATTGCAAAAATATTCGATCTATGATGATAGTTTTTGGTAATTTTTTTCTTTTTTCTTTTATATTTTCTGAGATTGAGAGAAGAGAGGAAGAGTTTGAGGTTTCACTTTTGAGAAATGCAGATAAATATACAGATCTTGATGAGATAATGGAGAAAGATTTGGGATGATTTTTTCCGCTCAATGAAATCTATTACAACATCAGAAATACTCATAAGAAGCCCAATTCTATTAATCTTCTGTCCAAGTAAAAGCCCAATAATGCGGCCCAATAGCACCCTCCATCCATTAACACTTCCTCACTATTCTATAACGAGGTGCCTACGGGAATGTGGTATTAATTGACACCATCTAGGTACCATTTACCGACGCATCTGATGCTGACGTGATATGTTGCGTCAAACAAATCAGTGTCACACGACAAATAGCACATAAAGCGTCAACATTCCACATCGACATCAGATGTGTCGCTCAATGACACCTAGAATGTGTCAATTAATGATACATCACCTCTGATGCACGAATCATTGCCACATTAACATGTGCTCACCAATAAAATTATTCATCTGTATATAATATAAATATAGATAGGGCGTTAGTAACTTTTAAATATCAATAACCACTTTAATACGAAATGTCCCAATATATTCCCACCCCAGTCAAGGTGGCAAAATAGATTGTGAGACTTTCCAGACTGTGAATGTAATATATATATATATATATATATATATATATATAAGTATAGAGATTTGCTATGGTGCACACCCTACCGTGAGCACCCCGTGAGCACCGCACACATACTTCGCCTCTTTTCGCTCCAAAACGAATTTTTTAGCCCAATGTTAATCACATCCCCCTTACACAACAACATGATGATGTTGTAAAACAGATTCATCTTCATAAAAACACGCAAAAGATCGATAAGAACAATTTTTTTAATATCACATCCGTGTAATGCTTCTTCGTGTTTTTATGAAGATGAATCTGTTTTACAACATCATCATGTTGTTGTGTAAGGGGCATATGATTAACATTAGGCTAAAAAATTCGTTTTAGAGCGAAAAGAGGCGAAGTATATGTGCGGTGCTCACGGGGTGCTCACGGTAGGGTGTGCACCATAGCAAATCTCGATAAGTATATTCAACTGTGAATGTAATATATAACATATTTACGTCCAAATAAATAAATAAAATAAATTGGGTTGGGTCGGTGATTTGCGCGTAGGACGTGACCGTACGGCAGGCACATACGGAAGGAAGGGACAGACAAACTGCAGCACTTATTAGCGGTTATTGAATGAATTCCCAACTACTTTTTCCATCACATTTGTTCTTCTTAGTTGTTTCATATGTATGATTTTATTTGTTTTCTTTATATCCTCTCTTTCTTTGTTCTTTGTTCTTTTTTTTTTTTCTAAATGATATACACTAGATAAAATACTCGAAATAAGCCAAGTATACAGCATCATTTTAATAACAATTGGCACACACACATATGTATCTGTACATATATATATGTGTTATATATATATATATATATATAATATAGTTTATTCAAGTCTTGGAGAAGTTGGATGTTTTTATCTCCGTACAACATAAGTAGGCTCGAAAGAGGAGGAACAAAATAACATGGGCAGTCACTCTCCTCAATTTCCTCGAAATTCGCAATATTGATATTTCATTTCAGCCCCACTATTCAAACATTTTTCTTTTCTCTCTAAATTTTAAGTAGCACATGCACATGGATGATATTCTGAGCAATTTCCAAGCTAAACCTATTTAATGTGAGCTAGCTATATACCTCTGATTATTATTATTATTATTATTATTATTATTATTATTATTATTATTTTATGTAGTTGTAAAGGCCTCAATAACAGAAGCTGAAGTGCTGAACTCTCAATAAAATAATTCCATTGCGTATGAAATCATCATATTGATAAGTGAATGATTGACCGATCCTAATGATTACATAAAATAAAAATTATATGAAAAGATCGACCCCCTCGCTAATTTTCAGCTGAAAATCCGTCGGCATGTTAGTATAATTCAAATGTGAAACCATTTGTTTCTTAAGTCAACAACACTTTATTTATGATTATTTATTTGTTTAATACGATGAGATGAGATGATCCATATCATTAACCATAATATCATATATAATCTCGTGGCCAGGTTGTGTTTACACTATAATAATATATTTATGCTCTTTTAGAGTCATGCATGTAGCTGCATTTTACAAAGATAAAATAATAATAATAATAATAATAATAATAATCATAATTTTTTTTTCTTACCCTTTTGTGATTAGTGTAAGAATCAAGGAAGCCAATAATAAAGTTTAAACCTATAAACCTAAGCCCAACTCACCAAACATAATTAATAAATAACTTCACTCGTACCTCATAAGTACACATGCATTGTAATAATCTACCTCTATAAATATATATATATATATATATATATACACACACACACCTCTCCATCTTCTCTATTGACATTAAGACATTAACAGTCTCTTTCTCATAGAAAAGAAAAACTCCAAGAATTCCTAATAACGATGAAGAAATTGATGAGGAGGCTCTCAAGAGTTGCAGACTCATCGTCATCGTCGTCGTCGTCTCAATACAACCTCCTAGATCCGACCCAATCAAAATGGGCCAGCCGGAGAAGGAGCAAGGTGCCGCAGGGCCACCTGCCGGTGTACGTCGGAGAGGAGATGGAGCGGTTCGTGGTCGGCGCCGAGCTGCTGAACCACCCGGTTTTTGCGGAGCTTCTCGACCGGTCGGCGCAGGAGTATGGGTACGAGCGGGACGGCGTGCTGAGGATACGCTGCGACGTGGGCCTGTTCGAGAGGGTGCTGCACGCGATCTCCCAGGCGCGTGGGGACTTGCTGGGCGAGGTCGTGGCGGAGTTGTAGCGTAGCGCAGCGGTGGTGGGAGGAGAAAGGAACGCCGGCGTTTGGTGTTAGGTCTTCGTTTTTTGTTTTTTATTATTATTATTATTATTATTTTGGTTTGGTGGGCTTTGTCCATCGTCGTGTGCATGCTTTGAAATGGGTATTATTACGTTTTACCAATTTGCCCTGAATATGTACTATGTAGCTAGCATTCGAATGTAATGAAGAAAACAATGGAGGTTAGTATATATACATATACATTTATTGCTTTTTGTTTTGGAGCCTATTTTTATTGAATTCTTCTTTTTAGGACGTGTTTTTAGTTTTTACCATGTATTGTTAAAATGAATGACTTGAGGATATTTGTCTCCAAAAGGATTTAATTCAATTAATTGATTAGGAGAACAAAAACCAATTTCACTACGAAGGAAAATATGAGTTTATTTTGATAAACTTTCAAATGTCAAATAATTATGTAGTGAATATATATTACCATAACAATTATGTAAAACTTGAAACTCAAAAGGCAAAGATCAGTTTTTTTTTTGTGTTCTCCCGGGCGGTAAACTGGTGGGACCAAGTAAATCCCGAGAACTAACATACTAGCTCGCAAATAACGCCAACCAAGAAAATCAATTAGTACTAATAAATATTTAGGTGTCCATTTGTCTCAAAACCTTGCAGAGACCTCAGTGGCAAAGAAAAAGCAGAGATTTGTATGAGTATATCAAATACGCCTTACAAGCTGGCTTATATTGTTCAAACTGCCACAACGGTAAGTAATTATATCTGTCATACTTTTCTATGATTGTTATTGCTATATTATTATTAGGATTATGATGAATAAAAAGAAAATGACAAGGGAGAATAAAAAAAAACTAACATGAAAAGCTTTGATTTCAGAAGTCACCATCATTCTACAGCTCAAAAAGGTCAATGAGATGAGATTTCATCCAGCAAATGCAAGTCCAAGAATCACTTGGCCAACATGGCTTTCTACTGACTCAGAGCTAATCTAATCATTTCATCTTTCATCTGACACCTCACATGAGTCGTATCTCTAACTAAGATAGTAAGCATGTGATTTACAGCCAGAAATGAAGCACCAACGCATTCAATCATTGTAATAGATTAAGAAAAGAAAGGCATAACTAAAGTAGAGTCGAAAGACAGACAACATACATGCGGGGAAGTGAGTACCTCAAATCTTCTCGATTTGTTTGCATATGTACTTTGCCCTCTCTCGTCGAACAAAGGTGTAGTAATGAATGTCATAATAGAATTGTTCTTCGTAATCATAGCCCGCCTCCTCAAGCCTTCTTCTTGAGCTTCTTATAATGTTGGTAAAGGTTCAGGGACGTTGTGGTACGATCCAACTCGGATCTCAGCCGCTCGTTCTCTTGAATATTGCGAAGCAACAAGTAGTGCTCGGAGAGTTTACTTCTAACCTTATTTTCGTCGATTTGAGCCATCACATCGACCTCTGATACAACTTTAAGGGGAGCTTCTGCGGTTGCCTTCCTTTTCTTAGCGTTTGCTTTTTTATTTGTGTCTTTCGGTGCGATGAAAGCTGCCTCATTTTGCTGGGATAGTTCCTTATATGCTTGTATGGGAGATACGTAGGTGTGAACAACCTGGTTTTGAGATGTTACCATGGTTAGGATGCTTGAGGCGATTGAAGATACAGCGGGATGATAATGTCTTGTAAGAAGGTTGAGTTCCCACAAAACTGAAGCCAATGCACCACTGAGGTTGGGGTCGATTGCATAAGGATGATATTTCTGCAAAGAAAAGGAATCAGCTTTTGGGAAACGGTTTGACTATTATAGTACAAATGATCTTTGATGTCAAACCAACCAAGTTTTTTTAATTCTCCAAACAAAAAACACGAATATTATCGAAAGAAATTGATAGAAAGAAAGCTTTTTGATCTTACAGCAATTGCACCAGCAACAGATCCACCTCCGGCATCATTTTCCAATAAATTACGACATTTGACATTCTTCTGGAGCAAGTGTTTTACGGTGACCAATGCTGAATTTTGTTAAAAGAAAATTGATGAAATCAAATTTCCAAACATAACCAAGAGCTTATAATTATGGGTTGGTAGTAAACTCTAGGACTCACCAGCCACGGACTCCGCGGAAGCAGAGCATAGAGCAAAACTGGCCAACCGTTTTATGAAGGCGGCAGCTCTCTGCATATCATGTTGTCTGTCATCACACAGCATGATTTTCAAAGCTTCAGCGAACACCTCTCCTTGATCCCTACGAACCAAAAATTGCATTTTCATTTTAAGGTTCGGTGATGAATAATCCACTACTAGCAATTTCAAACCATACATGTAATTGTTAGCTCGCATGAGGATGAGACTAATCAACAGTTAACAATGCAAGTCCCAAAGCAAGTTAATTGAATGCTAAAAATGTCACCTTTCAGGTCGATACTCCAATATCAGATTATAGAACTGAACATAGAATTCCTGCAAATCGATATTTAGTGCGTCCAGATTGCTCCTCATTACTCTAAAAGCAACGATGCAGCAACTCAAACGTTCAGAAACCGATAACCGACAAGAATTCTTGGACTCATCTCCAGCTTGGATACCATTGGCCGCGAGTGTTCTCAGGCATTTCATTAGGTCAGCCATAAAATTCACATCAAGAAGATGAGAAAACTTTCCAATTCCACTTAAACACGTAGCAAGAAGGGGATGGTCTCCAAATGCACCGGGAATGTAACTAGCTTCTGATCTAATCAAACAAAGGACAAAAACAAATAAATAAAGGAGAAAATATCTGTCACAATCATATGATAGCTCAAAAAATAAATCAGACGTAATATTCAAAGATGGAAAGGAGGGATGAAAAAAGGGAGATTCTTGGAAGAAAAAGGGATGAAAACACCGTCCAATCGATTTGACTGATAACATATTCGAATGTGGTAGCGAATTCTACTTTATCATAACAGATACTTACACCGGCTGAACAGCATGCTTCAGGATACGGAAGAATATCTGGAATACAGCTGAAAGTGTTTCAGTTTGCATCTTTTTCCGCTCTATAGGATCTTGGGCAAGTGAAGCAGCTTTGTAGTCTGCAGCAACCTGTTTGAATTTACATATGTAAGAGTAATCATTTACTATAATAATATGTTCTAGGGGTGTTAATATACCTCCTCCCTTGTCTTAGAGGTCATCTCTTTTTTAAACTTTTTCCACTTATTATCTGGCATTGGAGTTGGTTCATCCATAACCTTTCTCTTCTTGGCATTTTTATTTCTAGCTTTGTTATCAACTTCTGAACTTTCTCGTTTTCCAAGATCTTCATCAAATGACAGAGACAGCAGTACCTAAAAGCAAGGAATGTGTCACGAGCATATTAAAGTGACCATTACGCATCATTACGTAATTGAATAACACAGCAAGCAGGGGACACGGACATGGAGAGTGTGTGTGAGAGGGAGATATATAATATAATATGTATATATATATATATATAGAGAGAGAGAGAGAGAGCAGGTGTAAATCAAGAGGATTGCCTATATTCGCAACATAAGTTAAAATGGGAAAGGCGTATGTATTAATAAATAGGCTTCAAGGCACTGAATCCTGGAACTGAAGCAAAAATTTACACACTAGAAACATAATCCAAGAACAGAAAATATCCTCACCTCAACAGAATCGGGATGTAGTAGGCAGTTGTTGGCTTTTACAATGTCTGCAATCATCTTCACTACATCCAGTGTGGCCTCACCACCATGTTTATCCTCATTACTGAAGAGTGACTTAACAGCAGAACAGCAAAGTTTTCTGCCAAAACCATAAGAAACCAAATCTTGATATGGAAACTAAAAAAACTGAACATGGATAACACCAAAAAAAGACAAATTTTCTAGCGGAATGGAAAGTAACACTAAATTATGAAACTTCAAAATATCACAATATGCCAGTGAACCACAGGACCAGTCTTTGACAGAAATATTAGTAGAAATAATCTATGTAATAAAACAGAACATAAAAAGATTTCGAAGGATATTGACGACACTGAGAGCCAGTCATATTTATTTGGCCAATCAAAGGAGTTTTATGTAAAGTGACCATAGCGTAAATAGAAATAATCACCTTATGACCTCATCTTCTGAGCATATATTTTTTACAACAGCCGCAATCAAATTATCACGTAGGTTAAAGTGTGGAACCGCTTGAAGCAAAGTACATAAGCAACGAATAGCTACTCGGTTATAGGCAGTATGCTTTTGCAGAGCCAATAACTTCTGTATATATGCCTACAAGTTGAAAAGATATCCAATGTGCGCAAAGTTTTGATTAGTGTGATCTCATTAAGAAACCTAAATATGTCAGAAATAGTTAAAAAATCACTTAATCTGCAAAACCTTGTAGGCAGAGAGTAGAGTGGACTCATAAAATCGCATCCTTTTAACTGTCTTCGATACCTTCGCCTCCAGTTCTTTTTCAGTGGGCAGCCGGATCCGGTAACTGAAGGAAAGAGTCGAATGAATAGGTTAGCATCACAAAACCAACACCAAATAAAATATAGTACATTAATAGGAAAAATAATTAAATAACATTAGAATATTAACCAGACATTCTCACCCTGGAATGATATCTTTAAAAACAGCCAATAATGATTTTAGGGCGAGAGTGACAATGGAGGAATCCCCATCTTTTGAAATTTCCAGCATCTCCTTTAGCAGCTTAATATTAGCTTCTGGGTCCGCAAGTAGAGCTGTTCCCAACTCAGCAATTTTATATTTCTTTTTCTCAATTTCCTCTTCTGCACTGAGATCCCTTTTCACTTCATCCTAGATTCAGGGAACTCATCAGGTTGGTTTTAAATTTATTTTTTTTAAAGAACAGATCTGATAAACCAAAATCATCCTTTCCAAATAGCCAATGAAACAAAATGCATAACCATCAGAAATTGTAATAGCATTATATAACCAACAAACAAAGATCCTAGTCACAAGCAAACGAGTGTAGAGATAGAGAATATAAACAGAGAAATGATGTACCAACACTGCAGCTTGAGGCGTTGCTTGTTGTTGCTCCACTTCTTCCTCCTTTGCTTGCTTCTTCGCCTCTTTCCTCAACTTCTTAAACTTTGCACGTTTCTCTGCTTTTGTCGGCTTAACTACGCCACTGTCTCCCTCTTCACGTTCATCTCCTTTCGGTTCCTCATCAATCTCTTTCTTCTCCTTCAAAACTGCATTGATAAAGAAACAAGGACATCCCAATTCAAACCAACCACCTCACAGAACCAACAATACAGTAAATAAACATTTACCATACATCCTACCTCTTCTGTAATACAGTTGCCCATCAAGCGTCTTAACTGGGAGAGCATCCACCGGATCGACCTCTGCTTGGCTCTCCTCCTTTTCATTTTTTTCTGCTCTCTTTGCCCTCCGTTTCTCATACAATGACTCTAAGACACCCTCACTAGCATCTGCAACTCGAGTGATATGCCTATCGTATAATCAACAGGAAATGTAAAGATATCAAACACATAATCATCCAAAGCAAAGTATTTAGCTCAAAGTAACAGCTAAAGCATAAAGAAACCCTTCGGAACCAAACAATAGTTTGCTGAACATTACCAGTTCGAGGTTTCCGAACCAAACAGCTGAAAATTTCGACAAAACACCTATATGGAGACAATCGAGAAAAGAGGCGCTTACTTCGTGATCGACTGAGTATCCAACTTGGAAACAAAACCGGCGTAATCCAAATTCTCATTGACGAACTGCAAGTCTTCGTCTGATACTTCCACTTCTTCATCGGGAACTTCCGGAGGAAGCTCAGGTGGCAGCACTATCTTCTGCTTCTTCTTAACCATTTCAAATTTAGAAGCAAACAATTACGTTTACGAAGATTGTTGCTCCTGCAAGTAGTACAAGTATAACTATGGATCTTCAATCCAATCTTTTATGCTTAATTACTCTTCGGATGATTTTATCGTCGATTGTTGCCTCTCTGTTGCTGCCCACAAAACCCTAAACCCTTCTTAACAAAACAATTTTCCCTTTCTTCAAATATTTCACAATTTGGGCTTTAGAAATACAAAGCCCATGAATAATATAAACGTGGGCTTTAGACATAAGAGGAATACTTTAAAGCACTATTTTTATATTAAAAGAAATGAATAAAACCTAAAATGGTCGGTAATGGTTACTATATGGATCAATTTATTCTTCGATGTTTCGCCTGAACCAATTTAGTCCTCATTGTTGTCGATTTTGAAACAATTTGGTCCTTTTGTCACGATAAATGTCAATTTTAACGAAAATCTCACACTTGGCCCATACTAAATCATATATGTATCGAATTTTGGAATATTTGCAAGATTTGGAGAGTTTGTACTGTTTTATTCTACTGTCAATGAATTTCGACGAAGCAGATGATCTAGAGCTCATATTCGGATTTTAGAGGAGAAATTTTTAGTTTCGTGCTCTAATTTCAATAACTATTTCAATTTTATTGATCCAAACATAATTTATTGTGAGACACATGTGAGATTACCGTTAAAATTGACGTTTATCGTGTCGAAATGACCAAATTGGTCCAAAATCGATAATATTGGGGACTAAATTGGTTCAGACGAAACATCAGAGACTAAATTGGTCCATAATGTAAATATTGGATACCATTTTGAGTTTTTTCCCTTCAAAATAAATATTTTTCTATTTTTATTTTTACACAATATATGAAGGATATCTTACTTGTATGACAAATATTCTATTAATAGAAAAGAGTACAAATGATGCAATCTTGAAATCATTCAACATGGCCAATCAAGAAAACCAAGTACAATAATCAACCAAAAGCATTAAATCTCAATTAAATAGAAAGGCTGTCTAATGAAGTCTTTGTAAGAAAGGTAGTTGTGTATATTCAAATATGGTTGGAGAAAAATAAATAACATTTATTACAAATGAAACGTCATGAGTTACTTGCCTTGTAAAGAAACCATATAGCATTAAAACACCCCTTGACAAAAATGCTTGTAATAGATTACATACATGGAAATTCTTAATTTCATTAAACACACAAAGATTTATACACTAATTACAAAAGAGCCCACAATTCAAATCATTACATTAAGATCGATCCTATGTTTCTTTACCAATGGAACCTTACTATTACATCGTGGGCACTTTTGATCCCTCGTAGTTATTAAAACATACGACAAACAACAAGTACATCCAACGGCAAATGAGCCCCGAGCTTCATCGTTAGTAAGATTATCTCTATCTTCCACCGAAGAAGACGACGAATTCGAACGTTGCGATCTCAACGACGTTGAGGGCTTGTTCGAAATCGATGAGACCGAACGTTTTCTTGCGTAAGCTTCTCTCTCGGCTCTTTCGAGGGCCAACTTCACCTTATCCAAGGTGCATACGCTTCGTTGGACAATTGACGTGGATAATGGCGGCGTTGGTGATGTAGTAAGCTTTAAGTCTAAGGTTGTCTCGTCGAAGAGGTTCAATGTTTGCCTATGTGACGACGGCGACGACGATGATGAGTTATTGCATCGTTGAAGATAGACCTTTCCTGTCTGAAATATTAGATATAATCAAGGGTAGGGTTTTTTTATATTATATTCCCTATATTTACATGCACGAGCATATATATATATATAAGAGAGATTCACTCACTTCACACACACCCCACACACATATATATACATATACATATATATATATATATATAATATACCTTTAAATCGAGACATTTTTCCCATCCACAAGGCACCTGCAAATCAAGATCTAACTCTTTGGACTCAAGCGATGATAATATGCTACTGCCGCATCCACCGAGGAAGTCCCTGGTGATCATCTCAGCCGTCGATTTCGCGGACTCACTTGCATCTCCACCGTTGAAAATTCTCATCAGAGAACTTACATCAGCAGCCATATGTAATATGATGAGTTGAATGGAGCTTCGTTATATAGAGGTGTGTGAAAGATGGTGGTACCAAACTATCATAAATGTTGAATATTATCATAATGGGGCATTAAATATAAAAAATTTGATTTTAATTGAGTATATATGGGGAAATAAATTAGTAATTAATATTTTAATTAATTGTCTTTGGTTGGTGACCGTCTGCAATTAATGCGATGAGTGAGAATACAGCGCTGTTTGATTTGCTTCCACGCTTCAAATACGAAGACTTTAATGGCTTTCCATAATTTGATGGCTCATTAATTACGGTAATGACTTCATTGATTATTTTTACTATTAACAGTTTTTTTGTATGATATATTCTTAATTACTTGTGCGGATATATTATAAACATATTCAATGTTGACTTTTAAATATATTTTCATTAAATGACTTTCGCCACCATTAATTGGGATAGTGAATGGGATCGAATATTTTATTTAAAATATTAAAACTGCCTTTTTATTGTGTACTCAAATATATAATAGAGGAATTGACTTCTTGAGCTAGTTAAAAATTTTATATTCAATAAACAAATATTGTTTTCAAGGATATGTGAACTAATCGGGCACATGACTCTCCAATAAGAATCTGATGAGTTTCATTCCATTTGGATTCTTTGGGACATCTATTTGCGTGGACTTGAGATGATGCACGTTATAAGGAGAATTAGTCATGCTGAAAGTCGGTGATCGTCTCTGACAATATCGTTCTTGATATTTAATTTAGATTGACCTTAGTCGGAGTGTAGGAAACTTAGTTGGAGTATGAGTGCTACGATAGCCTTATGCATCATTGGATAAAAAAATCTTCATTTTGGTTGACTATAATGGTAACAAATGTGGAGCTTTTTGTAACCCAAGAGTATCTTCGTCTTCATTTCACTAGTAGAAAAATATGTACGTAAATTGGGAGTGCCGTAAGAGTGCATTTGATATTCGGAATTTGTGTGTGGAAAATCACAATGTAAAACTAAGATAGCGCATCAAATAATTGTACTTCACGCTTCAACTATTGTACCTTTACAACTTTCATTTTTTTTTCCTTACCGAATTCTGTATGACAAACACACTCTAAATGAATTATATTCGGCCTGCACTAAATGAATTATATTGGGCCTTATACCCAACATTTGCGAATGGGCCCATTCGGTCAAACAGCCCAATAGCAAGTCTCGAGGGAATTGTCTTTGTCCCCCTTCTTTTACATCAAGAAACGTCTTCCATCAAAAAGCCTCTCCACTGCTACTGCGAGTTCAGAAACACCCATCGGAGGAACACCTCTAAGGTACGTGCAATTTGTTCTCTCCTTTTGTCTGAGCTGATTCCCTAGCTTTTATTCTTTGTTCGGTAGTTTTCGATGTGATTGTATGTGCCTGGTCGATTTCTTCGGTGCTCTTATGTAGATCGGTTGACTGATTTTTGCGTTGAAGGATTTCTTCGTATGCATCCAATGGATTTAACTGTTATGTTTGATCATTTTTAGGATTATAGTTTTTTCAAAGTTGATCGGAATCAAATGGGTGATAGTCAGTACTCTTTCTCCCTCACGACTTTCAGGTATCTCACTGATTAGTAATTATCTAATCTGGATTATTTTTAATTACTGTAGTTTTCATATTTTTGGTTTAGTATGGTCAGTTTACTTCCAAGTGATGTCTCTTTTTACTCAGTCCTTCAGGGAAGCTTGTTCAGATTGAACATGCTTTGACAGCTGTGGGATCTGGTCAAACGTCTTTGGGGATTAAAGGTGATGCCCTTTATTATGCTCTGTTCTAGTAAATATCATTTTATTTGAAATACATCAGTGTTAATTCCTTTGAACTCTAAACGTGGAATATCATCCGTGGCAAAGTTTCAATTATTCATTTTGTGGTTGTTATGCTTAGTAAAATTTCTAGAGTAGAGATATGGATCGCGATTCAAGAATTTTTCTAAACATTAAAATGCATTGAGAGTGCCTAGGATAGAGAAAGATTTACCATGTTAGTTATGTGCAAAATGGATTTAAGGTTTTCTTGTTGTGTGCCTTTATGCCTTGGTTTTCCTACTGATGTGCGAACTGGTCGTTTGCAGCTGCTAATGGCGTTGTTATTGCAACGGAGAAGAAGTTACCGTCCATTTTGGTTGATGAAACTTCTGTAAGTTTTTAGTTGTTCCTGCTGTTAGGTTTTCTCCTTCTCTATATTTTTATTGCATCTATTTAAGTAAGATATTGGCGATGATTTCTTTGGGACGAGGGTCTCATTATGTTCTACAGGTTCAAAAGATTCAGATTTTAACCCCTAACATAGGAGTTGTATACAGGTTAGTTAATATATATCAGTTTTTGAATTTGTTCTCTTCTATTGATCTAGAAATCAAACAAAGTTATGTACCTTTTCTTTTTTTAGTTTAAGATACTAGTTATAGATAAGAAACCTCCTTGCCGCTGACGCTGAGGACAATTGAAATGTGTTTTGATATATTATTGTTGTCTGCTAATGTCCCTGAATTGAGAGCTCTTATGGAGTTGCTATCTCCATAATTGATTAGTATGTATTGATGCTTCTAAAATTCTACACTTCACCAACACCTTATCTTGTAAATGCTTCTATTTTTATTTGCAGCCCCAGGTTCTGCAAATATCTCTGCCACAGGGTTTCTAAAACTTTTCAAATTTTTTATTTTGCAGTGGCATGGGCCCTGATTCTCGTGTTTTGGTGCGGAAAAGTAGAAAACAGGCGGAACAATACTATCGGTTGTACAAGGTAATTTTTCCATTTCCCAAACTTCTCACTTTCCTAGATTCTTGTGATGATAAATTAATATCTTCAACAATTTATCTTTTGTGGCAAATTATTACATTAGGTATGCTTTCATTGCAGTTATATCATCTACTAGGTAAAAGCATTACTGGCATCTTTGAGTAGTATTTTCGATTTCTCAGCAAAATTAATCACATCTTCTTGGACACTAAGTCCGCTATTCTGAGAAATAACAATACTGTAGTTTTCAACCAGTCCTCAATAAGTTTGCTAAACTGTATCTAGTTCTTTTCATCTTGATGAACTCTATCTTCATTTGTGAATTTTATGAGTAAATTAGAAGTGCGGTACAACGATTGGGTGGATGAAGTATTTCTGCTATAAATATGCAGTTCAATATGTGGATTCTATGCTGATAGTTGATTATTTTGTTACCTAGATTAAGACAACTATCCATTTCAATTGCATGTTTTATGCTGATAGTTTGACCGTAGCATCTAATTCTGACCCAGTTTGTTTGCCTACTTGCAGGAACCTATCCCAGTAACCCAATTGGTGAGAGAAACTGCTACTGTTATGCAAGAATTCACTCAATCAGGGTGAGATCTCTAGTTTATAGTTATCATACCTCTTCTCAATATCGCAGAACATTTCATGATCTTGCAAACTAACAACTTCTCCAAGAAATGACAAAACTGAGGGAGATTAGTTTCCTAGGTAAACGAACATTAATAATTATGTGTTTCCAGTATTTTTTTTCCTTGCATATTCAAGGACCTTAAAATTATGAAAAAGCAGCTCACCCTGGCCCTTGAATCCATTTTATTGTCTTTCGATTTTTTAATAATGCTTTGGGAAAACTGACATAAAAATTGAGGCGATTCAGATTTACTTATATTTGAGTCAAAATAGTAAATATCTCACTGTTGCCGGTCTTTTCCTCGTTAGTGGTGTGAGGCCCTTTGGTGTTTCTCTCCTGATTGCTGGATTCGACGACAAGGGCCCACAGCTATACCAGGTATGCATGTACGGTTATTGAACACCATACTCAAATCTTGTTCATATCATTCTAAGGCCATACACTCGATCGGGTATTCTCTAGGTGGACCCATCAGGTTCTTATTTCTCTTGGAAAGCTTCAGCCATGGGCAAGAATGTTTCAAATGCAAAGACCTTTCTTGAAAAGAGGTGCGTACTTCTTATTTCTTTCCCCACTTCAGTTTTTTTAGGGTATGAAATGCTATCACCTTCTGTTATATTTTACCGCATGGAGGATTTTGCAATGTTTCGAAAGAATGCCATCACCTTCTGTCATATTTTACTGCATATGAAATGCCTTATTGAGATTTTATTTAACATCTTATAATCAACATATTATTACTACAATTACTTATCTAAAGTCAGGTTAAGCTGACTTGGCACTATTACTGTAGATTCTTATATTCAATATATATGATGGTTTTACTGAAGCTTTCTTATCCTTTCTGATTCATACTTACAAATATCTTCAGATATACTGAGGATATGGAACTCGACGATGCCGTGCATACAGCAATTTTGACACTCAAGGAGGGGTGAGCAGACCACCTTTTTTGCTTTAATAGAATCACACATTTGAGAAGTTATTACATCTAAAACCAAACTCTCACTCACCTTGTTGTTCTATTCCAGATTTGAAGGGCAGATTTCAGGAAAAAACATCGAGATTGGCATAATCGGAAGCGACCGAACATTCAGGTAAGTGTTGTAAAACCACATCGTGGACGTGTGCATCTTAAGTCGGATTTTTAGTGACGGTTGGCGGGTTTATCATATATCATTATTGTAGGATCCTGACTCCATCCGAGATTGAGGATTACTTGCAAGAAGTGGAATAATTTTAACCCGAGTTAATGGAGATGAGTTGGGTTGGGTTTGAGATATTGTATTGTGTTCAATCAACGAACCTGATATTATGTTAAATGTTTGGAGTCCCAGCTTCGTGCTGCTTGCTTCCTGCTATATTTGTGAGCTTTATAATTCGAATGGATACTTTCAAATAACTTCAGTTATATCTATACTTCTATATAATTTATGGGCAAATCCAAATTAATTTGGTATGATATTGTTAATTACCATTTTATCCTTAATCTTCAAATTTATTCTAATTATATCCCAAAAATAATATTTTTAATTTATAAAAAATATTTTTCAATTAAAATTAATATTATAATTTCATATTATAAAAATAATTTTATATTTTGTTTATATATTAAGCAAACGCATCTAGTGGGCGGGAAATACTAGTTATATGAAATGATATAATTAAATTAAACCTATATTACATCCAGTTAACTACCCTATAAATAAATAAATGTTAAAAGTCAAAAACATAAAAACAGCTTCGCCGGAAAGCTCTCGTAGCTCAGTTGGTTAGAGCACCCGTTTAGTAAGCGGGAGGTCTTGAGTTCGACTCTCAACGAGAGCATTTATTGCTTTTTGTTTGTTACTATTTAAATTCGGCCCATTTTATTTATTTTTTCCTTTTCTGTTTCTTGTTTCCTTCTTTTTTCCCCTCAAAATTAAAATTCAGGATTAGGGTTTCAGATCAGCAGAGCAGAGGTGTTGGATAGGGGGGATACCCAATCAGGCACTTTGGTTAAGTTAAGACGATGGGAAAATCCAGGGACGATGATTACAACCGGAAGAAGAGATCGTCACCTTCTTCTCCGCGCGGTGAAGGTATTTTTTTCGTATTGTTTCGTGTTATATGGTGCGATTTCTTTGATAAGTGGGTTTTTGTTCGCTAGATGAAGGCAGAAGTAAACGGCGTAGAAGTAAAGACGACGGTGACAAGAAAAGGAGGAAGGACAAGTCTCATAGACGCCACTCTCATAAAGGTAACTGATTTTAACATCCTAATGTGGTCTGTCTGTCTGTCTGTCTGTCTGTGTGGGATAAAATCCATGTAGCTATTGTTATTTGATATTAGTTCAGCTTAATTTCTTACTTGTGCAGATAAGAAGTCTGATGAGAAGCATAGGGACAAAGCTCGAAAGCGTGATAGTAATTCAGTGAGCTTCTTTCTCATATTCTTGTTGAGCATTTTGAACTTTCTGTGATTACTAATGTTGTTTTACTTTGAATTCAGTATTTTATGAACTTTGATCTGTGTTGCATCTTATCATGAGAATTTTATGTCAAAATTGTAAATCCCTGCCAAGAGGATTGCCATGTATTCTTTGACATTTTGGTTGAGTTAAGCATGTTCCACGGCATATTGTTCTTTTGTAGCCGATTTTTCCAATACGTTGAGCTGCTGTTATGATCTTTTTTCAATTACATTACAGTGTCTAGATAATCTCTTTTAACCTACGTAATGATATCGTCGTACTTTCATGTTTTAATTTCGAAAGTATCCGTTATTCTATTCTATCATAGTAATACGCCATTTGATATCTGCTCCTTGCCCATTTGCTACTGATACTGACTTGCTCTTTTCACGGAAACTTATCCTTGATTACTTGCCCATTTCCTCTTTATCACGAGAGACATCGTTTCATATGATGGTGTATATTACCACCCTTAACGTTTCTAATGTTTATCCTCATTCAACAGAAACTCAAAATCCAAGAACTGTCCAACGACGATTACTTCTCAAAGAACAACGAATTCGCAAAGTGGCTCAAGGAAGAGAGAAACACATTTTTCTCAGATCTATCTTCTGAAAAAGCTCGTGATCTTTTCTCAGATTTCGTCAAGGAGTGGAATAACAAAGAGCTCGAATCCGAATACTACGAAGGTGTCGCCACTGGGCCACGTTCTTCACATAAGTGGAGCATCAAGAAATAGTATGATTTTCAATGTCAGTTGTAAAGTACTATATGATCATCAAACTTAGATAGTCCTAAGAAACTCTTGCCTTGATTTTGTAGTTATGTAATAATCACACATCTTTGGAGGTTTCTTGCCTACACTTCTAGTAGTGTATCCGATTGTATTTGTGCTATTGTCTATTAATATTTGAGCATTCGAAGTTCATTTTGATCAAACTAAGGTTGCGTTTGGTATATGGAATTCGGCAAGGAAAAGAAAAGGAAAGCTGTTGAAGTACAACAATCGAAGCGGTTTGATGCGCTAATTTAGTTTTTCGTCGTACTTTCCACACACGAATTTCGCATATCAAACGTAACACGCTAATTTAGTTTTTCGTCGTGCTTTCCACGTACGAATTTCACATATCAAACGCAATATAAATTAAAGATATAAAAGGAAAGGAAATATGTAAAGGAATTAACGCCTTGCATTTTGCAGTATACAGATTACTGCGAGTGTAGAACAGTTTTTATGCTGGCTAGGCTTCTATGCAAGGAGCTCTTCAAAGATAAGCGGCCTTCATACAAGTTCTTCACAACATCTGAGTCAAGTTCCTCTTTCTCTCTATGGGTAAATTACCCTTTGCGCCACTCAATGCAAAACCTTATTATAAGCAACCCAAGCCCAGAAATTTCTGGGTTTTTGCAGAAAGGGTTTTCGCTGATCACCAAAGAAACTGTTGGGAAAGAATTGCATGCGTTCTGCTTAAAATGTTGGAGGGATCTGAGCGTGTTTCATACAAACACGCTGATAGGTTTGTACTCCAAGTACGGTAATATTAAATATGCGGAGCATGTGTTTGATAGAATGCCGGAGAGAAATGAGGCCTCTTGGAACAACATGATTTCTGGGTATGTGAAGGTGGGTTTGCACGAGGGTGCCCTCGATGTTTTTCTGGACATGTTGGGTCGGGGATTTGAATCGAATAGCCACAATGTGGCAAGTTTGCTGACTGCATTTGCTCGCTCGGGTCGCATGTTTCTCGAAGGGGCTCAAGTCCATGGGTTAGTTTTGAAGAATGGTTTGCTAAGTAATGTCTTCGTGGGCACTTCCCTTTTGCATTTTTATGGAGGGTTTGGACATGTCGGCGACGCACGTATGATTTTCGAAGAGATGCCAGAGAGAAATGTGGTTTCTTGGACCTCTTTGATGGTTAATTTGGGAGATGAGGGGATGTGCAAAGAGGTTGCTGATCTGTATCAGAAAATGATGCGTGAAGGAGTGAGCTGTAATCAGAATACAATTACTACAGTCATTAGTTCTTGCGGGGCACTAGGTAATGAATTCCTGGTCAATCAAGTTCTTGGTCATGCCACCAAAATGGGTCTTGATCAAAATGTTTCAGTCTCGAATTCTCTTATCTCGGTATTGGGTAGTTTCGGGAGGGTAGATGCTTCCTTTTTTATTTTCAATCACATGGAAGAACACGATACGATATCTTGGAACTCAATGCTTGCAAGCTTTGCTCATAATGGGCTCACTGAAGACACGCTCAATCACTTTCGGTTAATGCGACTCGACCGTCAAAATAATGTAGATGAAAGTACACTTTCCATTGTTCTGTCTGCATGTGATTCATCAGACGGCTTGAAGTGGGGCAGAGGGATTCACGGTTTAGTTCTAAAATCTGGATATGAATTCGATATCTGCATATGTAACACCCTCCTCTCTATGTATTTCAACACTGGGGGATATGAAGATGCAGAAAACTTGTTTCATCACATGCCAGTTAAGGATCAGGTCTCTTGGAACTCAATGATGGCAGGGTATGTTTTAGGAGGCAAATGCTCAGACGCCTTAAGCGTTTTGTGCAAACTCCTTCGCATGGGCAATATAAACTTCGTCACTTTTACCAGTGCATTATCTGCCTGTGCAAATGCTCAATTTCTCCATGAAGGGAAGCTTGTTCATGCACTAGTAATAGTATCTGGGCTCCATGAGTCCATGGTGGTTTCTAATGCTCTAATCACTATGTACGCCAAGTGTGCCGCACCACAAGAAGGTACGAAGGTATTCCATAGCATGCCCGTGAAGGAGTTGGTCACGTGGAATGCACTTATTGGTGGTTTATCAGAGAACGAACAAGTAGACGAGGCACTGAGAGCTTTTAAACTGATGAGGGAAGGAGGTGTACCAACAAACTACATAACTCTGATAAATATTCTTGGATGTTGTAATGACCAAAGCAACCTTGTAAAGCTTGGGATGCCCTTACATGCTCACATATTATCGTCGGGGCACGAATCAGATGAGTATGTAAGAAACTCCCTTATCTCAATGTATGCAGATTGTGGCGATCTAGATTCAAGTAACTATATATTTCTCTCGTTAGTTCATAAAACACCTTCTGCTTGGAATTCAATTATTGCTGCTAGCTCTCGTCATGGTCAGTATGAGGAATCACTGAGACTTATTCTTGAGATGCAAAGAGCTGAAGTGGATTTCGATCAATACAGCTTATCTGCTGCACTATCAGCTTCGGCAAATCTTGCAATTTTAGAATACGGTCAGCATCTTCATAGCTTAGCGGTCAAACTCGGCTTCAATGACTATGACTTCGTCTATAATGCTGCCATGGATATGTATGGAAAATGTGGCGAACTCACAGATATTTTGAAACTGGTCCCAGCCCCCAAAGCTCGGCCAATTTTATCGTGGAATATACTAATCTCTGCCTTTTCAAGGCATGGGTTTTTCAAGAAAGCTCAAGAAACCTTCCACGAGATGGTAAAGCACGGCGCAAAGCCCAACCACGTCACCTTTGTCTCTCTTCTATCTGCTTGTAGCCACGCTGGTCTAGTAGAGGAAGGCCTTCAATACTTCGACTCAATGACCCATGATTTCGGCGTCCCACACGCCATAGAGCACTGTGTGTGCATAGTGGATCTTCTCGGAAGGTCAGGGAAGCTTCTAGAAGCAGAATTATTCATCCAAGATATGCAAGTCCCACCAAACAGCTTCATATGGAGAAGCCTTCTATCTTCCTGCAAAATCCACGGCGACTTAGAACTTGGCCAGAAAGCCCTCAACCGTCTTCTAGAAGAAAACCCATGCGACGACTCAGCGTACGTCCTCTACTCCAATGCATGCGCCACATCGGGAAAATGGCACGACGTTGCTGGTCTCAGAGGGAAGATGGGCTCGGAGAACGTGAGGAAAAAGCCCGCTTACAGTTGGGTCCATCTGAGAAACAAGGTGAGCACATTTGCCGCGGGAGATCGGTCCCATGAAGAGTTCGTTAAGATATTCGAGAAGCTCATGGAGCTGAAGAAGATGGTTAAAGAAGCTGGTTATGTAGCCGACACGAGCTGTGCAATGCAAGACACCGACGAGGAACAGAGGGAAGATAACCTTTGGATGCATAGCGAGAGGCTGGCTTTGGCTTATGGGCTGATTAGCGCTCGAGAAGGGTCGACCCTTCGGGTTTTCAAGAACCTACGGGTCTGTGCTGATTGCCACGCGGTGTACAAATTCGCTAGCGAGGTGGTCGAGCAGGAGATTGTGTTGAGGGATCCTTATAGGTTCCACCATTTCAGTGGTGGCAAATGTTCTTGTAATGACTATTGGTAGCTTTAGCCATGTGAGGTATTTATAGCTATACTATATACAACGAGCGAGCATCTTATCCATGTTGGTACACCTATCAAACTCTATAAGATTGTTACACATAAGCAAAACAATTTTTTTTTGCTTATGTGTCGGCATCTCAATTGAGTTTGATTCTTACCCACTTGAATATGATTGAATAGACCCTTAAGTGCTGGTTTGGTGCGTCGGTATGGAGGGTTTAAGTTACTAAGTTTTATATAAAACTAATTAATTGGTATAAAATAAAATAAATGTTTGGTTATTTAGTTTACAATAATCCACCTTTATCTAAGCACGTATATATGGGTTTGAAGCTATTGTATATAAACTCATGTTTTATGTAAATTCACGTACCAAACACACTAACATGTTATAAATCAATGTTTAAAATGTTTAAACCCATAAACCAAACAAGTGCTAAAAGTTATCTCAAATCAATCAATTTGGTACGGTCATATAAATTTACAATTTTACCATTCGTTTATTATTTATTTCAATTATATCATCACGTATTAATTTTTTCTTTCTAAATAATACACAATTAAAATAAATCTTATATTATAAGATAATATTATATATATTTATCTATTAGTGCGCGAGAGCATGCTTAAAATACTAGTTATTAATGCAGATATCAATTTCCACACGTACTTTTGATAAAACTTTTGGTTAAATAAGAAACTCAGCTAACAATATATTAAGATAAGAAAATCGAAATTTAAATGTTTAATTTGCGATGAATATAAATTAGCAACAAAAAAAAAACATTTAAAAATCAAGAAACATACTTTTTGCTCTCGTTGAGAGTCGAACTCAAGACCTCCCGCTTACTAAACGGGTGCTCTAACCAACTGAGCTACGAGAGCTTATCGTCAGGTATGATGTTTTGACAGATTTTGTATAAAAATGAAGCTCAACTATGTCAAGGAAACCATGGTAGACTCAGAACTCTGAGGTGAGGTGAGTCTCTAGCATGAGCCTTCAGTCATCGGCTTCAAAGTCAACGCAGGCGGTGAGACGTATTCTTCCTCGTGGGTTGGAACCTCAAGACTGCTGCTACTCCGTTTACTCTCGCATTCTTCAGCTTTGCACCGAATCGAAATCCTTGAAATCGGGCCGTTCCACCCACTGCCGGATTATTGCCCATTTGGGTCCGTCATACCCGGCTTTGACCAACAGGCTGATCATATTCTACTCTAAAGTTGGCGACTTGGTGACTGCTCGCAAGCTGTTCGACCGTATGCGTGACAGAAATGTGGTCACTTGGACCGCTTTGATATCTGGGTACTCCCAGAACGGCGATCACGAGAAAGGGTTGCGGGTTTTCTCTGAGATGCGCTGCGAAGGAGTGAAGGGCAATCAGTTCACTTATGGGAGTGCTTTAAGTGCCTGCACGCGCCTGTCGTGCTTGAGCTATGGGTTGCAGGTTCATGGCTGCGTTGAGAAGAGTAGGTTCGAGGGTAATGTGTTTGTGCAGAGTGCGCTGGTCGATTTCCACGCAAAGTGTGGGAAGATGGAAGATGCTTGCTTCGTCTTCGATAGGATGGCGTCGAGGGACTTGGTTTCTTGGAACGCCATGATCAGCGGCTATGCTTATCATGGTATGAGGGACGAGTCGATTTTAGTCTTCTGTTCAATGCTCAGAGAAGGTTAAGTACATGAATTTTATGTTTTCTTTTTCAGTCTTTCTTCCTTCGATTTTGCTTATTCGAACTTATTCTTACAGGCATGGTTCCAGACAGCTTCAGCTTCGGAAGCATCTTGCGCGCCGCAGCCGACAGTCGCGGGCTTTCAAGAATCAGCATCATCCACGCACAGATCCTCGCATTTGGTTTCGGGGCCGACAAGTTCTTGAACGGGTCCTTGATCGATGCGTACGTAAAATGTGGAAGGTCAGCCGTAGCACATCGATTGTACGACTGTATGCACGACAAGGACGCTGTTTCACTCACGTCCCTCATCCGTGGCTATTCTTGTGATCCCACAAATTGCAGTGAAGCCGTTAGCCTCTTCAAGGAGGTGCAATCGAAGATGCTAATCGATGGCATGCTGTTATGCTCCATGTTGAACATATGTGCCAAGACAGCCTCGCTCAACCTAGGGAGACAACTACACGCTAATGCAATAAAAGCACAGAACTACGAGCTTGACTCTGCCATGTGCAACGCCCTGATCGACATGTACTCCAAGGCTGGTGTAATCCATGATGCTGAGCTTGTCTTCGAGGCTGCGAAGGACAAGAATATAATCACGTGGACTTCGCTGATCTGCGGGTATGGGCTAAACGGGCTAGGAGATGAAGCTATAGAGGTATGCAAGAAGATGGAGGGAGAAGGGATCTGTCCCAATGAAGTGACTTTACTGTGCCTGATCTTTGCTTGTGGACATGGTAATAGTTTGGGTAGTAAAGGGCTGGGGTATATATGCGATTCGATTAGAAAACATGGGATTTCGTTAAGGAAGGAGCACTTTTCGTGCACGGTGGATCTTCTTGCCCGCGGAGGTCACTTGAACGAAGCGTACGAGTTGGTATCTGCAATGCCTGAGGATTGTTTTAGTGATGCTTTTGCCTCCATTCTCGGGGCGTGTGGTGTCTATGGGGACCGTGGCCTCGGGTTAGTCGCTGGGAGACGTTTGTGTGAGTTGGAGCCTCAAAATGCTGCGAATTATGTGACCTTGTCGGGGGTTTATGCTGCCTCGGGCTTGTGGGATAGAGCTGGGGATGTATGGAGGTTGATGCGAGGGAAGGCCAAGTTCAAATTTCTTGGTTACAGTTCATAGTCAAACTGCCCAAGAACATTGTCAAGTGCCATGTTTATATGGAGAGAGAGAGAGAGAGATGTCATTCAATCCCTGCATTCTTTTACACAAAAGCACAAGTTTTATTCAAATCCTGCATTTCCATCCATGAAAAGTAGCAGCATTATTAGTAGCAGCAGATCCATGAGGAGTAGTAGTATCAACCTACAAAGAGTCCAACCTCATCAAACTTGGGCAAGAACGAAAAACCGTTCTGGCCAATTGCATAAACAGAAAACAGAAGCATAGCTTCGGAAAGCAAAAACGATGTCTAGCTAGCAGCTATTCACTTCATGCCTCGTTGAGGGCTAAGACCCCGGGCAAAGTTTTCCCTTCGAGAAGCTCCAAGCTCGCACCACCGCCAGTCGAGATGTGGCTCATCTTATCGGCGAGGCCAACCTTCTCCACTGCAGCCACAGAGTCCCCTCCTCCTATGATGGTAGTCACTCCTTTCCCGCTAAGCTCAGCCAGTTTCTTCGCTATGGCCTACCCCCGAATCAAATATATTATTTGTTTATGAAAAACATATGCAAGGGTAGTAAGTAGAATTGATATGGTCTATAAGAGGGAGTTTGCCAATTCCATACCTCAGTTCCACTGGCAAATTTTTCAAATTCAAACACGCCCATCGGCCCGTTCCAGATAATCGTTTTCGTAGTGTCCAAAGCTTCGCCGAAAGATTTGATGCTATCAGGCCCAATGTCCAAGCCCATCCATCCATCAGGGATTTGTGATGCTGGGACGGTCTGTAACAGTGATACAGAAAAGAAAAAGTTAAATCCTCAGATACCCCAGCAAGAATTGAGAAACAAGAACCATTCTAGTGCCTTAACCTTGCTATTAGCATCAGGGGCGAACTTATCAGCAATAACCACATCGGTGGGTAGCAACAGGGAGACGCCCTTAGACTTGGCCTTCTCCATAAGAGAGGTTGCAAGCTCGAGCTTATCCTCCTCAACGAGCGAGGAGCCAACGGCGTGTCCCTGGGCTTTGTAGAACGTAAAGATCATTCCACCACCGAGCAAGAGGATGTCCACTTTCTCCAAGAGCGACTCTATGACACCGATCTTGGAGGATACCTTTGACCCACCGACGATGGCTGCAAATGGCTTCTTTGGGTTGGAAACAGCACCCACTAGATAGTCGAGCTCCTGAATAAAATATTAGAAATCAATAAGGGAAGAAGACTTGGTGAGGTAAAAGAAAATGATATTGAACGGTTTTTGGCCCACATGTCATCACCAAACAAATAGAGGGCCAAAAATTTATGTCTCCCAATCAACACACATTTGGTCTCCTTGTTAAGGTTTTCTTTAGCTCAACTAAGTTTGAAATAAAACCCCTAAATTCGATGGAACAACAACATGGGGCCAAATGGCTACTGAAGTTTTTAGACAATATCGTTAAAAATGGAGCTCGGGTTAATTGATCAATGTCAAATAGAAAAAATCTCACAGACCTTTTGCATGAGGAATCCAGCAACAGCAAGTTTCAAATGCTTGGCAACTCCCTCGGTCGAAGCATGAGCTCTATGTGCGGTCCCAAAAGCATCATTGCAGTACAAGTCTGCAAGTGCTGCGAGCTTCTTCGCAAACTCGGGATCGTTCTTTTCTTCTTCCTTGTAGAACCTAACATTCTCCAGGAGAAGAACGCCTCCCTCCGGCAACTCCGAGACCAGCTTCTCAACTTCTTCGCCGATGCAGTCATTCGCCATCTTGACCTAGCGTTTATGTACCATAGAGCCATTAAGCCAAAAAAAGAAAAAAAAACAACAATATTTTCGACATTAATAAAGAAAGTTCACTAAATCGTTTAGAGGAACATACGAACCTCAACTCCAAGAAGCTCTGAGAGCCGAGGAACAAGTGGCTTCAAGCTGTACTTTGGTGTCACACCTTTTGGACGACCCTGAAAACCCAAATTGAAGAACATATAAACGATTGATAACTAACGGCGCAAACAGATCGAGGCCCAAAGCTCACGATCTAAGCAGATATTGACGTTTCCGTCGAATATCAAAGCAAAAGTAGACCAAATCTAGACGATCGATCAATGAAATCAGCACCCCCAAATCAATTAATAACACGTAGAAACAACGGATTACGGAGACTGATGAATCCAAATAAGACCCACCAGATCGGACCATCGGCAAAAGAACAAGGAAACTTACGAGATGAGAAGTGAGGATGACTCTGGCGCCGTGCCCCATCAAGTACTTGATCGTCGGAACGGCAGCTCTAATCCTCGTATCATCGGTTATCTTAAAGTTGTCGTCCAGCGGAACGTTCAGATCCACTCGGACCAACACCCTCTTACCCTTCAGATCAGCTTCCTTCAAGCTGCCCACGCTCTTCTTCGACGCCATTTTTTTCGCAAGATCACGATGATTGAGAGTCAGGTGATTACTTTGTCGAACCAAATTCGTAGATAATGTAATGTGAGAAGTGTCGAGAAGGCTGCTTTTATAGATTGTAACGTAGTAAGGGAAGGTGAGGTGAGATGATGACTGAGGCGTACGTTAGTAAATGTAAGCGAGCCTTTGCTAACGTGAGCCGCGCACTCTCTAGTTAAAGCCCTTACGGTGTTGGGCTGTTTTTGATGGACATCGTTGTTTCCTATGAATTATTATTTATTTTCTTAACGTTTAAATTTGATTACTTTAGAATAATAAATGCTTTAAATACTATAACACTTTTGGACCGTGACTTATGATGTCATAGAGCTACAAATTATATACTCCTTTGATAAATATATATAACATGCTTATATTATCAGAATACATCGATGGGTCATAAAATAATTTAGGATCTTGACCTTACAAGATGACGCAGCTGCCCTGCTCCCTGCAATAATTCATAAAATCAAGCCAAAATTTCATCAAATAAATATATATATATATATAGTAAAAATAATTTAATAACGGTATTAACTAACTTTTTATTTTCTTCATAGCGGCTTATTGCATCCTGAAACTTATTCCAGAGAGGAGTCGTCTCTTGAAGGTTCACATTCTGAGGTCCACAGAGATATGCCTGAACCACATATTCTGGTGTTCTTGCCCTGTCACAGAAATATATATATATATATATATATATATATATATATAATTATGATAAAATGAAAGATATAATCAAGAATAACATAAGTAGAAGAGTTTTCAGTTGTCAACCTTCCCTCATATTCTGATAGCCAAGCCATGTACGCCGCACCAAAGTACATGGAGACGAAAGGTTTGGTCAGATCATCGACTGATTCAACCTCGTACCCTTTGTATCCCAGATTCCTAGTTTGAACGGCGAGGATCGAACGATAAGTCTCTTCTGTCGGTTGGTTCTTGATTCTATACCTATCTATATATACGATGTCTTTGTTTGTGAACTTTTTTATTACGAGTTGCTTACTTGTAAAGCCAGCGTGTGGTAGGATAGTCGATTCCCATTAGCCCAGTTCGTTGCCCCACTCCGTCTACGAAGCGCATGCTGACCATCTCGGCGATAGCACATAAAACTGTCTGCAACGATAGTAGTCATTATCCCAATATATAAAACTCGATACTAATTAATCTGACGTTGTAATAATGGCGGGTTAGGTTGTGAAAATGTTGTACTTACTGGCTTCACTCCTCTGTTGCTGAAGTGCTTTCTCATAATAATTTCTGAAACAGCCTGCAGAAGGTAAAGAAGCTGTCACTTTGGCTACGTAATTTTGGGAACGAAAAATGGATCATATGTGTTTATGACATGAACGGTTTGGTTTAAGACGCAATGGCACAACAAAAGCCTATCAGTTAGTGCACATATGGTCAGAAGAGCATAGGTTTTGAGAGGATTGAACTCTACGATGCGAAAGATGATAACTTTCTCAGTATTTTCTTTTTTCGATTTGGGATTAACACAAATCAATCATACCCTTAGTTCCACTCTAGAAAGATATGGACGCTTTTCTGCATCGTGAGAAAACCGAACATTTCCCTTTTTCTCGCCAGATTTGGTCCATTCTTTGTTTACCTCGGCAGTACTCCACATCTGTTCCATGTCTTCATTTGAGGTCCTAGAGTCCCATGTTGTGTTGATAGGAACAGATGCTTCGCAAACACAAGTCAGTTGAAATAATAGTACGGTAGATTTTGAAGGGTGGCACCATTCACAGAATAATGCAAGAATTGATGATAAACGGCTTACGTTTTACAGTCGAAACTTCCTTGATAGGTGGTGGAGCTATGTACTGCAAAGGAGGACGAACCCCAAAAACTTTTCTACATTTATGACAGAAACATTTATAAAACCTTGTAAGCTATCCCAGGATGTAGATTAGGTTAAACTCACATTATATATATATACCTAGAGGGAAGACTTTCCTTAACAGCGAGATATTTTTTCCAATAGGGCAGCGTTGATTTATGAGTAGCTATCTTTGTACCGCCTTTGTAAGCTCGAACCATGAACTCTTCACTCCTTTCTCTGCAAATTATGGCATCTTTATTTCAGATACCATGAACTATATAAGTTGGGATGGCTAAAATTTCTTCAAATAACTCACTGCTGGTCGAAGTTCGATAGCCATTTGAGATAGGCAGCTGCAAGATAGACGTTTACAAAAGGCTTATACAAAAGCTTCGAATCAGTAGCAACTTCATAGGCAGTGTAACCAAAGTCTCTACACAAAAACATGAATAAATTAGCAAACAAAAGAAAATACAAGACCGATCGTGATGCTACTAAGGAGGAAACATAAGTTTGATTAGAATTTTAACCTGATAAGCCATTCAACAGTTTTGGGCGAGATTTGCATGATCCCTATCGTCTCATCAGCAGATTTTTTATCGTATTTCCTCGCAAGAGGCCTTCTATCACTTTCAAGCTGGGCTACAGCACATAGCATATCCTGTTGAATTCAACAAAATGTAGTAGTTAGCACATTAAATCTCTGGCCTCTATGAAAAATGCCGTAAAATTGCCGGGAGAATATTATGCTTCTATCACTTTTGATCTTAGCTCCTCTATTTGCTCTTAGAGGATTGTGTAAGAAAAATAGCAGAGTGAACATTCGGACACACATCACTCCAGTACGTGACACTATGATTGTGTTCCTTCACTCTTATTAACCGAAACCATTACCACAAACTTCCAAGTAAAGCTCTACAATAAAATATTTTCCAGGACCACTTTAAACTCAATAATTCCTTACCATAAGCCCATCATCATAAATAAGATAAATTTGCACCATCAAATGTATAGGTCTCTTACAGAGGCTTCTATAAGAATCATAGCATAACAACAGAGACAAGAACACAAGGTTGTGTTAAGAAACATGAGGCAGTAAAATGCAAGTATGATGATTATATACCGAATCTATCTGCGAGACAAAATGCCTCTGCACAGTAATTCCTGCCACAGCCTGTCAAATAAAATCAAATTTAAATTTCGAATTAGAAGAATAAAATGATTAAAGTGATATATCTGGCTACACACCTTCGTCTCTGTTTGAGTCAAATACGGTTCACCATCTGCATCACGCGATATGTGGACTTTAGAACCCATAGTTTCTCCAACATCGGTCCATTCCTTTCTTACATTTGGGTCCATCCACATTGCGTCCAAGTCTTGCGGATCAACACATTCGTTCCAGTATCTGAAACTCACAGCTGCCATTCCCTAGACGAGACACTTTCGTATCGCAAGGAAGATGATCTGATACTTTTTTTCAAGACATTTCATCGAACAGTTAAAAGGGTCCGCTCTAATGATCTATTACCATGAATAATTACGAGCAACTCCAACTTCTTGGAAACAGAAGAATGCAAATATAATTCAAACGACTAAAAAGACATAACTTTATCAATAATAAAACGCAATTCGATCGTAAATGGAATGGAAATTCATACAAAAGTTCAACGCAACAGAAGATTACACCCAGAACCGCTTCACGTTAGATTTCCCAGATCAGATACATTGAACGATGCAGATTGGAATCATAAAAAACCCAAATGCATTAAGCCCATAACATGCATGATCATGATAGGAAAATTACCAGGTGCGTAGGTGGTTTTCGAAAGCTGAAAAACATGAAGGGGAATTACGAAAATGTTAAAAAGACCCTCACAACCCTTCAATATCTCCTCTGACCGAGGAATCTCAACCGATGAAATTCGAGAAATTCTTGGCCAATGGAATTGAAAACCTTGCAAACTCGACTTCATGTTGTGAATAATCAATAATCTTACACGAGGTTTGGTGGCAAATGAGATGGGACTTTGATATACTATAGTCTTTTTCTCGCGTCCACAACCGAAAAAAACTCGGGGGCAGCTAAGCAAATATCAGCGGGTCTTAGTTGTAAAAGTACAAAGTATTTTGGGGCGAAAAGTAAATATAAAAACCTCTATATAACTACGGGATAAAAATCAAAATGTTCCCATGTTTATTCTATGGATCAATTTAATTCCCGATGCTTCGTCTGAACAAATTTAGTCCCTAATGTTGTCGATTTTGGACAAATTTGGTCCTTTTCGTCATGATAAACGTCAATTTTAACGGAAATCTCACACGTGACTCATACAAAATCATGTATGGATCGAATTTTGGAATATTTGCAGGATTTGAGGGGTTCGTACTGTTTTCTTCTACTGTCAATGAAGCTCGACGAAGCAGATGATTTAGAGCTCATATTCGGATTTTAGAGGATAAATTTTTAGCTTGGTGCTCTAATTTCAGTAATCATTTCAATTTTATCGATCTATACACGATTTTTAGTGAACACGTGTGAGATTTCCGTTAAAAATTACGTTTATCATGACAGAAGGACCAAATTGGTCGGTCCATAATGTAAACAATGTAGACCATTTTTAGTTTATCCCCATAAATACACATGGCTTGAAATTATTAATTTATATTTTTATACAGGGTCTATAGGAATTATGAAATATGTATTATTTTATGATTTTAATGAATTATTAAATTACAACCTTATCCTCAAGACTTGCCAAAAGTAATATCTTAAATTATTAACTAAATAAGTATTAATTTTTGGAGTTTATGTAGAACTTTTTTGCACTTAGTTGTCTGAGCTTTATTATACATGAGAAAAATACCCATTGCATTAAGATGAAGATTGTACAGAAGGCTTAAAGAAAGTTGGGTTGATTTTAAAAGCCAAAGCGTTTCCTTCTACAAAACATAACAAATTCTAACAGCAAGAAGAAAGTGAAAAAGGATTCTTCTGCATGCGTAAGATAAGAAGTACACATGGATATTAATAACATGGATATTACACAACACTTGCTCTCTCTTCTTACCTGCAAAACAAAACAACACAAAGTTGAGATATACGTAAGAAGGTGTAATAAAGATGACAAAGATTAATCGAACCGACGAGAGAAAGAGAGAAAAACAAACTCACATCATCGGTTTTTAGTCAATTAGATCTTTGACTGTCCGAGGAAGGATAAGGGCTTTAGGGTTGCAACCTTGGAGTATCGGGATTTCATGTATTTCTCACGAGTCACTCTTAGAAGGGCCGTCTTTGCCGCTTTATGAAATTTCAAGATCATCTCAGCACAATCCCTGTAAAAAAGATATTGTAGTGTTGTCAACTGTTAAGTTCAAAGGGAAAGCAATGTTCAAGAAATAAATGGAATAAAGAAAAGACCTTATGTGAGATTCTTCATAATGGGTATGCTTTGCTAAGAGCGGAGTCCATGTGGGAGAAATGTTCATAGTACAACGTGCAACGTAGATAGCCGATGCACACAACATCGAGGGGTTGTACTTCAAAGATTCGTATTGAACTAGGGAGAGCTCAATGAGGTAAAACGCAAGGTGTTCAAACTGTGTAACAATAAGTTGATACTCATATTAATATCTCAGATTATACGTGGTACTGAAATGAAAATGTCCAAGTAAGTTACCTTCATGTCTGCTTGGGCAGCCCTGATAAACCTGAGCATGAAGACGTATAAAGTTGGCTGATTAAGACGAAACTTCAGCTTCTTTAACATTGTCTTCTCCTGAAATAAATTTTACAACGAGAAATAACGACATTTTGCTAGGTAGTAAAAAAAGGGATTCAATCAGCATGGATAAGAGATTCGCTATGAACTAAACCTACCATATTAAGCACTTGATCTCTGCTATATGACTCTGCTGAGATGCCTATTAAGTCAGCAACCTGTCGTCAATGGAAAGAAACTTTAGTCAATTATATACCTCCAAGTCATATTTTACACAATGACTATATGTTTTGCATGCTCCAAAGGCATTACCCGTGGATGCCAAAAGTCCTCGTATTTTGAAGCCAACATGAGAGCAGTGATGCCAACTAATTGCATCTCATTCTTTTTTATGTTTACGAGGGACAAGTATCGATCTAAGAGTGTAATAGTGAGGAAAAGTGTCTCGTCCATCAACTCAAATTTCATATGGACCTGCAAAACCCAATATGTGGTAAGACAGAGTGGAAATAGATTCTGCTCAGGACATAACGAAGGAACGTTTAGATGTGAAAAGAGATAATGAACCTCAATAAGCCAGTTGATCAATATGCCACGCATTTGTGGTGTAATATCTCTCTGAATTTCCAAGTAGTTCTCCAATAGAGGATTTTGTGCCTTCATTTACAATATTAAAATAGGTAAGTATGAAATGTGTAGAACATATCCTTTATGCACTTAATTTGTGAACTAAGACGATGTATTTAGATTATTATCAACAGACCTCCATAACCCAGTAGTACTGATATATATCATCAACATAATCGCTGACTTCAAGATGGTTGAGACTATCATATATGTCAGGCAAGGGAACTTTGCTAAATTCCGTTGGAAACTGTAAACATTGCTTCTTTAGCGAAAAATGGGTTAAGAGCAGATTCGAGGTGAGGAATTAGATATTTACTACCTTGGATTGAGATATAAGTGCAGAAGTAAAAGACCTCCGGCGATCAGATTTTCTCCTTGAAACGGTTTTGGTTTGGGTTTCAGTAGTAGCATCACCAGCAACATCAGAATTAGTCTCTTCTGAATTCTGCTGAGACGTATCAGTAGCAACCTCACTGGGAAAAGAACTCTTATTCTGTATTTTCTTGGTTAACTTTTTCGTAGTTAAAGTCTGGTTTGATTTTGAATTTGTCTGAGCATTAGACACTGCAGTTCCATCTCTCACGGTGTGCTGAGCCTTGACAAAAGGAGAATATGTTAGTTACTGAATAGAATATATAATTTCGCATAACAATGACAACAAATTCCATGTACAAGCTATAATCGCAGTGCAAAAAATATGAGTCCTTCACTCACATTGAGAGATTTTCTTTGAAAAACTTTGGTATCAGGTTTAGCTTGAGACCTCGACGCCCTAACAGCAGCAAACATTAATGAGTTATATTATCTGTACAAAATATCAACTTGCTGTAGATATGCTGATTCTTATATCACATCAACTCTCACAGTAATTAATTCCTGATTATTAGTCTTCCCAATTCAGAGACTGGTTAATGCAAGATGAGAAAGAAGTTACTGAATGCGAAGAAACTTTAATTACACAACTTACGAACAAGTTTGGAATGTATACATTAAAATTATACATATCACTTTAGTTACGCTAATTACCTCAATATAAAGCCATCACTAATTCTGTTCTTCCCCAGAGGCCGGCTGGTCAACTTACTTGACTTTGGCACAATACTTGTCCTAAGAGTTGGCTTAACTGACACAGGAAAAATAACATTAGCATCTTATTTTTTAATGCTTCTCACCATTTTGTAATTGTTCCGACTTGTGTCAACATCGCAAAGCTCACCAGGTAGACCATGTTTTCCTGAGATCCTTTCTGACTTCTCCAGACTTACGGGCTAATGGCATGAGCATATGAATATCAATTTACATCCAAAACACTTTGTATTATATCACAAATATTATAAGATTAGCCATAACTTCCATTATACCTTCTCACACCTGCTAGTCCTGTTGACTTGCTTTAGTACTGGCAGAGATTTCCTTTTGGGCAACAAAAAACATGTCAACAGAATTGATTAAACTACGTAAGAAATCAACATTAAAGTAGCAAATCCAAAACCTCGTCAAAGGTAAAGGCTTTATGACGGATTTCCTGAAACCATAAAAGAAAGTGTAAAGACACACTCTCCTCTCATAAGATGTACAACGGAACCATTCAGTTCAGATATAAAAAGGATCTCTTGTTAGGATATTTAAAGAATGCATAACTCACATGCCAACTGCAGTGCCATTTGTTGATTGACGCCCCTGAAATTTGGTCTTTGGCTTCTCAGGATTTGCACCTATCATTTAGCAAAGAGGTTTTGTGAAAGACAGCAGAAGTTGAGTATCAAAAATCTGATACTGTTTATTAATCACGAGAAAAGGGATACAATACACTTACTCTTCTGCATATTTTTATTTTCACCTATAGGTTGAGTTCTGTCCACTCTTGCTCTTTCCTGATTTATTGGCAGTTTGACACTTTTGTTACCCTGGAAAATACAGAATTGAGGCTTTATAAGATTGGAAAGGTTGTAATTGAATGTGTAGCTGCTGCATTGTAATATTTGAATCGAGAGAAAAATGGTAAGCAATATTGTAATTAGTAGTTGATCGCATACCCTTTCACGTTTGTCTAATGAACTTGCACCGGACTTGCCTGAATCCTCTGCATATCTTTCATTAAGAAAAATCGAGGATATTCGCTCAAACAAAACTTCAAATCTCGAATGATAAAAAAGCCACAACAAAATTTGTAATTAAAACATACTTCTGTATATGCAGCAAACCCTTCTCCTTCCTGAAGAAATTGAATGCATAAAAAAAATAAAAGCTAGTTACTTACAAGGTAAGCCTATTTTCTCACAAGAGAGAGATGTATTACTCATATAGACATATTGTGAAATGTTTTGAATTTCAGGATCACTTACCGAGCTAAGGAAATTTTTCTGGAATCAGTTTTATCGAAGGTGGTCCCCTTCACATTACTGATATCAGCCAGAACTTTTCTTCCAACATTTAGCTTCGCTGCAATAAGATCTATATATTAAAATCAACTCCTTTAGGGCATTCTTGCCTAAATCTCTGATATTTACCTGATTTATCTGCCTTGCATTTGCTTCTCTCCATATCGTTCGCATTAGTCTATGCATTGAAACATGAAATTTTTAAATCAAAACCATATTTAGTAACACATTGAAAAAACAGAAATTGTCATATGATGCTTGGCTGCACCATCCCCAACTAATTATGAGTAAGCTAACCTTTAAACCATTTGCTTTGAGCAGGCCACCACCACTGTTACACAAACCGGTTTGTTCTATGTCAAATATAGGACCCGAAATGCAACAAAACACACTACTTAAGGTAGAATCAGAAAGAATAATTGTTTTTCCTTGTTATATTTTCCATTATCCGTGAGCTACCAGAGACAATACAAACCTTGTACTGCTGTCTTGAAGGCTTTCACACCTTTTAACTTTGTCAACTTCCGCATAAATCTTGAAACTTGTTACTCGACCTACCCCAAATTAAATTACATATATCAGATAAACCCATTTGAAATAAACATCCAGAGGAATGAGCGAGCACTTCAACAGTAACAAGATATATCACCGCTTCTAGTCATTTTCTGGTCTTGCTTCGCGCGAGTTGCCGCAGTATTCAGTTTCTGTTTATTTTCAAAAAGAATGAAATTACTAGGTTTCTGCTATGATATTTCAAAACCGAACCCCAAATCCACACAAATATACCAAGAAATAGCCAAATCAACATTCAGGACCTCATGTAACATGGGTTGTGCATAGAACTACGAAATTATGGTTCTCTCCAATAGTAGAAACCACTGACATTACAAAATCGATCGACTAAAAATACAAACCAACGAAAGTAAATTGGGGTTTCAGAAGACTTTACCTTGACTGCCACCATATCTCCGTATCGACGACAATGGGCGTCTGGCAAGTGATTATGGCTGTTTTCAGGCTGTTTCGATCCTTCAAGATTCTTCACCACTTGAAAACTCCTTCGACTATCAACCAACAAGGAATCGTCATAATTAATCAAATCAATATCACAAGAAACTCTGCAGAGATCGACTGAGACCGAGACGAATCACGCAATTACAAAGAAAAATCGAAAAAAAATTGTTTACCATAACGAATTAAAATCCCGAAAAATGCGATTCGATGAAAAGAGTAAAGTAGATGTGTGTTTAAATGAGTATTTGACCGTTGGGTGTGGTCTACCTCTATTGCTACGTTTTGAAAATGTATAGTGGTTTGACAAATATACCCCTTGGGCCAGGAATTCAAGTGGGTCAGGCCCAATTACGATCACTTTTGGCCCAATATATATATATATATATATTCAACTTTCAATTAGTGACTTCTCTAATATTAATTTCGTACTCCATATTTCATTGATCTTATGGTAATACCCTTAAATTTTACAGTGTTTTGAAGTATATATGTGCTACTATTTCATCAAGGAAAATATAATGATTCTTTCGAAAAAAATTTATTAAGTTGTTTGGTTTATTACTATCAATGCTCTAAAATTGCTAAGCGGTAGTTAGACGGTGGTTGGTGGAGGCTAGTCGGGATGGGGTCTAGTCGATGACTAGTCGTTTCTAGGCGGAGATTCTAGAGACGGATAGATACAAATAGTCGAAATTATAATATCAAATGATGGGACTCAGCTCATTGTTTAGTGAACAAGAGATACTGGTATGTTTTGCACATTCAATGTGTGCTTAATATATAAATATATATTTTTACTTTATATTTTATTTGTAATTTATATTGTTTGATAGATGAAATATTATTTTTAATATATATTTACAAAAAAAATTTGTTATATAGTTATAATAAAAAAAAAGTTTAGAATTAAAATGGTAATTACTCAATTAACATAAATTTTAAATTAAAGGATAAAATTGCAAATAAGTTTACATATTAAAATTGACAGTTTTTATCCACTCTCCCACTTAATAAATAGTATAAATGCTTTAACAATAAAAATACAATTTTTTTTTTAGATAAAGAAAATATTAAACTAACTATGAATATATATTTTTTGTATATAAAGTAGTACATTTTTACTAGTGAAAAAGTATTTTGGGCTATAGCAAGTGTATTTTTTCCTAAACCTTAGGACGAGTATTTTCATTTTTGCAAACAACTTCATTCATTACATTTTTAACCCCCACCCCCCCCAAAAAAAATAATAATAATATATACTATATAAAATTAGGTACCACTCTTTTTTTTTTTTTTTTGAGAAAAGGTACCACTCTTTAAAAACTCATTGTTGATTAATTTGGTGTGTCAATTTAATTACAATTTTATCCTTAAAATTTTTTGTTGTTTTAATTTTACCATTCAATGTTTTTTTTTTAAAAAAAAATTCCAATTTTTTGCTTAAACGTCTTAATTAATAATAAATCTGAAAATATAAAATAATATTATATATTTATATTTTTTTGCAAGTTAAATAGTAGCAATAAATAATAATTCGAGAGAACAAAGGCATCATACTCTATATTTGCTTGTTTTCTCAATAATATATATATATATATATATATATATATATATATATATCAACAAGTGACTTTTCTGGTATTAATTTCATACTCCATATTCCATTGATCTTATGATAATACCCTTAAATTTTACAAGTTTTGAAGTATATATGTGATACTAAAAATTACTAAGCGGTAGTTAGACGGTTGGTCGAGGCTAGTTGGGACGGGCTCTAGTCGATGACTAGTCGTTTCTAGGCGGAGATTCTTGAGACGGATAGATAGAACAATAGTGACAAATAGTCAAAATTATAATATCAAATGATGGGACTCCTCTCAATGTTAGGATGGTGATTAATATGATTAGGGTTTTGTGAATAAGAGATATATGTTTTAACAATAAAAATAGTATTTTTTTTTTAGATAAACAAAATATTAACCTAACTATGAATATATATTTTTTGTATATAAAGTAGTACATTTTCACTAATAAAAAAGTATTGTTGGGCTAAAGTAAGTGCATTTTTTTTTCTAAACCTTAGGACGAGTATTTTCATTTTTGCAAGGTGTCGGTACATAATTACCTAAGCATGTCATACTAAATAAAGCAAAACGTGCGAGTCCAAATAATTAGATTTGTCTAAACATAAGTTGCATGATAGTAACATTTACTAGCTTTTATTAATCCATTATTTCATTACTAAAGAAAGCTATTGACACTATTTTATTGGTAAAAGTTTGTTGGACGCTTATTCAGAAATATCACTAAAAGAAAAAAGAGTTTTCATTTTTATTCCATCTTCCCATAGTTGTATTGCTTCCAAATATTTTACCCTTTTTTCATATTCCATTGTTTAATTTTATTACCAAAGAAAAAATATTAATGCAACTAAGAATTGACACACACCACACACTCTTATATATTTCTCAATAAATTCCTCACCATCCATATATTATATATGCTCCTCAACTTTTTTAAAAAAAAAAATATCGTTCAAACCCTAAAAAAAAAAAAAAAAAAAAAAAGTAGATTCTTACAAGCACCATCACTATATTAAAACTGTCTTGTTGCTCATCACCCCACCACAACCATGACCAATCACCATCGTCACCATGCCTCAATCCTAATACTTCTTACATTATCACTCGCCCTAACCCTAGCCCCGAGAACTTTCGCCGGGTCCCACACAGCCTGTCGGGACAACGACGAACCCGCCCGCCACGCCGGGGGCGGAGGGTCGGTCCTCAAGCTCAAGCTGATAGCGATCGCCTCGGTGCTGTGCGCCGGCGGGGTCGGAGTGTGCATGCCGATCCTCGGGAAGAGGTTCGAAACCCTAAGTCCCGAGAACGACGTCTTCTTCATGATCAAAGCCTTCGCCGCGGGCATGATACTTGCCACTGGGTTCGTACACATACTCCCCGAGGCCTTCGGGGCGCTCGCCTCCCCCTGCCTGGCAGACGAGGGCGGCGGCGGCGGCCCGTGGGGGAAATTTCCGTTGGCGGGCTTCGTGGCGATGATGTCGGCGATCGCCACGCTCGTGGTGGATAGTGTGGCGTCGGGTTATTACAGCAGGGTTCACTTCGATAAGCGCCCGAGTAGTAGTAATAATAAGCTGGCGAATGAGGAAGAAGGTAATGGCCGTCATGATGATGATGTGCATGTGCATACGCATGCCACTCATGGGCATGCTCATGGAGCCGCCGTTCCGTCGGAGATCCTCCGACAGCGAGTGGTATCGCAGGTATTATATATATGCTTGTGAATTGTCTCTTTTGTCCTTTGTTAGTCGTTTTTTGTTGATTTTTTTTTTTCTCTTTTTCTTTTTTAAAAAAAAAATTTATTTTTAAAGGTTTTGGAGTTGGGAATTTTGGTACACTCGGTGATCATTGGGGTGTCGTTAGGAGCTTCGAAGAGCGTGGGGACGATCAAGACTCTAATGGTAGCTTTGTCATTTCACCAATTTTTTGAGGGTATTGGCCTTGGTGGATGCATTTCGCAGGTAAATAAATATTTTATAAATACATTGATTATAATATAGTGTTGTGTGCGTATATAATATATATATATATATATATATATATATATATATATACACGTATGGACAGAGTTATTGGGAATATATATTGTCATTATGTTATCATACTTGATCAAAATCTTGGAAGAATGGGATTCCAAATGTCCCCACAAGTCATTCAATAATTGGTTATTAAAGTATTTCTACGGCAATTATGATGCTAGTTTAGATATTTGGGATATATTATATATATAATTCATATTTTTTTTTTTATCTCTTGCATCGGATATTTAGATGAAAGATAGGAAGAATTATTTGTATTTTAGCACTTTCGGACAAGATACAATTTATTTGCATGCGATAGTCGGCCCATTAAGTCAATAAAAGAAAGGTGATGTAATAACATATGCATGCATGCATTATTCCAAGTGAAGTATTTGTATTTCAACCGATGTATAAATGAAATAATTCAATCAATTCGCTTTTTTCTCTTATTATTAATTAGTAAATAATTAGTGTATGTATGATTTATCAAGATGAATAGCATTATTTTTCTCATAATCAATAATTATTAGGCCAAGTTCGAGCCCATGACGACGAGCATTATGATGCTGTTTTTCTCGCTGACGACGCCGATAGGGATGGGTGTGGGCATTGGGATTTCATCGGTGTACGAAGAAAACAGCCGAAGAGCTCTGATGGTCGAAGGCATATTCGGTTCGGCCTCTTCGGGGATTCTGATCTACATGGCCCTCGTCGACCTCTTAGCGGCGGATTTCATGAATCCGAGGATGCAAAGCAATGTTAGGCTTCAGTTGGGCGCTTACGCTTCCCTTCTCTTGGGCGTTGGTTGCATGTCTTTTCTTGCAAGGTGGGCTTGAAGATGAGAGAGAGAGAGAGAGAGAGAGAGAGAGAGAGTTTCTATATAAATAGCTTGTTTGCTCCTATGTTTAATTTTATGTCGGTGTATATATATATATATATATATATACATAAATATATATGACGATTGTGTGATTACATGCAGTACGTATGTTTACTAATGTATTATTGTTAATGTAAGAACACATAAAATGTCTTATAACGGCATTTTTGTATAAATCTTGGGCATATAGCAAGCAACTCTATTAAGCTATCTATATATGCATATATCATACTCATCGAAGATTAAATCAGCCATATAGTGCTAAAGTTGAAGGAGACAACGTACAAAAACCCTTTGAGTAAAAAGCAAGCAAAAACTCAAGCTTTTGTTTTAATTGCCAATGTCAAGGCAAGTATATGCCTCTTCACATACACACCATCAAATATGTATATATAATATATATATATATATATATATATATATAAATGGGACTTTCTACGTTTCTTCTGGCTCACATTTTCTACAATAATGCTGTGGAAGTTCAAAGTGAACTAACGCTACTAAAGAACTACACTTATGTTCCCTTTTATGTATTGGGTCGGTCCCTTTTTCTTCCTGCATTATTCTATATATATATATATATATATATATACTCAAAACATATATGTGTGCTTATTCCATTTCTAATCTCTCTCTCTCTCTCTCTCTCTCTCTCTCTCTTTATATATATATATATATATATATGTGTGTATATGTTGTAGAAGATCTTTGTGGAGCGAATAGTAGTTTCTTGAGTATTTGACATGGAGAAAAATGAAGTATTTAGACGGCGGTTATGTGTCTTAAGCCTTTCTTTTTGTCTAGCAGCTACTTCTAGCCTCATGGCTTGTGGTAAGTTATTTACACACACCAAGAATTAGTTAGTTAATTTGATTGAAGTTCATTCGATAGTTATTAGTTCCAACGTTCAAACTAACTGATACTCTTTGTTCAATTCCTTGGACAGATGCAAGAACTATTTACGACCCATTCGTGTCCGAAAAACACGCCGCCAAGACAAAAATCGAAGCCCTAACCGATATGGACGACGTAGGCATGTCGAACTCCGATCCATACTTAAGTTCTCCGATCTCTCTACCGCCGTTCGATTCTCTCTCGCCGTATCCTTCAGTCGAACCAAACCCTCCTTACTGCATATATCCGCCAAGCCCGATCGTGGGCCCGCCCACATTTTCCAGTCCGAGCCCGGAAATACCTCCTAACCCCCCGAGCCCACCAGAAGGCGCCGTTCCTACACCTACCGAGCCTTTCTTAAGCCCGCCAGCAACCATTCCAGCACCTACCGAGCCAGTCATGAGCCCGCCGTCGGCAGTTCCAACCCCCACCGAGCCATTCTTAAGCCCACCGTCGACTATTCCAACCCCTACCGAGCCTATCATGAGCCCACCGTCGACAGTTCCAACCCCCACCGAGCCAGTCACTAGCCCACCGTCGACTATTCCAACCCCAACCGAGCCAGTCACGAGCCCACCGTCAACGATCTTTCCATCGCCTTCCGGGCCAGCCTTGGGCCCGCCACCTTACTTCGAACCAAGCCCGCCAGCATACACACTCCCAAGCCCGCCGACCTACAACATTCCGAGCCCATCTTACACCACGCCGAGCAGCCCGAGATTCCTGCCTCCGATCGTCTATCCTCCGCCCACCGTGCCTCCGCCGCCCTACCGGGCCCCCGCCACCGCGATGTGGTGCGTGGCCAAGGCCTCCGTGCCCGGCCCGATCATCCAAGAGGCGATGAACTATGCATGCGCGTCGGGGGCCGACTGCTCCCAGATTCAGCCCAGCGGGCCGTGCTTCGAGCCCGAGATGCTGATTTCCCACGCTTCGTACGCTTTCAACAGCTACTGGCAGAGGACTAAGGTGGCTGGCGGGACTTGCGACTTCGGCGGGACGGCGTTGCTCGTCACAGTTGATCCCAGTATGTTACTCGACTTAGTTATATATATATATATATATATATATATATATATTTACTAATTAATTTATGTTACTGTTATATTATGAAGGTTATGATGGATGCCATTTTGTCTACGGTTGAGTCCGAACAACTTATTGCATGGCCGGGTCGGAGCTCCATATATTTGGACCGCTACATCAGTTGGTGTCGCTATAACACTTTGTTTCTCTAATTGTTTGAGCAGCGATTTTTTGTAATTAACTCAATTATTTTGAGGATAATAAAGACTTTACGTAGATGGGTAGTTAAAATTTGTTTTATTTTTATTTTTTATTTCGTGAATTAATATGATTATTGTAATCAAAGTGATGTAATAGATTCATTACAAATCTAGTTATGTTGCAAGAAGACGGCGTATCATTTTTTTTTAATTATCGCCAACGTAAGAACTAAGAAATGTTGATATAAAAATTACAAATTGGAACAAAAAAATATGATAAAAACGTAAATAATAATAATAATAATATTTTAACTTTAGATATAAGTTTTTTTTAAAAAAAATTTAAATTAGTATAATGAAGGGCATTTTCTAACATAACAATTGGCCTCAAACCGAATGAAAAGGCTTTTACTTCAATCATGTTATCAAGTAATAAATCAAGTACTAAAGTTAAAAATATCTCCTCAATTAAAAATATCTCCTCAATCAAGTACTTCAATCATGTTGCTAAATAGATGCAATGTATGTAAGATCAACTTGTAGTCGCAGTCCAATATCAACTATTTAAATCTAATCTAAATTATTAGGAGAGTAGAAAACAAGCATGAAAGAAAAGAGAAACCAATACAAATATATAAATCGATGATTATAGTTTTTGTAATGAATTTAAATATTTGTTCTTACAAGCCCTCCATTAAGTTCCACTTGAGGGATTAAATGTCAAAATGCGTGATAGTGACGGGGAATCCGTGAATACATTTTAGATAATAAATAAATATAGTATTTATCTTCTCTACTTTAATAATAATAATAATAATAATAATAATAATAATAATAATAATAATAATAATAATAATAATAATAATAATAATAATAATAATAATAATAATAATAATAATAATAATAATAAAAATATATGTATTCGTTATGGTCACGATTCCATTGCGTAGTATTAAGACAAAACCATGTGACCCTTCACAAAATAAACCACTCTTATTACAAGTTGAACCCAAAAAACATATATACATGCAATTTGAAATTTTAAATTCAAATAATAATGATTAAATCACCTTTAAGTACCACATTTTTTTTTCTTTTTCTGGTGGAAAAGGTCCTCACTCACGATGTACATGCATGCAAATGCTCACACAAAACATCACACCTAAATTCGACCAACGCACTATATATATATATATATATATATATATAAATGTCCTTACACAAAAAGAGTTAGCTCATCTTCCCCTTCTACCTTCAACACTTCAAACTCACCACCTCATAGCTTACACATGGATTTATTACCAGTGAAAAAACCATGTCCGAATCGCCAGGTCAGCACCTACGAAATAAAATCCCATAATCTATGCTACAAAATCTCCCCGAGATATGGCTCCTTTAGCTGGCCTAACTTCACCAGCCTCAACAGCAAAAACACCAAATGCATCTTAAAGAACGTAAACTGCGAAGCCAAGCCCGGAGAATTGACAGCCATCGCGGGTCCCAGCGGTTCTGGCAAGACGACGCTGCTCGAGACCTTTTCGGGGACGGTCTTACCGTCTTCGGGCTGTGTCCTTGTCAACGGTTCTCCTATGAATGTAGCTCATTTTCGGACAATCTCGGGCTATGTCACTCAAAGTGATGCCCTTTTCCCATTGCTTACGGTTGAAGAAACCCTAATCTACAGCACCCTTTTGAGGCTTAAAGTCGCCCGCGACGAAGCCAAGCTTCGAGCCTTGAAGCTGCTGAAAGAGCTCGGGTTGAACCACATTGCATGCTCGAGGGTGGGTGACGACTTGGTTAGAGGAATCTCAGGCGGTGAAAAGAGGAGGCTGTCTATTGGCGTGGAGCTGGCCCACGACCCGAATGTTCTTTTTCTCGACGAGCCAACTTCTGGGCTGGACTCGGGCTCGGCCCTCCACGTGATGCTGCTGCTGAAATCCATGGCCAAGAACCAAGGCAAGACGGTGATGTTAACCATACACCAGCCGGGGTTTAGGATTCTCGATCTTTTCGACCGAGTCGTTCTCTTATCGCACGGCGAGGTAGTTCATAAGGGTTCCTTGGAGATGTTAGAAGAGGCTATCAAGTCTGCAGGCTATTGCATTCCAAGGCATGTCAACGCCCTAGAGTTTGCGATAGATGTGATGGAAAGCCTCGAACTAAAAGAAGAGCACAATGAGCATCATGATATTGGATCATCTTTTAACTATACGGAAAAAGGAGATCGAAAGCATGTTTTGTACTGTAATTCTCGGTTCAACGAGGTAGTAATCCTAAGCCAGAGGTTGTCAAGGAACATTTTTAGGACCAAACAGCTCTTGGCTGCAAGAACGATACAAGCTCTGCTGGCGGGCATCATCTTCGGGACCATATTCGTGGGCTCCTTTTCGAACTCCAAAGAAACAAAACTTCAAAACCAGCTAGGGTTTTTCGCCTTCACTCTAACCTTCTTAATGTCCTCTACGACCGAAGCACTGCCGATTTTCTTACAAGAGAAGAAAATCATGACAAGAGAGACCTCAAGAGGAGCTTATAGGGTCTCATCCTACGTTATATCAAACACGGTAGTGTTCTTACCCTTTCTCCTAATGGTAGCACTGCTTTACAGCGCCCCCGTCTACTGGCTAGTTGGCTTGAGGCACAACGACATATATGGATTCGTCTACTTCTCTTCGGTTGTCTACATGGTCATCTTAATGTCCAATTCTTTCGTGGCGTGCTTCAGCGCATTCGTGCCTGATTTTATTACGGGCATGTCTCTGATCGCTGGATTCATGGGCTCGTTTTTTCTTTTCTCGGGATATTTCCTGTCGAAAGATACGATTCCTAGGTTTTGGGGTTTCATGGAGTGGCTGAGTTTGTTCAAGTATCCATTCGAGTGCTTCATGATAAATCAGTACGGCGGGGAAGGAGGGAAGCTGAGGTGCTTGGAGAGCATCGGCGGCGGCGAGTGTTTGATGTACGGAGATCAGTTCTTGATGCAGCAGCATTTGAAGGAGTCGCAGAGATGGAGCAATGTGATTGTGATGGTAGGGTTTTTCTTGGGGTATAGGTTTGTTGGCTATGTGATTCTTCTGTACTTTTCATTCAGGCATAGAACCTAAAAAAATTTAGTTTTTTTTTATTGTAAAAAAAAATATCATTTTTATGGGTGGTGATTGTTATTGGGACTAAGGTGACCTTGGGGGATAAAAAAAAAAGTAGTTGTACTTTGTCAATATATATGAAGGGGATAGTTTCTTTTTCAAGTCAATTTATTATTTACAATTTTCCTACACTTTTATGGGTTCTCTAAATAAAACATGTTAAAAATGAAAAAAAAAACCCGACAGACTTGAGCGTCGAAGGAGCGTCGTCGTCTACCCTCTAACGCAATTTTTGTGATATTTTCTGGCAATTATAGAGAAAGCAAAGATACCAATTTACAGGACTGGTTGATTCCAACGCATCATTAAGGCAGATGATTTTTTCAATGCATCAAGATTAATACAACATTAATACTATCTATACTATTTATTAAGCTAAAAAATGCCATTTGAGTCCGTCACTTGCAATTTACAATTTAACCATTCTATTTTATTATTTAATTCAATTTTAGGAAATTATCATTTAATCCTTTATTTTTTATTTATTATAATTATATTCTAACGAATATTTTTTTTTCTTTTTTATATATTAAAAATAATATGTAATTCAATTTCATAGTACAAATTTCATCTATTATCTATATTTATTTATTATGACACGCATCGAGCATGCATTAGATACTTGTGACTATTATTCATGACAATATAATAGAACAAAAAAAAAAAAAACGTTACAATCTACTACATGTTAAAACCTCGTATACATCGATTCACATAACATAACAACCATGGGGGTTTTCATCACTAAAAGCATCGCCGGCCTGATTTGTGTAGTAGCTTGCATGGTGGTGGTGACTGCCATGATTATAGTTATATCCATGCTTGTTGTAATTATAGTACGACGAAGGCTGTTGAGTCGCATAATAATTAGAACCATAAGCATAGGTGGTGGGTTGATTATACTGCATATAATTACAATTATTATTATGATGTCCCACGAAATTATTATTTCTAATATGTGGATTAAATGGAAAATTCCATAATTCGGCCCTCTTCCCAGTTTTCCTCCTCACTATCTTGAGGAGCTTCTTCTCTTCTGCCCACCCACTAATCGTCACCTTCTGCAACCCCATGTCTATCTCCACGTCGTCCACCCCTAATTTAATTATTATTTTCTAACATTATTATTCCTTCTTACAATGATACATATATATATATATATATATATATATATTATAGTACATGGTATGTAATAATACTTTACCTTTAACCTTCTGGAGAGCTTTCCTTATCTCTTTCTCACATCCCGCGCAGTCTATGTGTACACGCATTTCTGTGATCTGCAGAAATATATATATATATTATATATATAGGGATATGAATGATTTAGCAATAATAATTCAAAAAGAAAAGAGGCTGAGACGACAAAGAGAGGCTATACCGTCATCTCTTCTTGAATGTAATAAAATTGTCCTTAGGTTTATTTCTACTTTCGCCTATGTTCAACGTCGATATATATATATATATATATATATATATTCCACGAGCCACATGCATTATTATTCGCAAGCATTTGTTTGCCGACCATGCATGGGGCATCTCTTGCGCTAGCAGCAAAGGTTGGAGGTAAGTCAACTTAGCCGAATGGAAATAATTTCTGAAAAGTCAACTTAGGCATTGTTTGACTTTTAGAAAAAGTCAACTTAGAAAGCGTAGAAGAAATCGGTACAATTCAGAACACGCCGCTAGCAATCACGGCGAGAGCTTTGACTAAAATAGCCCCCGACTGGGACTATTTTTTTTAAACCGACCATTATTATACCTTATGTGAATATTAGTAATTCCTTGGGGGTTGAAGTGCAATTTGTCAATTAATTATTTCGGCAACCCTAACTTTGGCTGAATTTGAGAGTAGAAAGTAAAGAGATCAATTTCATCTGCGCATTGTGTTGTGTTAGCTAATTGGACAACAATGTCATGGAGAAGCCAGCTTTCGCGGAATCTAAAGGAGCTTCGCATCCTATTGTCGCCGTCTTCACCGTCCAGTGCTTCGACTAGGTTTCTTCATCTCTGGTTTCTTTTGTTCAATTGTTTGTTTGTTGATGTATTTTTTTTGTTAATTTATGTTTTGGGCAGAGCTTTTGTGGAGAATAATTATAAGGATCTGAAGACGAAGAATCCTAGGCTCCCTATTCTGATCCGTGAGGCCACTGGGATCGAGCCTCAGCTCTGGGCTAGATATGGTAATTTGTCATTTGTAGATCCCTTTGTGGTGGTTTCTGAACCTCACTTTTGATTAGATTAATTTTGCAATCTATCTTTGCAGCAGTATTCAATTTGGGTGTATCTGGCGTTTGCTTGTAGCAATTTCGTAACGTTTTTTGCTTTTGCAATCGTTGTGTCGTGACCTGCTTTTTTTTTTTCGCATTTCGTCATGTAGCACTGAAGGCTGGTTTTTCCCCTTGTGTTGGTCGACACAGAATATGGTTGGATTATGATATCGTTGCGACCAATTTGAGATGACATGTTGATTCTTCAATCTCTTTGCTCTTCTCATTTTTGTGTTCTTGTTTAACAATTGGAAATTTGGGACTATCGTGCAGACTTCATATGTTCTTGTTTCAGTTAGATGATATACTTTGTCTTTTCACCTGCCAAGCAGTATTGTGAGTGAATGTTATATGACGGTGTAGTCTCGTCTCGTGGACTGAACAGGTTATTATACATCCAATCCAACTCCTTAGATGTTCCATAGAAAATGCATATGACATTGCTATCTAACCGATCAATAATTAGCAAAGTAGTCCTTGATGTTAGTTATATGCTAGTTTTTCTATTAGATAAAATACATCCTGAAACGGTTGGCATATCGATTTTGACACTGGCATCAATGTCATCACATTATGTATTTGTTTAAAGCTGGAGCATTTTGCAGCATAGCCTTCACCATTTAGATTTCTTTTTTTTTTTCTTTCTTTGTGTGGCTGAGTTGTGTTATTTCAAAAAGTTTGATCAGCAGTGTATTCAAAGTATTTGGCATCCGAGCTTTTCCATTATGCTAATAAAAGAAAACAGAAGATTTGGAAACTATGGTGCTGCCTGTGACCTGGAACTTATACAGGACCAACAATTTATGTGCTTTCCTATCCTTTGTTATGTTAATCGATATGGCTCATTCTTATTGTACACCCTTCATAAACATTAGGATACAGCTAGAAGGATAGAATTGTTTGCTAATATTTTTTCATTAACTTTCGGAGCAACGGTAGAATTTCTGGTTGAATCAAGATATAGGGCATTGTAGATGATAAGAATGCCTCTACTCTGTTACATTGTTTCGTATATATTTGGGATTGGGTGGAGAATTTTCTTCATTAGCAACTTAGGCGCGCAATAACCGTGACTTGGTGTCCTTATTTTAGTTAGATATATGCCACTTTACCATTGAAAGATGATAACTAAACACATGTTATCTCCACTCTACTTCTATTTATGCTGCTAAAGACAATGTCTTCTATAAAACAATATTTTGGTCTGTATATCATTTGACGTAATGTGATCTGCAACAGACTTGGGCGTGGAGAGGGGAATACGCCTCGAAGGCTTGAACGAGGAGCAAATCTCAAAGGCACTTGAGGATCTCTCTAAAGGAGCCCAGTAATTGTTATGCTTGCTTTCCTAATCCAATAAAATCCTTCAAATTCCAGATAAATTTTTTTTTTTTTCGCTTAACGTTTACTTATGATCGATTCGAGACAACATCTGATCTTTCATAAGATTGTATTTGTGTGATGGATCTTTTCATTACAATATGGACTCCCCATTAATGCCTCTACAGATTGAGGGAGCTATGTATTAAGTTGGAGAAATGAATGACACTATGTTCTTTCCAGCCTCAGATCAGATGATGTAATAATAAAAAGTTGAAACCAAACTAAACGTTTTGTCTTTATATATATATATATATAAATTTAATGTTAAGAGTTAATTAATTAACAACCTTCCCTTGTACCAGCCTCAGATCAGATGATGTAATAATTAAAGTTTTTTTTTATTAATATTTAATTAATTTTAAGATAGACTATGAGTGATGCTAATTAAGTATTAGTATCTGAATTGTGGCTAATCTGTGAATATTCGAATTTAGAGGTCTCAAATTGTAATTACGCAACTTGGAAGGAGATTTTAGGAGAAACCCTACTCTTTTCCACGGTAGCTCGGCAAGTCTACTTGAAGAACGTCACTCAGCTCGAAGGAAAGATCATCACTCAACAATGACAGGGATCAAACATTTGTTGCTTAATCAGGCGCGGCGTAGTTTCTACAATAATCCTTCTCCGATCAACCTCCTCGGCCGGCGATTTTTTAGCTCGGAATCCGATTCTAGTGCCCGTAATCCCCTACCGATACAGCCCGTTTCCTACCAACCTAAGCCCAAACCGCCACCTTCCGAAGAAGATGAAGAAAAACGACAAGAGCACCAACAAGTACAACCGGGTAATGTGGACGCGGAAAACGCGCGTCCGTGGTCGCGAGATGAGCTGCGTTATATGAAGGATACGTCGGTTGTTTCGCCGGTGTCGTACCCGACCCGTGTGGCGCCATTGCCAGAGGACAAAACGCAAGTGTCTGTGGATGAGGAGAGTGAGAGGCGTGAGGAGTTTGATAGAGAGAGTAGGGCGATTGAGGAGGAGAAGCTTAATTACATGAGAAGGAGGGGGTTGCTGAGGTATGGGAAGCAAGAGGATGACGAAGAAGAAGGGAATTTGCCGTTTCCGAAGCTGATTAAGGTGGATAATGCTGAGAAAAACGAGAAGACGAAGAAAAGCAAGGTGGTTTATGATATCAAGGAGGCCATTCGGCTTGTCAAGGTCTTATATGCTCTTACTTTTTGCTCTTATCGATTTCAAGAGATATGCATTGTACATATGATTTTATTTTTTCTGTATTCGTCATTTCCATTGGTTCATTTGATGCGGAATGGAGCTTATAAAGAATTGAATAATCTGTTTTGGTTTCTCAACCATCTGATGAAAAATCAATCCATTACTTCCCTTTTGACTAGTTTTGGATTGAAACATAGGCTCTCACTTAGATCTTTTTATGAATGGAACTAATATGATCATGACTACAACTTATTACATGACTCGGATAAGCTTAGTACATATGCTAATTGCTATGTGCATGGATCCTCTTTGTGTATGTGTTGACTGTATTTTACGAGTCATTTTCACGATCCAGTTGCTTATTAGATTGCTAGCAATTTTTTTTTTGTTCATCCTGTCTATTTCTTTGATGTCTTGTTGCCATTGCCATGCTTTTAATCTAGTATTCATATTTATAATGATTTGGTATGATTGGAATTTGAACAATTTCACAGGCTAATGCCAGGCCAACCTTTGATGAAACTTTAGAAGCCCATGTGAAAATGACTCCTGATTTGCGGCGAACAGATCTGGTATGATCTTTGTTATTTCTTATACTCTTATTAATACAATAGTGCTGATGTAATGTCAAATTTTTGAAAAAGAATGAAAAAGAGATGGATTTTGGGGCTTTTTGAAGTTTTTCAAAAAGATATGGTAGGATTAATTCAAATTCAATTTCTGCACAACTAACACCAGAATTGTTATACGTACTTCATTAATTTCATGGGAAAGGTGCTTCCTGAAAAGCGTCCTACTAAATGGATAATTGTCATCGAAGAAGCATATTAGCTTTCATTCAATGCAATTATTCAGTACAGAAACCTAACAATTTGATATCGAATTACAGAAAAAGGAGAGCACCATTTCTATACGTCTCTTTCTCATCTTTAGGCACTCTTATAGTTGCTGACAACATCAGTCTATGACCAAGTTTTAGACAGTAGCTTTCAAATTAAATAGTGCTCTTTCTACGCTGTGGTATATTCACTTGCTTTGTCTTATTACAAACATTTATGCCTTCATATTTATCCTCCGGATAACTTTTATCACCTTCCACCCTAAGAGGATTACCTTTCTCACTTATTATCTGGAATGCAGAAGCTGAGTGGTTTTGTGCGCCTTCCACATGGTTTTGGTAAGGTAAACAATATGATTTATCTATAATCTGGTCCAGGTACCATAATTTGCTGCTACTATTATATGATACTGATACATCTTTTAGACATATCGAGTGGCTGTCTTTGCGGAAGGTGCTGCTGCTGACGAGGCCCGAGATGCTGGAGCAGACATTGTTGGTGGTCCGGAGCTTGTGGAGAGGATTCGTTCTGGTAATGAACTTTTTTTTTGCTATCATTTGTTAAAAAGCATACATCAAATGAGATAACCTATAGTTTATTTTATCATTTTATTTTGTTACCTCTCAAGTAGTTTTCTATTTAATTCTATTGCTGTCAATGTGACCACTAAAATAGAGGCACTGTCTAACACATGGAGATATGTTTAGGTAAGTTATGTCTGATGGGTTTGCACTTGTCTTGCTTCTACACATCAACCCCTAATTTGATTACATGCAGGTGACTTGAAGGTGGATTTTGACAAGTGTATAGCCACCCCCTCCATGATGGAACACGTGAAAAAGGTTTAATTTTGACTTATTTATTGATGTTTTCATTTTATTGATCATCTCTGATCCTCATTATTGGCTCTTTCTTTGTAGTTATCGAGAAACCTGAAACAACTAATGCCTGACTACAGGGTATGTTATTACAAATACTTTTCTATATTCAGTTCACATATGTGAAAAGAAACTCTAATATAACTGTGAACTGCAGAAAGGTACGGTGACAAATGAATTATCGCGGACAGTCAAAGAGGCAAAGGAGCAGAGTGTCCTTTTCAAAAAAGACAAAACTGCAATTGTACATGTAGGACTTGGGAAGGTATGAAATATCTCCATTCGGCTTTCTCCAAATCAGATACTTTTTTTTTTTTGTATTTTAGCTGCAATTGTTCTGCTTGGTAATCCATTATACAGGTTAGTTTCTCCGATGATGCTTTAAGAGAGAACGTTGGTGCTTTCGTTAATGCTCTTTTGCTTGCAAAACCTGCTGGTTTGAAAAAGAGTAAGTCGACACCATGGCATGTTTGCATATACTGTACCGCTATCTGTAGTGATATAACATGAGATATTATGACAAATGGATTTGGTAAATAGGCAAAAAAAAAAAATTGTGTTTGGTTTGGGAAAGTAGAAGCACGAGGGCACTGCCTTTGATATAACTTATAGTTCATATATCGTCATTCTGTATTGGTGAGTTATTTGCTGTCAGTTAGCACTTCTATAGTTTTGATGAAAATTATATCTTATAACTCTGGCTTTGACTTTCCGAAACTAAAACTATGATCAATGTTGACAGAAGCTTGAGACATAGGAAACAATTACTACTTAGGTATATTTTTCTTTGTAGACGATCGTTTTCTTTTGTTATTTGCAGGTTCCAAATATGCTGGTTACGTGGACTCCTTTCACATTTGCAGCACGGTAAGGAATAGCTACGCTCGCTTCACTTTTCTGCTTCATATCTTCGCATTATAGCAGTTTGTAAACAGCCATAGGCCTTATTTTTGCTGGCTATCTTCATTTTGCTGTGTTTCACTTATTATCAAGTTCTCTCTGTCGTAAAAATTGTGTAGATGGGTCGATCCTTCCCTATTACGATACAGTCGTTGTCCATGGCTGCCGACCGCTACACAAGACTGCAGTTGCAATGACCAACTACTTCAACATCTTGCTTGCAGCATATCAAAGGATTTCCATAAGACTAAGTGAACTCTTGCATATCAAAGGAGACTATCAGTTGTAACGAATATTGCTTCTTGAGAGGCATTTGCGTATGCACTTAGTTTTATTTAATTCTTTTCTTATGATACTTTTGAAATGGAGCCTTGAATTTATAGCTGTCACATTTGGAAGTTAGAAATTTGAATATTTGCCACATAGCTTGGACACAAATCAATATTCCAAATAATAGTTAATAACAGTCAATGGAAATGAGAATTTTTCATATTTAATATTCTATGTAATAGCTTCCTTACCATTTTATCAAAGTCTACCAAGAAATTCAAATTAGATGGATTTGTTGTGACTTTACCTCGTGATCTCAACCTACAAGACCTAAATGACAAGCTAATTACGATATACCTTGACTATTTATTTTAATAGAATACATTAAAATTTTTATCCTATATATTCAATTTAATCATGAAAAACAAAATATGTTGTTCATGAAAGTAAGTGAAAAGAAAAAGAAAAAGAAAAAGATATGATTAGTCCACATTTATTATGTATAATATATGATATTAATTTTTAAAAAAAATGCACATCCAACACCAAAGATTTAGTGTAAGTAAGTTGAAACAAAAAAAAAATGATGAAATTAATAATTAGTCTCAAAATAAATATTAAAAAAAAAGGGGGAAATAAAAAATAATATTGGCCCCCAAATCAAAAAATGGTAGTGTAGTAATAAATGAATCGATTGGAATGCATAAACCCCCGCCTCCCACTATATAAAATCGACACTATTGCTACCAACTATTCTCTCAGTATTGAGTTTATGAGGTTTGATTAAACTAATACTGATCCAATTTCCATCAGTATATGTTTTGCTTTGTCTGGCATTTGAATTTTGGTAGTTTGAGACTGTTGGTGGATTTCGAATGTGAGTTGAGCTTATCTTCTGAGATCTGCTGGAGGTAGGCTCTTCGATCTCGATTGGTGTGTGTTTTTTTTTTTTGAGTTGTTAACTGAGGTTTGCATCTGGGATGTGTGATTTTTTTCCCTTTCAGCTGAATTTTGTAATATTTATGTTCGTGACTGGGTTGATTTGACTGACATGCCTGAGGGGAAGTAACGAAAGACAAGATTTTTTTAGTATTGTTCTCAGCTGTAGTTGTAGATCTGGAACTTTTTCTTCTCATTTTGTTTTGGGATTTCGTGTCGGAAAGTATGTTTGTTGCTGACAGCTGTCCGTTTCCTAGGTTTGATAGTTGAGCTTGATGTATGAGATTTGGTATATGGCAGACTGGGATGTGCTCAATGGCTTGATTTTGGTGACCATTTTAATCCTCTATACGTTGTTTGTTTTTATTCTTGGGGATGAAACTTGTAAATGATACGAGATGATATTGGTGATGAATTTTGCACGTGAAAAATCAGTTTGCTGGGTTGATCTCCCGAGTAATTAGAAATGTGATTGGAGTCTAGTTTGATATGTGGTCTAGTTTCTTAAAATTTTGAATAATTTTGACTGGGGAAAGGGAACCATTGATGGTTGTGCATTAGAGATATAGTCTGGTCTAAATTGCTGTTCTAAAATATGTGTAATGCCTTTGACCATGAGTTCCATGAGTTCTAGAAATATTATATCTAACTGGGACTTAATACTCTAGGTATTATCAGGTTGGATAGGCTCAAGATTGCTAGGTGTTGGCTGGTGCATCAATGTGTTGGGCTCTTCTCTGAGGCTGATAAATAACTGTTAAGTGCTTATATGGGCCGAGGGAGATGACCGAATATGGTATTTTATTTCAATTACATTAAACATGGAGGATATACAAGACGAGGTTGGACCCCAGGAGCAAAGATCTCAAAATTCTGCATGGTGGCCTTCAGATTTTGATGAAAACTTTGGATCTCTAACCTTGGAATCCAGGGTAAATGCGTCAAGGAGTGAAGATCATGATATCAAAGAGAAGTATGATAGACTGCCTAATAGAAGAGCATCTCAGATCCTATGGAACACCGGAGTTCTATCTGAACCAATTCCAAATGGTTTCTACTATGTCGTTCCCGTGAGCACTAACCCATCAGTTAACCTTGTTTTTGCACGATGCTATTTTTCGTGCGATGAAAAATTTACACTGCGTGCTTTTGCTGCTGACAGTTTTGGCTTTTCTATAAATGTAACCATTCTTTGAAGTGACATTCATCAACTTTGCTGCATTCTTCAATGCTAACATTGTTTCAACATATTTTCTGTCAATAAGAGAAATGGATGCTGATGTTTCACATGCATTAGTAGGAAAAATAGTCTCTGGAATGGAATCACTTGATAAAACATCTGTTTTCCAAGCTGGGGTTTAATGTAAAACATTATCTGAATATGTCCAACTTGTGGCCAAGACCCATTGATTGTTGACTGTGACACAATGTTCATTTAGTTTGAGTTCCTAGTAGATACGTCATGCCTGGATGGTGCTTTGGTGCTTGCTTTCCCTCATCCCCTAGAGCAGTGAAAAGTAGTTGGTCTCTATCATCAATAGCTAGATGGTCTTTCACCTCGTGAAAGCGTATGTGGTCCAAGTTCCTAAGTAGTTATATTCCCTGTTATTTTGATCGTGGGGGACTACAAAGTACTTGATCATATATTTTCTACTGTTTTATTAACTGACCCATTTCTTGATTATAACCAAAAACAGTGTTATGTTCATTCTTGTCGAATTTGGAAAAGAAAATGCATTTATCATCCTATATTGTGTTCATTCTTTCCACCTCATCTGAAGCATGCAAAAATAATGAACGATTTGTTTCATTCAATTCGTCCTTTATGTAGCTTGTCCTTGAAAGCTCTACGCGTTTGTTCATTACCCTCTGTCCAGCCATTATTTCCATATGCTTTGAAGTGGTAACCCTCTGTCCAACGATTATTCCCATATTCTTGGAAGTGGTTAAATTACAAATACAGACTAGCTAACACAACTTACGTATGCCTGTACCAACTGTCCCATATGTTTTCACTTACATTATATGTTTAATTTTCTGACATTTTTTTTGATTTCTTCTTCTCCCTCCACAATTTTTTAAGTTGGAGCACACATAGAGAGAACCGAATTTTCAAAATTATAGTTATCTCTAAAAATATTAAATCCTGAAGTCAGTACTAGTCTTAGGCTGGCAATATGATTACACAAGAATATTATTTCATTGTCCAGAAAAAAATATTTAATTATTCCTTGAAGCCAGTACGTTAGGCCAGAAAATATGTTGTGTTATCCAACATCAAACTAGTCACAAACATGAAAAGATACCGGTAGAGCTAAGATAATGAATATAAAGCGTGTAATAAGTAAATTACGGGATCAATTTCGGATGGCTATCTTTTCTTCAGCTTAATTGAATTTACTTGCCTGGTTACTTAGCACCTCTACTGAATAACTCCAAATGCTACAGCGATAACTGCATCCTGAGTGAATTTTGATTTTTGATCTTTTTTTCCTGATGTAATCTATGAAGGTACTTCCGTCATTGCCCTTATTCCATTTTCAAATTCAAGGGGCACTTTTCTTATTTATGTTTCTTCTTGTAGGATAAAAAGCTTAAGGAACTTTTTGAAGATATTCCTACTTTGGAGGAGCTACATTCGTTGGAGCCTGAGGGTGTGAGAGCTGACGTTATTCTTGTAGATGCAGAGAAAGATAGAAAGCTTGCTATGCTGAAGCGGTTAATTGTAACTCTGGTACGAGGTTTGAACACTAATCCTGCAGCCGTGATAAAAAAAATTGCTGGATTGGTGAGTATCATCTTCATGATTCATTATACTGGAATTGAGTGTTCTTTCTCTTGCACTCATTTATAATTCTATGAGTCAGTCTCTCCTACATACTGTAATTGTGTTGCACTCAACAGGTATCTGATTTTTACAAGCGGCCGGGCTCAGACCTTAGTCCCAGCAGTAGTACACATCAGGAGACCTCAGATATATCTGATATTAGAGGTGTGCAGATGCTAGGACAAATAAAGCATGGTGCATGCAGACCTCGTGCTATATTATTTAAGGTTCTTGCGGATGCTGTAGGACTTGACAGTAGGCTTGTGGTGGTGAGCTTCACTTTTACTTGATTGTATTATGAAATGCCCTTCTATAATCTTGGTGAAGTTCAATATCAAGTTATGATTACCATAATGAAACTTGAAAACGACACTGTCAAAACTTATATCTGATTTTCTTTTCCTGTGGTTTCAGGGTTTACCTACAGAAGTTTCTTCTGAGTGTGTTGACTCGTATAAGCATATGTCTGTCTTAGTTGTGTTGAACTCTGTGGAATTGCTGGTTGATTTGATACGGTTTCCTGGCCAGCTAATACCCCGATCCACTAAAGCTATCTTTATGACTCATATATCTGCTGCTGGGGAGAGTGATTCTGCTGAAAATGATTCTTGTGATTCACCTTTAGAACCAAACAGCCCGCTTTATGGGGTTTCAGAGAGAGTTGATCCTGAAAGGTAAGAAGCTAAGCCGCCTTAGACTTGTATATCATAATGATTATCAGGGGGTATACACAATTACATAATGGAATATCATTTAATATAGTTGTCCGTTGTTGCACTATCAGCATTTTTTAGGGAAATAAGAGAAAGGGACATGACTGATGGTACTTTTTTTTTATTCTTTCTCGATTTTCACAACATATTCTCATGGCAGTGCCGAGAAAGAAGATGGCCTGCTGTATCAGCGAAGGGTAGACGGATCTTCCAATGTCGCAGGGCCTTCACTGAGGAATATGTTAATGAGAACAAATTCTGTTGACAGAAAATTAAGGTTCTACCACTTTTCTGTTCATCAAACTTTAGCTTTCGATGACCTATCTCACTCCCACAACTTGTATATCGAATTGAAAATATCTTTTCTTTACGAGGTTATAATTGTTCTTTCATTTTCAGCTCATCACATAGTGAACCTAATATAGCTGCTGCATTTTGGCGGAGGAGTAGGAGAAAGGTCATCACCGAGCAAAGGACTGCAAGTTCAAGGTTTTCTGGACACCACCTTTTGTACACTAAATTGTCCTTTACGTCAAATGCATCTTGGATTTCAGTTGATTTCACTTTTATAGTTCAAGTTATAATTCTGAAAGAATTGTTAAATTAACATTTTAAACTTTCTATTGGGTCTAATAACTTTTCTGATATGTTTAAGTCAGAACAATTCTGCCAGTATCTTCTGTTTTAGTTCATATGTATCATGTAACATGAGCTGTTCTAGTCACTGAGCCTCCTTTACAATTATGCTGAATATAAATGATCATGTGAATGCTATTCAGCGGCCACCCAAACACCGCGTTATTCTTCATCACTATGCAGTTGTATTACAATTCTAAGTACTATTTGATAAGTAAAACGAGTTTTTCAGATTAAAGTTCTCAGCTGAATTATTTTAATAATTTTCCAGTCCAGAGCATCCTTCAGTGCGCCCTCGTGGTCGATCTGTGCTCAGTGGAGATAACAAATCCTTTGGAGCCTTTACTAATACCATCGTTGCATCAAGGTACTTTCATTAGTGAGATTCTCTTCTCTCCTCTCATTTTTTTCCTTTTTTCTTTTCTGAGTGATAAACTTTCTTACAATTCACATGAAGAATCTGCCAACATTTTTTTTTCCCAATTCCCTGTTTCTATTATTTAGTTGGCACCTAGTAGTTATTCTATTTCTTATTAGTTATTATTATTACTACTACTATTATTATGATAATAATTATTTTATTCTTATTTCTTACTAAAAACTTACAATCTGTGAAACCAGCAAACTTAGATGGCCGCAAAATGGTTGCTAAATCTATACTATTGATGGCACTGAGTATTTCATTTAAAGATAATTTCCAGTCGGGGTACTTGTATGATCCAAAATTCCAAACAATTTACACTGGAAAAAATAACATTAAATAAATTGGCATGTGGTTTATAAACTTACTGCAGGTCAGAAGGTGCATCGACATCAGATGTTCGTAAAATAAGAAGACGGAGCATTAGCATGACACCAGAAATTGGTGACGACATTGTGAGGTTGATATTTTCTTGCCTGCTATTTGTGCAGATTTAATCCTTTCAACAGAAAATCATCCATTTGAATTATGCTACCTATATTGATATCCTTTGAGTAAACTGTGGAATATGGCGGTGGCTAAAATTGTATTTGTCCTTCACAAAGCAATCTCTTGTTGGTTTTTGGGAACCAAATCTCAGAATTCCACTATTATAGATCATTAAATTATGTGAACCAAAAAGTACATTTGTTAACAAAATTCTGGTTCTTAACTATTCTTTGCTGTTGTACCTCTCTTGCCCTTGTTATATTTGTCCTGCAATTAGTACCATAGGTGTTTAGATAATTTCTGCTTTTTTTGACTGTTGATCGAGTATTTTGACTAGTTCGACTGTCGATCAAGTATTTTGACTAGTTCAAAGTTATGGCACACTGGGATAAGGTCTCTCTAGTTCAAACGTGGCAGAATATATAATGAGGAGACAGTGCTTCTCTAGTAAAAAAATGTGTCTCAATTTATGATGAGGAGATGGTGCTTCGCTAGTTAAAATGTGGTTCAAACTAGCGATGAAAAGATGATCTAAGAATTGGTTTTTTGCTGATAAGTCAAAATAAATTTCCCAGTAATGTTGAAGATGTCCAGTATCAGCTTACCCTAAAGTCTTTCTTATTGCTTGTGATGTTATAGGGAAACTAACAGTACTGAATCTTAAGGCTGATACTGAGAGAGGGCATCTGAATATTGTGATTTAATTATCACACAGATAAAACAATATAGTAACCTGGGTTTTTAATTAGACTTTCAAAATTACTAAATTAATTTGATCATTTCAGGGCTGTGCGAGCGATGAATGAATCGCTGAAACAGAATCGTGTGCAGGAACAAGGCGAACATGGCTCTGATTCTTTTGGTTCAAATGACCAACTTGATGCAAAACAGACAAATCATGTATGTTTCTCTAATCTTTTCTGTTAGTTTTCTGGTTGCTATCTTGTTGCCTGCACCATAATGAACTTTAAGTCAAGACCTTCCGTCATTTGCCAGAAAAATCATTTTAAATTTCCTTTTGGAAGAAATTTGAATATTGTCTAGGTCGTTTAAAAAAGTAAATGGAGCTTTTACTGTTATTACTGTATGTTACTTTATGGGTTCTCCTTGTCACTTAACTTTCAATGTCATGTACCAATTTGCTTATCAATGCTTGTGCTTGACTGTTGGAAGTGGGGTTGCCAAATCTGGATCCGCATTAATTTCCTTTTTAGATTTCTCTGTTCGTTCCATCATAGATCATCTAGTTCCCAAGGAAATTATATAAGAGCAGAACTTGACAAGTATAATCCATTAGGCTCTTGATTCTCGATTTTCATAGCCTTTGATAATTTTGTACTAATTCTTGGTATAAATTTCACAATCTTAGCAAAACTTAAAATAAATGGTTAAGTCTGATTTCATTTCATCTCTTCCACTTGGAAATTTTTATTCATTTCCTAGTACTTTCGTCTAATTCTTCTCTTTGATACTCCAATGGCCTTTCTTGTTTGATAGATCCCCTGGTTTGTTTAAGAAATTCTTTTTTTGGCTAACGACTTCATGATCAGGACAAGCTCTCTGGTGGTAGGCCTTTGAAGCACAATTCTCAGAAGGCAGTTTCGTTACCTTCATCTCCTCACGAGTTCAGGAGTCAGACTCCAGATAGGAGTGGAACTCACAAGGGAAATGAAGAGATGGTTTCAACTTGGCACAAAGTTCTGGATTCACCCTTGTTCCAAAGTAAACCCCTGCTACCATATGAAGAGTGGAATATTGATTTTGCAGAGATAACTATAGGCACTCGTGTAGGAATTGGTAAGCCTAGTCCAATCCTACCACACTATTTTTTAAGTTACTAAAGTAGAATATCCGTGTGTAAGTTGTTAGCTTATTCCCAGTTATAAACACAGCTGGCTGAATGTAATTGTTTCCTCTTTCACGTGGGTCTTTACTTCAGGATTCTTCGGTGAAGTTTTTCGTGGTGTCTGGAATGGAACTGAGGTTGCTGTAAAAGTTTTTCTAGAGCAAGACCTCACCGCAGAGAACATGGAGGATTTTTGCAATGAAATATCCATCCTCAGGTGTGATGACTACGAATCAGCTTTATTAATATTCATTTTTCTTCCATTATATCACATTCTTAGCCTTCTAACTGTTTCTTCTGCCTTCCTTTTTTCCCTCAGTCGGCTTCGGCACCCAAATGGTACTTCTCTATGCTACTTTTACTTGATCATTGACTTATATGGCGATTTGAATTTGTCATATATTGTATAAAATGCATGTTTGTTATTGGCTGTTTGCACTAGTGTTTAAGCTCATAGACTTTAGAACAGATGTTATGAGTTTGAGATCTTGTTTGTTGTGTTTGGTAAGTTCCAGTGTGAACACTTAATTGAAATACATCCGAAACATTGAGGGCAGTGGTGTGCTCTGTGAAGTAGTTTTAAGATTTAAAGACGACCCTTAGGTGAAGGTCTATTTCTGCATGCAAAATATATTAGACGTTACTTAAGTTGAGCCGAAACATCTAAGTTGAAACCTACCAGATTAGCATTTTAGCGAGCTCTTTGTCTTGTCTAATTTCTGTAGTCATTTAAGTTGAGTGAAACATTCACAACTGACAACTGAAACTTTTCAACTGGCATGTGTGCAGTTATATTGTTTCTTGGTGCCTGCACTAAACCTCCACGACTATCAATGGTCACCGAGTATATGGAAATGGGTTCATTGTACTATTTGATTCACCTAAGTGGTCAGAAGAAAAAACTAAACTGGCGAAGGAGAATCAAAATGCTGCGGGATATATGCAGGTTTTGTGCTTTTTTTTACCATTCTTTATACCTTCCAGTTTATCTTGTGTTATGAAGTTTAATGACATTTGAAGTTTTTATGTTACCGAATTAGTGGATAACCAAGACTAAAAAACATTCAGCTCGCCATATTCCTTGGAGATAACAAGTTGTATGGTTGAGTTGAGGAACATGTTCGTTCCCCATTAAAAGTTACTTGAAAATAGAGCAGCTAATTGTAATAACTATAGCCTATAAGGGAGGTCATCTTAATCAACTCCAACCGCAAGGATTAAACCTCTATCTTTTTTGCCTGTTATTGCAGATGCCTATACTACAACTTTAAGTGGCATATAGTAACTTTGTGGGTGTTATCAGTTTTGATCATTTAAAGTAAAATTAGTAGACGTCTCTTAGGTCTTCATATACAAATACAAATTATTTAGTGCAACTTTCAAGCAAAATAGCATACCAAAATTTTAGTTGATCACTATTAGCTTGTCAAGTTTTACTCAGAAAAAATATATGATCCATTTATGAAATGAACATGTATATAGTGTACATTAATGACAATGACTAGCATTTATTTATGAAGCTTAGATCGTTGAAAATAATTTCCGTTGGTATGCTTGGTGACTGACTTTTCCTAATACTACTACTACTACTTGCTCGCCGAAGAGGGTTGATGTCAGTGCATCGCATGAAGATTATCCATCGTGACCTTAAAAGTGCAAATTGTCTCGTGAATAAACACTGGACGGTGAAGATATGTGACTTTGGGCTGTCGAGAATAATGCACCATTCGCCCATGAAAGACTCTTCATCTGCTGGGACACCAGAGTGGATGGCTCCTGAGTTGATTCGCAACGAGCCTTTCACGGAAAAGTGTGACATTTTTAGCCTTGGTGTTATAATGTGGGAACTATGCACTCTAAGTAGACCGTGGGATAGTGTACCACCCGAGAGGGTATGTAAGACTGTCTCTCTTTTTCTCTCTCTCATCTATCTCTCACATTCTCCCATTTGTCTAGGTTGTGTATGCTGTTGCAAATGAGGGTCAACGTTTGGAGATCCCGGAAGGTCCATTGGGCTCCTTGATTGCAGGTATTATTTGTTTTTCACATTTCTTTTAGTTAGAAAACAAAAAGTCGGTTTCCAACGGGGGCATGTCGATTGTGAGATTACAGTTCCATTTTGAAAAAGCCATTGTAATAATGTTTTCAGGAGGGGGTTTAAAGCCTTTCTCCTACCCTATGTGAGTTAATCTTCAAGTGATTTATAGTTTAATGTTCAAGCAACTATCAAACATGACGATGTTATTGGATTTTTTTTTTAGTAAAAACGGAGAGGTAGACCTAGGCGACCAACACGTGAGAAGTATTATTGTGCTTAAACTTGTTTGTTTGGCTTTTCTTGTATTATGTTCCACTTCAATCGAGTCTAACTCAAGCGGCTTGACTTTTAACGTTTTTTCTTCATCCATATTTCGACGAGTAGAAACTCTTCGCAAGCTATAAGTATTGAGCAGCTTAATTTGATCTTCTTCAACTCTATCAAGAAACTAAAGAGAAATGGATAATTTTCATTGCAGATTGCTGGGCAGAAGCACATAAAAGGCCTAGCTGTGAAGAAATTCTCAGCCGCCTGCTTGACTGTGAGTTAGCACTATGCTAATACGAAAGAAGCTGCTGCTCTTCACTGTATAGATAGATCGATCAGATAAGAAACGAACAAAACGAAGTTGAGGTTTATCATATCTGTATTTCGGCTCAATGTATGAAACTTTTGTACTGTGTGTGCGTGCGAATTTTCAGTTTTTGCGAGTGTTTAGTCTTTCCAACGGCTCCCCTCCCATGTACCAAATGTTGTTGATCATTCATCCCAGATAATATTTCCCCAAGAAATCATTTTCCTACTTGTTATATAGATAAGATTATGATGGTATTATTACATTCCATCTCCAGGTGACCTAAAAGCTCCCAAATCGAGCGGCTATCTCTTTCCCGACCAGAAGAGGCAGTGTGGGCTTCAAGAGGTTCAATTCGTCTAAGTAACATCAAATTTATTACTCAATAGAACTCATAGCGTCCGATAATTTTAATATATAAATACAAATAGCTCTTGAGATCTTATGACCGGCCCTGCCCGATTCTTCGTAGCTTTTTTCTAACATATCATGCATGAAAATATCTTATCGTCTCTTCTCCTCTTTGCATATTAATGAAAGCTCGTTCGACCGAATGGCCTAACGAGCGATCCCCTGCGACCCCTCTCCACATTAATCCCGTTATTACCGCGCCATGCGGCATGGACATTCGTCGCATGATTGTTATTATTATTATTATTATTATTATTGTTATTATTATTACCACGCCCGCCACTCGAAGAATTTTTCTCCACGAAAACGTACCTACACACGGGGCATTTGCCCTCGGTCTTCACCCACGGAACGATGCACTCTTCATGGAACAAATGGTTGCATGGAGTCGAAGTGACAAAGCATTTGCTTTCGAAATCGTCCAAGCAGACGGCGCATTTCTTCAGGTCGTCGTCTATCTGCGAATGCGCTTGCTTGCTGTAGTTTTGGTTGCCTAGCCTCTTGATAATGCTGCTCATGTGTGGGCTGTAGAGTTGCTTCCTTAGCTTGTTGAGGGCTTGCTTTTGTTCTTCCTCGGACAGCTTGGAGGGTTCCTCCACCTCCTCCCTTTCGAACTGTCGGGGAGGGGCGTTGTCTCTAGCTCGGGCTGGTCGGTAGTTGTAGTCGTCGACGAGGAGTAACTGCTGCGAGATTCGACTACAGCAAAGACAAGTAGATGTGTAGTGACCGAAGAAGTTATGATACATATTAATGTTATTTGAAAAAGAAAAAAAAAAGTTCTTGCATTTTGGTTAAATGCTATTTCATATATATATATATGTATATATATATATAAATATATATCAAGAATTAAATAATTTTGACCTTGGCCAACCATAGTTAGGTCCTCCTCCTGCAAGCCCCTCCTCAAACAACCACCAAGGGTCGATAGTTTGCCTTATGCGATTCTGAAAAACATTAAAAAGTAAAATACAAAAGATTCTCTTTTCTATAAGCCCATTATTTCTTTTTCTTAGCTTTATCAAAACTTGGCTATGGTTCTTGATTTATATACTCTATAGTTCATGGGCATGAGATGAATAATAAATACAACACAATATAAACCTGAGTAAGTGCTGTTGATCTCCAACTAGGAACAAAATCCATTAATCCACCTCGAGGACGATAAACCCAATAGTCGTCCTCTTCTTCTTCTTCTCTATGATTTCTACTAGAGCCTCCTCCCCTAGTACTCATGGTCGATCGATCGATCAATTATTTTTTCTAGTAGCTTTTTTTTTTTTTTTTTCAGAAAATAGCTATCATATATGGGGAGGTCGATTTATTTATTATAATGTACCATTTACCTTATTCTTGCTTTATGTCAAAACAATGGTTACAAGATAGGTAGATGCCATTTTGTGCGTTATCAAGAATATTTTTTACGAGTATTTTGTCATGTCAAGAATAATATAAAGTGATCGTTGTGTGAATGAATGAAGAAAGGAACAATATTGCAGAATCTGACAATGGGGAGATGTTAACGATGATGTTGAATTATGAGAACTCTTTGGCAATATATTCAACATTAATGTCTTGAAAATTTCAAATTCTTGATCATGAGTGTCAATGTAATAACAGTTGACAGATAAACAGTTGCAACATCAATAATTTCTACACTTCCAATATCAACTCAAGAAATAACACTAACATAAACAGAAAGAGATCAATTCAATTTTCATTGTTTGTAATAAAGCTCCCTGATGATCAAACCGTGAACAGTGTATAGCTCACTACTTGCTCAACGTTGTCGAAAGATAAAAGTTCCAGAAAACAGATCCCATCGACATGAAAGCAACACGGGCTTGCAGAGGGATTAACCTGCCAGTTTTATTCCCGAATGAAATGCTCGTTAGTAATTGTAGATCAATCCGAGTAACTGTTTACCAGATTATCTGAATCAAGAATATGATCAAATGAATGCTTGGCCCTCTAATTCCAATATGCAAATAAGATATAGGGTGTGAAAAGAAGTAAATTAATGCATACCAAAAATTCAATATGGAGACTGGAATCCAAAACTTCCAACCTACATGGAGATTTGTAGAAATGACATCGATAAAGTATACTACATGCTTTAGATAAAATGCCAGAGAATAGAAATTATAACACGGAAAAAATAGGAAAAAAAATTACCAGTATAAAGGACAGGGAAGGCATCTCTCCTGTATTTTTCAGGAAGCTCATTTAGTTTTCCAAGCCACAGGTTATTCCATGCAAAAATGACAGCAATGACACAAGGGCCAAGTACAATCTGATTCAGCAGAACCTTCGAAAAAAAAAACGAGAGTTTGGTAAACCAACACTAATAGATGATATTTACAAGAATTCCAAGACTAGAAGTTACCTTCATCATTAAGTTCTGCACAGTTGGCTTTGGCATGTACCTGTCCAACCACTTGTACCAAGCGAATGAGCCGGGACCATAGAGAAGGAATCCGTACGAAGTCATTCGAATGGATCGGATCCAATCGTGTTCAGAGAAAATTGAACCCACGATATCCTGCATGAGAAGGTTTTGTTGTATGGTTGTTATATTTCAAGAATAAACTAAGTGGTTGGCTCGAATTGTCACTTATAAAGTAATTATAGAGTAAGGCAGCAAGCATATGGATATTCTAAGATTGGTTGCTAATTGTATAGGGATCTTCCTGAACTGCCTTCATCAAACTGGGTAAGGATGTGAAGCAGTTGGAAAATTATGTAACTTAAAATTTTTCAGATGAGAAAATTATATTTCTTTCAAGACATTATTCCATTAATTTGATCGATATTCCATTATAGGCTCGGAATATCACACTTCATCGGCAGTTCGTGGCAATGGACATTAACCACTAGATGGTATATAACTGCGAATAGAAACAAATGGACATGAACCAATAGTAGGTAAGGGAAATGGCTAATTCCTAGATTGAATTGGAGAATTCAGCAAATTATGCCTAAGCTGCCATTAATATTAGTTACCATGAAGCCAAAACAACCATGTTCTTCTGAATTCAAAATCAAGATCAGTTATTATGATCATACATGATGATACCTATCATCCAACCAAAAACTCATAAATGGCATGAAACAATAGAAGATCTCCAAGAAAGCAGCAGTAAATGAAAGCCTCTATTAAACATAAGAAAAATATACACCAAAAAATGCCGTTAAGATCCAAAAATCATATGTTAGGATTCATGCCACTATGTCCCAGGTTTCTCCGCCCAAGGCAAACCCAATCACAATTTACCACCCTCGCCCACAATAAGAACACAAACTCAAATCTGAAACTCTGCATCGGGCGAAAACCAAAGGGCAGCAAAAGTACTCACCTGGAAAGACCGAGAACGCGAGCTTTTGACCCAGCGATTGTTGAGCTGCGCAATGGTGTCTCCGGTCAATGACAGAGAGGCCGCGGCGGCCGCCTGGTTCACCGGAAAACGGTAACCATTTCCATTCCCGCCGTTTGAACCTCCGCCGGAGGCATTCCTTCGGCTCTTAGGGCTCCTGCCATCAAACGAACCGAATCCCCACAAACCCCCATTTCCACTTGCACCGCCCAAACATCCCATTTCACCTCAACATCAACCACCACAAGATATGCACTGTTCACTTAGTCTAGCTCAGCTGCCACATATGCATTATAAATCGCTCTAACGAGGAATAAATAAATAAATTAAATAATGTTGTCCTATATTTTTCAATAGTATCCCACAATTAAATAAATATATAATGATGTTACATTTCAATGTTGAGACACTATACTATTAGTTTGTCATGATTTGGTTTGTTATAAAAACTCCTATTTATTATGAAATAATTAAATGTGGATGTTTTAAATAATAATATTAGTTAAATTATTGATGATTTGGAAGTATTATATTAAATGATGATAATGTGATAAGATGATAAGATGAGGTGTTTAATTGAAGAGTTTGTATTTTAGTGTGAGGTGTATAATTGTAATTAATGTGATTAGTTGTAATAGTGAATTATTAGTAGTATAAATAGGTGATTAGAGTTCATTGTAAATCACACCAAGTATTGAAATACTTAATCTCTCTCTAATCTCTCTCTCTTTATTATTATAAGCTATATTATCATTATAATCTTAATATAAGTATAATTATAATAAAATAATCTTAATATAATATTAATCACAATTAATATTTTTATAACACGTTATCAGCACGACCGCTCTCCGTCGTCAAGATCAACCTCCGTCGAAGATCTCGTACGAGTTTAGTCGAGGTACGGTAATTTAATATTTAATTTATACTAATCATATATTAATTGTGATTAATTTAAAAATATATATTATAAAGTATATTTTAAAAGTTTTATAACTAAACGCCAATACCCGAGTGGTTTCGCGGAATATCGTTCACTATAAGTGACGAGAGGTCCAGATTTTCATACCCGTGGTGGCGTGTGGAATTTTTATTTACGATTTATTTATTTTTATATATTCACGTACACAACACTAAAAGCCCACGAGGTCTTGTGGTTATCCCCACCTCAGTAGAGGCATATTATTAATTTATTTATTGAGCAATTTTGAAGTTATTATTGGATCGAACAGATTTTGGACAATGGACAAATTTTATTACCACAATCTTACCCGAGCTTGGATAATAATTATGAAATAATAAAGAACGCATTTTATGAAACTATACATATATTTTATCATTGATTTATATGTTATCTGATTATTATGTTCTTATTCATCTTATAGAATCATGTCGTTTTATACAAAGATGGATCTTCTGTTGCTTACTTTATTTACGGTGATTCTTACGGCTATGTGGATATCGTTTTTCATTAGAACTTTTACAAAAGAAGATATAAAAGAAGATTAATTATAATTTTTCCTTTTAATATTTTAATGATGATTTTATTTTATGATATCAATATATTGAATTTGGCAAACTTTGATTTATCACTCTCGATTTTATACTTGCTAGTGATTTACGCAATTACTTCGGTATATTATAAAGCATTCACCACGTTCAGTCCATCGGATATAATACGAATAAATATCGTGAGAAAATGATCAGAAAATATTATGATGGATGAATGAAAAACATTAGTCCGACTAAATGATTATGTTGCATTCCCTGAAGTGAATGTATGCGCAAATAATAAAAGTGGTCGTGGACATTATATTTACCGTGGTTATTATTAATATTTCCCCCAAAGTGGAGAACTGGTATATGATTGAGAAAGATGTATTGAGCAATATAAAGATTATTATATATTATCGTTGGTTATTATTCGCACCCAAAGATCCCGTTGATCTTTATAAAGAGCAATTAAAAGTGAAGTGTCGATGAAATTAAATTTTGCTCAAGATTACGATATTTCAGAAAATTGGTGCTAGATCCTATGCTCATTTGAATATTTTGGTTTTTGTTAAAGATCCAAATAAAAAAAAACTGAAGTGTCGTTATAAATTTTATTTAAGCATTATTTATTTATTATTTTATCTTTATATATATAATTTTATTTTGACGCTTATTTATTTAATAATTCTAGTTATTATATATTTATCAATTCAATGGATACAAGCATGTGCAATGGGGAGTTATGTCTTGCAGATTGTGCAACGACTAATACGATTCTAAGAAATAAGAAATATTTCTCCCATCTTGAAATGAAAGAAACAAGTGTTATCACTATATCGGGTAGCACAAATATAATTGAGGGCTCCGGAAGAGCCAATATTATACTGCCCAGAGGGACAAGGCTAATAATTGATAATGCTTTATATTCTCCTAAGTCTCAAAGAAATTTATTAAGTTTTAAAGCTATTCGACATAACGGATATCATATTGAGACTGCAGAAAAAGGAGATATTGAATATTTGCATATTACAAAAGTGATATCGAATGACAAAAGAATTGTGGAAATATTACCATCTTTTGACTCTGGGCTATATTACACATATCTTAAAACAATTGAATCACATGCTATCGTAAACCAGAAGTTTACTAATGATAATACATTTGTTGTTTGGCATGACCGGTTGGGCCATCCCGGTTCAATTATGATGCGGAGAATAATTCAAAATTCACGTGGACATTTAATGAAGAACCAGAAGATTCTTCAATCGAATGAATTATCATGTGTTGCTTGCTCTAAAGGGAAGTTGATTATTCGTCCATCACCAATAAAAATAAAGAATGAATCTATAAGATTTTTGGAACGTATACAAGGTGATATTTGTGGACCGATACATCCATCGTGTGGACCATTTAGATATTTCATGGTATTGATTGATGCATCAACTAGATGGTCTCATGTATGTTTGTTATCAACGCGGAATGTAGCTTTTGCGAGATTGCTTGCTCAGTTGATTCGATTAAGAGCACATTTTCCGGATTATCCAATAAAGAAAATACGCCTTGATAATGCTGGTGAATTTACTTCCAAGGCATTTAATGAATATTGCATGTCTATTGGAATTGATGTTGAGCACCCCGTGCCACATGTCCATACGCAAAACGGTCTTGCAGAATCGTTGATTAAAAGGTTGCAATTAATTGCAAGACCATTATTAATGAAGTCGAAACTTCCCTCTTCTTGTTGGGGACATGCTATATTACATGCAGCGGCACTAATCCGCATCAGGCCAACAAGTTATAATGATATCTCCCCGATACAAATGGTTTATGGTCAGGAACCAAATATTTCCCATCTGAGAATTTTTGGATGTGCGGTATATGTTCCAATTGCTCCACCACAACGCACGAAGATGGGACCTCAAAGGAAGTTGGGAATATATGTCGGATTTGAATCTCCATCGATAATAAAATATTTAGAACCTCTAACTGGAGATTATTTACGGCTAGATTTGCCGATTGTCATTTCGATGAATCGAATTTTCCGACATTAGGGGGAGAAAAGAAACAGCTGGAAATGAGTATTAGTTGGAATGAATTATCGCTAAATCATTATGATCCTCGAACGAAAGAATGTGAACTAGAAGTTCAAAAGATAATTCATTTACAAGGATTAGCTAATCAACTGCCAGATAGCTTTACTGACCTTAAAAGAGTGACTAAGTCACATATACCAGCTGTTAATGCTCCTGCAAAAGTTAATGTTCCTGGAGAACATATAATGATCGAGCCTAAACCACAACTAAAACGTGGTAGGCCCTCGGGTTCCAAAGATAAAAATCCTCGAAAAAGAAAAGGAGCAAATAATAAGAATGGTCCAGTCGAGGATTTATCGACTCTAGAAGAGTCAATGGGCATTAATGATTATGATAATGGAAATCAGGTACCTGAAATTTTGAGAATAATGATAATGAAGAGATCTCGATAAATTATGCTCAAAATGGAATTAGATGGAACCGAGAAAAAGTCAACGTTGACAATAAATTCTCATTTAACGTAGCGCTACATGAAATGAATGAGATAAATGAGAATGAGGATCATGAACCAGGGTCTGTAAAAGAATGCAGACAAAGAAATGATTGGCCAAAATGGAAAGATGCAATCGAGGCAGAATTAAAATCACTTGAGAAACGAAAAGTTCGGACCTGTAGTCCGCATACCAGAAAATGTAAAGCCGGTTGGATATAAATGGGTTTTCATCAGAAAGAGAAATGAAAACGGTGAAATTGTGAGATACAAAGCACGGCTTGTTGCACAAGGCTTTTCACAACGACCTGGTATTGATTATGAGGAGACGTATTCTCCTGTGGTGGATGCAACGACTTTTCGTTATTTAATTAGTCTGGCAGTACGTGAAGGACTCGATATGCGTCTAATGGATGTTGTCACCGCTTATTTATATGGATCACTTGATAGTGATATATATATGAAACTTCCCGAGGGATTTCAGTTACCTGAAAATTCAGGGCCCCGAAATGAGTACTCAATCAAGCTAAATAAATCGCTTTATGGATTAAAGCAATCTGGGCGTATGTGGTATAATCGCCTAAGTGAATATTTATCGAAAGAGGGGTATAAAAATGATCAAACTTGCCGTGCATATTTATGAAAAGATCTGGAAATGAATTTGTCATCATTTCAGTTTATGTTGATGATATTAACATAATTGGAACTCCTGAAGAGTTATCAAAAGCCGTTAATTGTTTGAAAAAAGAGTTTGAAATGAAAGATCTCGGTAAAACGAAATTTTGTCTTGGACTGCAAATTGAATATTTAAAGAATGGGATATTCGTACATCAAGAGACTTATACGAAAAAGGTATTGAAAAGATTTTATATGGATAAAGCTCATCCATTGGATACTCCAATGATTGTTCGATCTTTAGATGTGAATAAAGATCCGTTTAGACCTTGCGAAAACGATGAAGAACTACTTGGTCCTGAAGTACCATATCTCAGTGCTATTGGAGCCCTAATGTATTTAACGAGTCATACGCGACCTGATATAGCGTTCGCTGTGAATCTATTGGCGAGATATAGTTCGTCACCGACTCGTAGACATTGGAATGGAATTAAGCGGATTTTTCGATACCTTCAAGGAACAACTGATATGGGATTGTTCTATTCTAATAATCAAAAACAGATTTGATTGGGTATGCAGATGCTGGTTTTCTATCTGACCCACATAATGGTCGATCGCAAACGGGCTATTTATTTACACATGGCGGAACCGCTATTTCATGGCGGTCAGTTAAACAAAGTTTAACGGCTACTTCTTCTAATCATGCGGAAATTTTAGCTATTCATGAAGCTAGCCGAGAATGTGTTTGGTTGCGATCGATAATTGAGCATATACAACAAACTAGTGGGCTAGTATCGAAAAAGTTACTTCCTACGATTTTATATGAAGATAATGCTGCATGCATTGCCCAATTAAAGGAAGGATATATTAAGGGAGATAGAACAAAGCATATTTCACCAAAATTTTTCTTTACACATGATTTAGAGAAAAATGGTGATATTGATGTACAACAAGTGCGATCAAGTGAAAATCTTGCAGATTTATTCACGAAAGCACTTCCCCCAATAATTTTCAAAAGATTGGTATATTCAATTGGAGTTCGAAAACTTCGAGATCTTAAATTATGTCATCATCAGGGGGAGTAAATACGTGTTGCACTCTTTTTCCCTTCACTGAGGTTTTTTCCACGTGGTTTTCCCAGTAAGGTTTTTAATGAGGCAACAATCGAAAGCGTATCTAAAAGAATCATGTACTCTTTTTCCTTCATTAGGTTTTTATCCCATTGGGTTTTTCCTAATAAGGTTTTAACGAGGCATATTCTTTGAAAACATCCAAGGGGGAGTATTATGAAATAATTAAATGTGGATGTTTTAAATAATAATATTAGTTAAATTATTGATGATTTGGAAGTATTATATTAAATGATGATAATGTGATAAGATGATAAGATGAGGTGTTTAATTGAAGAGTTTGTATTTTAGTGTGAGGTGTATAATTGTAATTAATGTGATTAGTTGTAATAGTGAATTATTAGTAGTATAAATAGGTGATTAGAGTTCATTGTAAATCACACCAAGTATTGAAATACTTAATCTCTCTCTAATCTCTCTCTCTTTATTATTATAAGCTATATTATCATTATAATCTTAATATAAGTATAATTATAATAAAATAATCTTAATATAATATTAATCACAATTAATATTTTTATAACACTATTTGATTTCTTTAGTTCCCCAATTAAGTTTACAGGGCTAAAATTAATTTTTCTTTTTTTCTTCGGCACAATGCCACCGCAGTCCCGACACTTCGATTCAGTTAAATTCGAATCGAATATTAACTGAATCAGCATATCGTCATTTTTTTGTCGATATTAATATATACCCTAGCGTCACATTAAAAAAAATAGCTCCCACACATTAAACATCCCGTCGTATTTCTTCGACGTTTCAGGTCGTCGATCTTTCTTTCGAACAATCACTTCTCGGCAATATTCCTTCATCTTTCGGGCCAATCTTCGAGAATGCTATCTAAGTATAGATGACGAATCCCGAGCTCCATCGTCAATTCTTCTATGCTTACCATTGTCGAACCATAGATGAGCTCCAATCCAACTCACCAAGTTGGCCCCAAAACCCGAGATTCTTACAAGGATTCATGATCCCTGGTAATAATCAGACGTCGTCGCTTTATTTCTTCGTATTCAACTGTGCCGCAGTATCTCAAGCACTTGAAGCTACCCGATTATTACCAACGGGGCGGGGGCGGGGGCGGTGTCCCCCCCCCCCCCCCCCCCCCCCTCTTTGGTCGGGAATTTATCAGCCAACATGGAAACTCCTACTAACCGCAAAGCCCATCACCAAAACTCCTTGCAACTGCAGCGACCGTCCTTGAAGTGATGAAATCGTCGTCCATCCCTCACGGTTATCTCTCTCCTAGCGACAATCGAAACGTACTTTAAGAAGGCATGGCAATCGCCGCAAACTCTCAAGTTTTTAGTAACAAGAATGGGTTGGGCTGGCTCGACGCTGATTACTCCATATGCAACGGCAAGTTTCTCGCTGTGGTACATTAGAATCTTGTCCTTCTCTTCTTCTTCCACGTCTTGATAGACAAACCCATGCTCGGCGGCGTAGCCCAGCATTTTAACTTCAGCAATTAGTTCCGACAGTTTCTTGTATATCTCAGCGGATTGCTGGTGGCTGCAATCTCCGCCAAGAAATGCATGAACCGTCCCGTTTACTTCTATCCAACTGCATCCTGGTTTCTTGTTAAAGCCGAGAGTCTTCTGCTGGATTCTAACATTTGCAGCATCATCCCATCTTTGGACATTGCTGTACAGATTGAATAATAGAATGAAATTCCCAGGACTTTGAGGTCCCAAGTCGTAGATCTTATGTGAAACTTCTTCGGCGAGTTCGACATCTTTATGGATCCTACAAGAAGCCAGCAAAGCATTCCACAGGTGAGCGTCTGGTCGAAAGGGCATTGTCATAATGGTTTTATAAGCCTCCTGCAAAAGACCGGCACGCCCCAACAAATCCACCAAGCAGAAATAGTGATCCATATTTGGGGCAATATCGTATTCTTGGCTCATGGTTAGAAACAGACGTTTCCCTTCATCGACGAGCCCTGAATGGCTGCAAGCTGAAAGGAGAGCTACAAAAGTCACGTCGTCTGGCTGTTGTCCTACGTTCTGCATGTCTTGGAAAAGGGAAATGGCCTCCCTTCCTTCACCGTGAATCCCATAACCAACAATCATTGTGTTCCACGAGACAACATCTCTCTGATGCATGAGGTCAAAAAACAGCCTAGCAGCATCAATTTTACCACACTTACTGTACATGTCAATTATAGCATTACCGATTGAGACATCTGATGAAAATCCTTGAATCACTGAGTAGCCGTGGGCACAAACCCCATGTTGCAATGCAGCTAGATAGGAGCATGCAGGTAGCAAGCCCATCAAGGTTTCTCGCTCTATTTGAACTTTCGCAAGTTGCATCTTGCGAAAAAGTTTTAGGGCATTCTCTGCATAACCATTCTGAACACTACCTGAGATTATAGCACTGTAAGAAACCGAATCTTTAACCCCCATTTCGGTAAAGAACCTCATTGCATCGCTTATGGATTCACATTTTGTATACATTGAGAGAAAGGTATTCCCCACCATTAAATCCGATGAAAATGCAAACTTAATCGAGTAAGCATGAAGCTGCTTTCCGATGTTCAAACCATTCAGCTTCGCACAACCACGAACAAGAGTAGAGAGCATGATAGGTGATATGATCTTCTCTCCGAGTTCAACCCTCATTTCCCGAAACAGCTCAAACCCTTCACCAACAGAATCACAAGAAACACAAGCTCCAACCATGGCGCTCCAAGTGACCTCATTCTTCAATACGAGCAAATCAAACATCCTCCTAGCATCGAGCAACAACCCACACTTGCCATACATATCAATAATCCCCGTTCCAACAACTACGTCAATATCAAAACTTCTTCTCAAGCAGTAACAGTGAACAGACTTTCCTTCCTTACACCTACACGCCTCAGCAATAGCAGGCAAGATCGCCACCATCGTCGAAGAGTTCGGCTCAAATCCCTGTCGTTGCATCGTCAGAGCCAATTCAATCGCATCCCAGCACATCCCTCGTGACGAAAATCCCGAAACCATCGCATTCCACGCTACAACATCTCTAACAGGCATTTCATCGAACAGTTCCTTGGCTTCTAGCAAACGCCCGCACTTGACATAAAAATCCACCAAAGCTGTACAAACGTGCAAATCACTATCCAAATCGAATCTCTTCGCATCCTCGTGCACCTTAAGGCCCGCTTCCAAGTCCTGAAGAGCAGAACAAGCCTTGAGCACAAAAGGGTAGGTATACCTAGTGGGCTTAACGCCAGAATCCACCATTTCATTGTACAAGTCAATTGATTTATCAAAGGGACCATCCCATGCGTAGGCCCTGATGATTTGGTTCCACAATATGGTCTTCCTACGTCTTTCAAACGTCGGAATTGCTTCGAAGACTCTATGAGCCAGTCGAGGTCTTCTGCATGAGATATAGAAACGGGCGAGCTTGTCCCGCAGAGGCAACAGATGAATTACCTCATTATGCAGTTTGAGGAGCTGTTGATGAATTATCCTTCCTTGGTTGAGCGACTGTGATCCAATGCAAGATTCAAGAAGTTGAGCCAAGCTATTGAGCTTTGAGATGGAGCTCGTATTTGTCATAACGTCACCCCATAAGCCTCGCGAAATCACGAATGGTAGGGTGTAATTATATAATATTTTTGCTTTAATCCCATAAAATTAGTTATTTAAAATCATGCATGTGAAAATTATTTAATTATAAATTCAATCCAAAATGGTCCTGACATTGTTTACCATGTGGACCAATTTAATCCCCAATGTTTCGCATGAACTAAATTAATACCCGATGTCAATTTTGGATTAATTTGGTTTTTCCGTCATGATTAACGCCAATCTTGACGGGAATCTCGCACGTGCTCCGCACTAAATTATATCTTGAAAAGAATTATTGAAATTAGGGCTCAAAATTGAAAATTTATCCTCCGAAACTCGAACATGAACTCTAAATTGTCTGTTTCGTCGAGCTCCATTAACAGTAGAAGAATACGATACGAACCCCAAATCCTGTGAATATTCAAAAATTCGATCCACACACAATTTAATATGAAACACATGCGAGATATCAGTAAGAATTGACATTAATTAGGTGAAAACAACCAAATTGATCAAAAAATCGACAACACTTGGAACAAAATTGATTCAAACTAAATATCGAAGACTAAATTGATCCACAGAGTAAATATTGTAGACCATTTTGAGTTTTCTCTCAGTTCTATACACACTATATATAAGCCATTTTATGGTTTTAAAAGAGGGAGCAAAAAAAATAATAATAAATGAGAAATATCATCCTTATGTTATCCAGTCTAAATCAGCCGTAACTTAAGTTCACATAACACCCCAGAAATGAAATGTTGATCTCACTATTTTAAGTTACATAGTACGTTGTTATCCTCTAAGGGATGATTCAAAATGAGAGCAAAGAAGAAAAGGCCACAACTGAGAACATCAACACTAGACCATAGTTCACCAGCTTATCAACTTGCTGTATTTCGCCCATTCGGTCGAGAATAGCATTGCAAGTCCTCGTAAATGGACATGCGTCATGTTTTTGCTGCAGCGTGACAATTCTTATCCACGTAAGTACGGGGAGAAATGGACTATTTCAACATGAGTTGAAGAATAGTAAGAAAAATAACGAGGAAATAGAGATCTTACGGTTATTTCAGAGTCATGCGATTCTAGTATTCTATGTTGTACTGTCCTTGATTCGGTCGGAGGGGATTCAGCTTTGTGAATGTAAGAATATCCTCCAGAGAAGGCCCGATAAGGTGAATTCGTATGGATTGTTTCCATGACGGAGCCGAAGAAATTGGTCACTGGAACCTAAAATCAGAAAAAGTATTAAATGGTGAAGTAGGACTTTATATGACTATGACTAAGTTTGTTATTTTTCTGCCACTTGCAAAGGGCTTTAAGCAACATATAAACAAGAAATGATTGTGACGGATGAGTAGCCCAGCTGTCGCATATATACCTTCTCCAACGGACGTTCATATAGGTCGGTCCGATAGTATGCCGTAGACAGCAACAGGCTTGGATTAAAGGAATTGAAGAGGCTGCAAAACAAATTTACAAATATTGAAACAAATTATATTTAGAACAGAAAAGGGGATTTCTGTATATTTATTACTGGGGAACATTATAAGATAGAAAAAGGGAACTTATATCTTCCTAAATCCTAAGTTTCTCAAGGTACAGGAGGTTTAGAATATAAGATTCAACAGCAAACTACAATACGGTTAGGGGTAAAGCTTATGATAACAGAATATTGGCATGGCAAATAAAAATCACAGTTGTATGTCCACATACCTGCTCAATGAGGCATTGTCGTACATATTTAACCGTTCAAAGAAAGCAAGCGTATAGAATGTGAACCGATCTACAACAGACACTCCAACCTACATCAAACAACAACTGATAAGTAAGAGTTTAAGAATCAAAAGAACGAGGAAACAAGAGAGATGGTGATTTAAGATAGCATCCTATCTATTCTCAGGATTTGAATATACACCATAGTACTTAATTCTTACATCAGAGTCCAAGTGATGAGAATATGAATTCTCTCCTTTCTTACTACTTCCAATAGCCAAAACTCCAGGTGATTGTAGCTGCAAAGCGAAAAGGAAAAATAAACCCTTTTAGATAGCCTTCAACATCAATGTGCCAATTAGAAACAACCAACCAATGTCCAACATGGACAGAGTGACCACTAACTACAAAAGGATTTCATACACAGATACAAATGGGAAACTACATTTTCAACATTAAATATACACATAATACGCTCGCTGGTGCAATTTTCAACTTTCCAAAACATGGAATAAGCCAAGTTCCTAAGGCAGCACAAAACACCTCCACATTGTCCCAAATGACGCAATAGAAATACTTTAGATAGACTAGGGTATAGCTAAACATGACCTTATGTTAGATCAGTGAATGTAAATCCTCTTTTGCACCAGGTCATACTAACCCTAATTCTCTCTACCAGAGGCAAATACAACCACTGATTCCAACCATTTGGGAAGGACTATCTTACCCTAAGTCAAGATATATACTGAACAGTTTACTTATACATTTCATGAGAATCATCTATGAACTCAAGAGAAAACAAACTTTACTAATGAAGAGTTTTGCTCCATGCAGATAATTGAGTTGCGTGTTAAAAGTTTCGTATTGAACTCGGTACGCTTAAAGAAAATTGATACTCACTTGAGAAAATAAAGTGGCAGCTTGGCAAGTGTCCACCATAATCAGCAGCTCCTTAAATCTGTTTATTGGGACGAATTCATTCAGTTTATATTGCAAAGGTAATATCACAGGGAAAATTTGAATTACAAAGGATGGGCAAGAACACATCGAAGTTTGTTCTCGCTCGTATCGGCACATCACACTTGCTGTACCTGTATATAACCTTTTGGAATATCTAAAATACGGCCTGCCCAAGAATGAATTATCAATGCAATCTCTTACCTACGCTTTTCCTTCATTTGTGTCACTGCATCAGCTAGATCATGGCTTTGAAGCTCTTCCGAGTCCTGAAATTTCAGAAACTCGTCTCCACCATGCCCAGTCATATAGAGAAGTATGTGGCTGCCTTCATCACTCAGAAGTCGTTTAGACCTCGGGACGGCATCTTCATGACGACCGGTTAGTATTCGTAAAAAGTTTTCGACAGTCACTTCATAACCTCGATAGTCTACCTAAATTTGGGCATATCACAGACAGAGAAACACACAGAACAATAGGATTTAATGTCGCAGTCCCAAACAAACATGGTTACATCAGCTTTTAAGAAAGACAAACAAATTAAGAAAAGCAGTAAGTACTAAATAATTTAATAGATTTGCTACTATTAACGCAATATGAGAGGCAGAAACGATATATTTTTGTAATAACATAATCATTTGAAGCAATCAGTCGTGAACATGTAAGTCTTCAAAACTATGACTCATCAACATATAGCAACCTCCACCATGAACAATCAGAATTACGGAATTACACTCTTTGAAGATATTGCTTTTTATGCAACAAAACTTTATTCTAAGCAAACTGACAGAGATATATTGGGAACTCCAAGAACAGTTGTTTTAATTAATCTCAGGGTTGCTTTCATGATATTTAAAAGGCACTGTGAACAATACTACTGCCGATCCTACCAGCTTCAAGAAAGTCACACGTCAGCACTACTAAATAGAAGTAGTGAATCAACACAAGCAGCAAGAGACTGAAACCTCACCTCAACGTTGTCTCCATAGAGATTAAGTCGGTGGTTTTCATTATTGAACACCTGCGCAGGATACTTGTTCCGAGCATTGCATGCCATATCATCAGCCAACATAAGAATTATCCTCTCGTCTGGTATTCCTAACCGTTTCACTGTTCTAAATGGAAGTTCAAAAGACCATTACATCGCTATTTCACACAAATAATACGGATTTTAAACACATGGGATCTCAATTTACCTGTACAATGACAAAGTGTTCGCCATGTGCCTGTAATTGAACCTGAAAATCAAAAGTTGGGATCAATCATTGTTCTTCGAAGTCAATCAATTCGGGCTTTATAGTCAGAGAAGAAGAGAACTACCAGAAGCGAGAGGTGCAGACGAGAATAGCCCAATTGTTGGTGTGCATTGTAGAGCCATTTGCAATCGAATTTGAATCGATGATAACTGATACGGAGAAGATCAATATCCAAATATTCTTCCATGGTTTCATCAAGTTCGCCATTTCTTCCCCTTACCGTCTCACCTTGTTTGAAAAGTTCTTTGAGCGAGAAATTTGCCTACGAGCAATTATTATGTTTCGCTTTTATCATATTCCCGTCAAAGCTGCAATATTTCTTCTTTTGTCGAATCCATAAAATAAAGCATGCTAAACTAATTTTCTGCTGATACGTATCGATAGAACGATTGTTTAGTACCGATGAAAAATTACGTAAATCCACATAATATTTGACACAATCAAATTCGATTAAGGATTCAGAGGAATCGGTACGGTATACCGAACCAAATGCGCAAATTCTCCGCTGCAACTTAGAAAGCTCATAATAAATTGTACAAACATCCGATTTCAATGATCCCAGCGTCAGTGACAAGCTAATTCAGCTTACACTTGAAATATTTTTACAAATTTTCATCGAAAATGCGCTGACCATCTTTCTGTAAACAAATGCTCTAAATGTTAGTTAAACCATAGTTTAATCAGCTCGAACTCATCCACAAACAGATATTCCTATGGTAGAAGCAAGAAATCAGCGAAAAGAAACGCAAGGTTTCAACATACCTTTCAGATTTTCAATTTCTAAGCTCGATACAGATCAAATCTTAGCTCATCCTTTGATTCTCAACAGTTTTCCTTCTTCGCACGGCCGATTTTGCGATGGAATTAGCCAGCTGATTCTTCTATCTACGGTGTTTTAAGAAAATATATATAGGGAGAATATATATATATTATATAAATATAAAATGTTCTAAATTGTTGGGCTTCCTAGGTTTGGGCCGTCTCTTCAGAGCATATAAAAGGAGATTAAAGCTGAACCCAAGATCCTAATTCCTGAAGAAATTCAGGTTTCTACAGCAGTAATTTGCAATTATTACCTGACGGTCTCTGTTTCCTCCGACTGCATCCGCGCAGGTATGTTTTCTGATTCTTTCGAGCTGAAGATCGATCCATCTGTTCGCTAATTTTTTATCCTTTTCTGGGAATTTTTTTCATTCTCTTTGAAAATCGCTTGTTTGATTCAATTTGCTGGCTTCAATCATCGGCCTTTTTCTTTAATGTTATTATCTTTGTGGGACTTTAACGCCAAAAGCCTCAATTCTGATCAATTTTGTGATTCGGGCTTCCTGAACGGAGTATAGATTCTGCCTTCTGTTTGATTTGTATAGGTTTTCTTTCTGTGTAATAGATTGAGGTTACTGTATGGCTATGGCTATAACTCCTTCAATTGACTGTCATGATCTTGATGGGCATATTGGTTTATTCTCCTGACTTTTATTCTATACGGATTTTGTTGATTGTGTGTTTGTTGAATTGAAAAAAGGAACTTACCCCACATTGATTCGACAAGTTAGGAATGGTCGGTTAATAAGTCAAATGGGTCGCTCCAAACGGTCACCAATTGGTTTTCGGTTGGAATCCAATTTGAGCCTCTATATTGTTGACATGATATGTCGTTTTATGTTGTAATTTTTCTTGAATTTGATGCGGTAATCGACATCTCCTATTTAACTAACTTCTTGATTGTGTAAATTGGATTTTTCGAGTTTAACTGATTTTATACTTCCTTTTCCTTTTCCTTTCTAGGAGACAAGATGCGGACGGCACCTTCATTGGTTGACTTATGCGTTGATCTCGCGATATCTAACGTGAGATATCTGGGGGATGTTGGAGAAACAGATACTCATCTCTTGGAAAGGATTTTACCGCACTGCACACTTGACCAGTTGATGCACATTGAGAGTTGCACGGAAGTAAGATAGTTCATCTGCCTTCTTCGACTACTTTCTGACATGATTATGCATCTAAGAAACTACTTTGGCTCTCATTTACAGGGTAGAGACCTTAGCCCCGTGACTGATAAGCTGTGGAAGGGGCATTATAAGATCCAATTTGGTGCCGAAAACACTGATGCTGTTGTAAAGAGGATGAGCCAGAGGAAAGTAACTTTCAAGTGGAAGCAATTATATGAGGTGGTTGCAGACCCTTTTCGAATTCTTTTGATGGCTTATTCGCCTTTATTTACCTATATCTTCGGCATCACAGGTCAAGTTAAAGGAGAGGGAAGAAGCAGCTGTGAAGTCGCTTGAACGAATAAAGCAACGCTATCAAGAAGAAGCTGCCAGTAAGTTACATATACATACATCTGCATGATTTTCGTTGTATTTTATTTCGTGTTGATTTTGGTATTAATTTACCATATCAATCAATGACTCTTGGCTCGTTAAAACTCGTAGAAAAGCAAAGCCGACAAGTGAAACTGTGCACGAAGGTCCCTCCTTCCAGCCGGAAAAGAAGCTTTTCTGGAGGTAAATTTCAAGTTCTTGGCTTTGAAGATCTACCTTGAATGATTCTTCTGTGAGATTTATGCACTGCGGTTTGTTGATTGATCGGCAGGAGCAATAGCTAGCAATATTTATAACACCAAGAGTAACCTAATGAAGAAGGCTAAGCTTGACTTTGTCAACAGGTAATTCTCTCTATATGTTAAAAGCAAGTGAGCAAGATCCTATCTATGATCAGTTTCAAGCATATTACTTGCCGTTATTTATGTAATAACTTCATTTCGGTGCAGCCGAGAATATAAAAATGTAGCTGTTATGAAGAACAGTGTTGCCTCCAAGCACGCTCGGTAAACATTTAGCGTCCTAAATCGCTCAATTTTTTTGAGCCCCATAAAACTATCCTCATTTCTAACATTGTGATTGCAATATTTCGTCAATGGCAGCATTGGCACGCCGTCTGGTAAGAACTCTGGGTTCGCCTCTTCATCATCGGCATCCCCGTCGTCCTCAAAACTGGCAAAGCCTATGCAGAGAAGAGTTTAGTGATGCAACAAGTCCTTTGTATTATATTGAAGTGTTCAGATATTTTCTATATTATATGGTTGCAGAATAGTTTGTGATCTCAACTGTGCTTTGTTTCTCCTTCTGTTGTATAGTAAACATCTTATGCTATACAAGAAAATCACATAAATGTCTTTCTAAATGAGACAATAAGGCACATTTGGGTTATCTTTTACTTTCATTCCTTATTTAAATTGTTTACTAGTCAATTTAATTGTTATTGTCCTCGAGGATAAAAGTGGCTGATTTTTACGTATTTTGCATGAACTTGGGCTAACGAATTATTAGTTGGCTGAAAGTTAGGATAGTTTCGTAGTGGCGTGGGAATCACGGAGGTAGAAAAATAAAATTAAATAAATTAATGAAATTATGCAATCATTTAATTAAATTTTTTTTTCCAGAAAATATTGCAAAAAATAAAATATAAAAAAATACACGAAATTATCCATGAGTTATGAAAGGTAGTATTAGAAAGTCAAACTAGTCAAACTCTTTTCAGTATAAAAAGAAAGAACTCAGTCCATTTGGAATTGTATCAAATTGGATGGCGGCTATAAATCAGTCAACGTATACATCCCGCAGCGCCGTTGAGTACAGCGTTCTGCTGCCTTCCGACGGTCAAACACTCCGTACGGCGTGTCCTCCTCGGCGGACCATGAGGTGCCTTGCTCTCCGATTAAACGATCAAAGTCCAATTTCACCTTCTACTCCTGTCGTTCCAACTGTTGCTATTTCTTACGAGGAATTAAAGGTCAGTGACCTCTTTTTAATGTCTTATTTTACCTGATGGTCGGCAAGAGTTGTTACTGAGTCATTGTGATAGGTTTAACGGCCGAAGTTGAAGAGGTTTGATATTGATATGATAAGATCAAAGTGACGAAAATTGTGAAGTGATCTGAACGCAAGTAGAAAGAGCTAAAGTGTTAGCTGTTTGTTTTTCTAGCTCCGTCAAATTGTTAAGCGACTTTCAACGATGAGAAACCGTCTTTATGTATGCAAATCTTGTATTAAGTCAATCTCTTGATCAAGTCTTTTGATCAATTATAATTTGGATAATATAGGCTTGCTGGAATGCTGATCTTTCGGACAGAATAGAGCTTGGTTTCGGGCCCGATGGCATTGGGATTCTTTCGATATCTCACGTACGCAGCGGACTTAATTTTCTTCTAATTGTGATCTTGATGTTTTTAATTCTGTATCTGCACATTTGTTCTCTCTATATGTGCCACCAATGTTTGATAATAAATTATGCTGGAAGGATCTCTCTTTTTGCTTAATTTCTGCTGATGTAAGTTAATTCTTGCTTCAGTTAATAAATTTTAGGTTCATTCGATTTCTTTTCTAGTTATTGGTTAGTTAATATGTTATAAACAGACGAGATGATTAAGAGATGAGTAGACAGGTTGGTTTCATTTTTCTGTTATTGGGTTTTCATTATAGCAACTACCTATTCTGGGTTGTTTTTGGCTTGAAGTACTAATATGCTGAAGATTATTCTTCATTTGGTTCCACTTAACAACAGGTTCCGGGATATTCTTTACTTCGTCAGAATCTCCTACGCCTTGCACCTAGGTATGAGACATAATGAGTTACTGTCTTGTCTTTCAGACCTGACTTAGTCATTTTAGATCTGTATAGAGAAGCTTGGATTTATAATAGACGATATATTCCTTGCGCAAACTCAATTTGTTAGTCATTTGTACAATTAGATTGGCACGGCTTCCTGAAGAGAGAAAAAGAGAACTAGAAGACCATGATAGTAGGTATGTTGGCGCGTCCTTCTGCTGCTTATTACCAACTCGTGCCAGAGTTGATTTGCTCCCTATGGAAGTTTTGTTCTAGAAATTAGATGTGAATTTCATGAAGTTTTGTCTAATGTGAAATTCATGATGCATATGTAGGTACAACATTGGATGGAGTCACGGAAAAGAGAAGCTCGAGTCTGGAAAACCAGGTAATCAATAGGCTACTGCGTTAAAAAACATTGAAAAAACCAAATTTATTATTCAAGTCCATATCTGCTTAGGCAGGCACTTTTTGTGAATGTGGGTTAAGATATGGAAACTTGGTTTCATTGAGCAGACTTGTTGAAAGGGTCGTTCTATGCCAATCCGATATTTGACATTCCAACAGAGGAACAATCACTTATAAAACGGTATGGCAGCTGACTCTATACAAACCTAGAAAACCTTATTAGATTGCTCGACTCACATCCTTGAGAATGTTTTTGGAAGTATTTGAAGTCAAAGTATTCTTTGCTGAGTTAAAGACTATTAGATCGAATAGTCATTCTGATACAAAAGAACAGTCTATCAATGTTCCTTGTTTCAGAAGAATAATATGTAACTAATAAACTATACCATGTTTTCAAATTCTCCTTCTGACTTTGATGTAATGTAATGCTCCCACCAATTAATCAAGCTTATGCACCTATAACACTGACAGAGACACTTCGAATAATTTCAGTGGGTTTTTATCTATGTAGTTACCCTTCATATTGTGGAAGAAATGTGTGGCCTGGAGATGCCTTGCCAGAACTTGAATTAGGTATGTGCCTAGCTCCTTTTTTGAGAAATCTGGTATAATTGTCCTTTTCTGTGTGAAAAGTTTACCATATACCGGCAGTCTTGTTACAACTTAAATGCTATAACTATAGAATAATCAAATTGCTACTTTAGTGTTTGCATTCGATTTTATAACCCTTAGTCCGAGTGTATTGTTAAGGGCAGATGTGATATAAAATAAGTCATTGTTTGTGGACCATTTCCTCTTTGTACCTACTGGAACTTCCATTTTGTGGATTTTGTTTCTATGTGTACTATCAATGCATATAAAATAATTGTCTTTACCGTCTGCCTGTCATTGTAGTCGAGCTAGCTATGCTTTAGTATTTTAATTCATTAGAGGCATTAGGTTATCCTAGCCAATCACGACATTTCTTGATCCCCTCCTTTTACCATTACATAGCATTCAAGGCTCTCGGAAATTTGATTCTAGATGTTGGGTTGCTGCTGGCATCTCATTGTGATCACTATGGTGAGTTACATTTCTCATGTTTCAATCTCTAATATTTCTTTTTAGTGGATGGAAATGGATATGTAAAGGGATATATGTTTTGGGAATGTTTTTACGTTCTAAAAAGTGTATAGTCTACGCTTGGAATGTTAGTGAAATGAGAACTTTCAAATCTTAGGGACTAAAACATTTGAAATCCAAGAAACAATCTGCACCTTCCCTTTTACAACAAATTAAGATGATAAGTTTTCGTAGAAAGAGTCTTGGGCAAGAGTTTTTTGTCTGTCAAATTTTACATAGTGCTTGGTCATTTCTAATTTATTGCTTTCAATCATTTACTGATGCAGTAGCATCTAAGGGGCGTGATATCCACCAGAGTATAAATCTTGAACAGATTCTTCTTCGCTCTCGGTGTCACAAAGGCCGTCTTCTTTACTACTTTCCTGCAATTTCACGGTATTTAGGTTTCATTAAACATTTTATAGATGTGAACAAGAAGTTCTTTCAAAACTTCTATCATACTTCACTTTTGCTTTATACATGCATTTTTTATTTTCACTCTTAATGACCTGAATTGTGTATCATAGCAATCCAGTTGAAAATGATCCTATGTCCTCATGGTGTGGATGGCACACAGATCACGGTTCTCTTACAGGTGAGCAACTTATTGACATTCAATTATAGTATGACCTCACATTTTTAAATGATCTCAAATTAGCGTACAATTATTGACATTCAATGGACATTAGCCATTGAATAATTCATGATTAAATAAAGCACGGTTCAAAAGTTGTGTTGTGCTGTAGCCTTATTTTGATGTCGTTGTGGTTTGATGCAAATTAGATGAGCGAGAAGAGACAGTTCTTTATAAATGGTCTGAAAATGGAAACCTTATATTGGATCTGACTCTGCCTTTGCAGCATCGGGAATATATAGTATTTTTTTCGCTTGAGGTATAAACTGACAACCACAACGTTACAATAAATTAATCATCGGCCACTTAATCATAGTCTTTTGCGCTATTTCCTAGAGTATATTTTTTCCTATTTAAAACATACTTGCATACGATTAAGATGAACCAAAATTTGAAGAGATTCCTCAAAAATATGTTTTTCTTGTTTATTCTCTTTATAATTAGTAAACATATACTCCCATTTGTTGAAGCATCTAAATTGTATCCAAACAAATTGAGCTCTGTGTTTCATCACTGATCAAATGCAACAATTACATAGGTCTTACTTGTGGCATGTTTATGAGAGATGCTCTGGAATTACCGTGCCCGGACAATGCCGCTGGTCTGCATGTGAAAACACGTCCAGGTGAAATAGTCAAAGTACATGCCCTCCCTCATTATAAGAATAATACTACTCTGCATGGTTTTCCATTATCCATTTTCGTAGTTTAATTTAAATATTTTGGAGATGTTTGCTTTGCTGGTGTTATAGATGTTCTGAATTATTTGTCTATGTTCCATAATCACATCTGCAAAATGGAGTAAACTTTTATATACTGTTTTGCTTTTTTATGTATTGATATAAAATCGTGCATGGTTCCTAACCCTTTACGCTGGGTGACTTGCGTCTGATCAAAACCTAGTCTCTGAAACTATATTCTATTGTTGTGACTAAATTATTGTGGTGCTTATGATTAATGATATACAATAACTTCTAAGGTTTTAGGACTCAGCTCATGTTCTTCGAGTTGCTCATCTTATAGGCATAGTTCATGAATGGGAAGACTCATACACACGAACCTTGGTGTATCTGTAACTTATTTTCATTAATCTTTCTATAGGTAGTGTATGGTGAAGATGAAATAGCATACCAAATAGGAGAAACCACTGAGATATTATCGAGAGGTCAGCTCTGTGCCACACCACATTGTGTCCGGGTATGTTGCCACTTCTTCATACCTTTGGCTATTTGGAAGATTATGCTACTTGTTTGGCTATTTGTCAATGTCGCGGCGTTTCATCTATTTTACCATGTGCCCTGAGTAACTTTTTTTGGGTCATCAATGAGGTTTAGTCAATGCTTAGGAGTATAAATCTTTGCACTTAATGATATAAGGGGCATAATATCGTAAACATAAAGATTCCGTAATGATATAACTATCCTAGTTTATTAACAACTGATGAGAAACATCGTTATTTACGCAGGCACCGAGCGGAGAGGCAGCCTCTGGCGTTGAACGCGCTACTTTTGCATTATTCATGCAGCCCAACTGGTACATATATCGATTATCATTCATTATAGAGTTTGTAGATATCCACAGTAATAAGATGGCTATTATTAATCATTGTTGCTAGATTAGTTTCGTATACTATATATATATTTTTATAAACGATCAAATTACATAACCCTTCTTCTTCTTCAAATGACTCAGCTGTTGCTTACTTATATCTATGTAGTAATAGTGTTCTAGATCAGACTATGTGTCTTCCTTCATATTAACTGCATTTCCACATTTGGACGGTTTATTAGGGATGAAAGGCTCAATCTCTCAGAGGAGGTGAATGCTAATGCTAATGGTGGATCTCTTTCTTTTGGAGATTATACTGAGAAAGTGCTGGACAAGTATTATGATGACCCCAAACCATAGGAATTATAAGGTTATGATCTATCTATCTGTATATTATATATATTGAAATTCGTTTTTTTTTTTTCCATTTATATTCAGTGTAGCTACAAAACATAGTGATAGATATATCCGATGAAGATATTCTTGTCTGACATTATTGATGTTTTAATATTTTAGATAGGATGACTACTTGCATGAATCTCAACGAGTAATTAAAATATCCATAGACTAACACGCAATCAAAATTAAGTTTCTAAAGTAACTTTTTTTTTTTCAAATCACAAAACAGCCCATTATTATTATTGTTATCATAATAGTGGTGGATTGGATAGATTAAAATTGGATAAGGTAAAGAGGGTGATGGGAGACAATGTGTAGTGGCTCCAGAGAGACGTGAAAAAAATGATGAATTTGTGACAAATAATTGAGATATATTGCACTTTATTGCAAATTATTTAAGTAATAAAGATCCATGAATCCCCTACATTTGGAGCTTAAATATATATAATAATAATATGGGTAGTAAAAGTAGTAGGTGAAATAAATATCCAAGAAAAAGTAAAAGGGTCAAATGCGTATAAGTCCACGTTGCGTTGCCCAACATAATGAAGTAGATAATCCCATGTATATAAAATCATTGGATAAGTATTTTTTTTAATTAAAAGCATATTTTTTCTTTGGGACATTTATACACTACTAACTAAATAAGGATTTCACCTTTTAATATATAGAGAAATCGCTAAAACATATTAAATATAATAAATCGTATCGACGAGCTCGTCATTTTAAAAAGGATTATCATTTCAACATGAACCGTAAGTGTAAATTTGAAATTAAAGCTAATTATTACTAAAAAAAAAGTAGTTTGATTAAATACTACATAACATTATCAAAACTAAATTCGTAATAAAAAAGTTAAAACCGTCCACTGCCCGTCGCGTCTCCACTAAATTGTAATAGCAATTTATTTTCTTTTTTTCATTTTTTTAAACGTTACTTTACTATTTAAAATAAATGTTATAAAAGAAAATCACTATTTCACTCCACGCGTTAATGACTGTCGCATATTCGCATAAAAACCCAATTCATATTCTTCACGGCAAGTAATAAATCATTGTATATAAGAAGCTATAAACTTGTGATGATGATAAACATGTGATATAAAGGAGGAATATCATTTAATTATACTTTAAATGTGTTATTGTCAACTATCTCAAATTTAAATTTCCATCATAGAATGTGTAGTCTTGTTTTTGTATATATATATATTGAAGATGTGTATGTATGTGGTGGTCTTCATCCATAATACACGCACCACACCATTAGTGTGTGATGGGTGTTTGTTTAAAACTGTTGAGTTGAGACCCTACCATATAACTTATATGACTTTCGGCTAAGGATCATTTTGACTTCACTAATATCATAAAATACAATGTATATAAAGAATGTGTCCCAAAATAATTCATTCCTACGATTGGATCGCACTAACATTATAAGCAGTGGTCAACGTCTAAGAATCAAATAATAAATCATTGAGATACATGCATATCTGTTTTTCACGTCTCATAATCAAATGACAAATCATTGATATATATATATATATATATGTGTGTGTGTGTATATATATGGTAACAAAGTCCTCTACCCTAAATTATTTTGTGCCGACTTTAGTTTTTATACAATTCAATGAAAACTAAAATACCACTATTGTGAAGGCGGAAAGATTGGTTGTTTGCATTGTTTTTCAACCAAAAAACTAAAGTATAGTCTTAATCGTAACATCATAATATTTAATATTTTGTTATTATTATGTGAAAATATTCAAAAGTAATTCCACTGGGTGTTTTGTTTCTTTTTAACATAATCCCTAAACGCCAACTTTAGTAAAAAGATCACAAACTATTTGATATGCATATGTGTAATAATTGTTGTCGTTGGCTCCCTATCTCAGAACTGTTAGAATATTACAGTCAACTCCAACGTCGCCGGAAAACAAACTACACACACACAAAAAAAAAAAAAAGAATAGTTTATAACGGTATTTATTATGTTATTGAAATCCAAAAATTGGCACACACATATATACACATGTATTGTGTGTGTGTGTGTGTTCAACATACAATTTCATGTAATATAAGAATATGTATAATAATTTCAAGAATTTACAAATTACTTTAAACGATTTATAAGACGGATACTGATTTGCAATAATCAAGATAACATTCTTATTAATCATTCCATTAAGAAGAAGATTTTAGCAACATATATTCATGATCTTATCCTCACATTAGGCGTCTAATGGTAGATGGTCAAATAATGATGCGTACAGATATAATCATTTAAGTAATTAATCTACATATGTAAAAAACCTGCATATCGTGGCAATAATTTCATTTTCCTAAATAACCTTCATAGTAGGGGTCTATCATCAATAAGCACATCACATATACAAAGGTGGTCGAAACAAAAAGGCAAAAGGCGGTGATTGCCTTTTTTGCATGTGGGGCAGCAAAAGCACTTACAATGTTAGAAGAAGCAAAGCAATGCATATCCTATCAAGGGTTTCTTTTGTGCACTGTGGTTCACATCCTTGGAACTTAACCACGTTATATATGTATATATATATATTATATATATATATAGTTTCATTAATTTACCTTCCAAGATCAACATCAACTTTTATTTTTCTTTCTTTCTCGGAGTATTACCATCCATGCTTTTAGGAAATGCGAAATATTTTTGACTAAAAATCTCTCCTCTGCTGTATAGTATAGCTAGACTAGAAGCTTCTTCTATAAATAAATGGGATGGATATAAAGTTAGGCCTCAACTCAATGGTATGGTATATCTGTCTCAACACAGTGGCATAGGGTCGTTTATTATAAACCCTTCTTATTATTTCTCTTCCTATAAATAGCCCAACTCTGATGCCTAAATTGTTCAAGCCTTTGCTAAGGAGAAAAACATTTCATTCCTCTCCTCTTTCTTACTAGTTACAATAGTCAGATATCGAAAAGAGAAAGAAGACAATAGTTAAATGGTTTGTATATTCTAACAATCTTCAATCGAGGATAGACTGATAAATTACATGCTCATATATAATATATATATATATACATATATCATTAGTGAAATAAAAAGTAAGCAAATCTTGCAGGAGGAGAAAATGAGCCATACGACTGATCAAGTGTCAGATGCTGTGGATTACAAAGGATTCCCAGCTGATAAATCTAAGACTGGAGGTTGGGTACCAGCTGCACTAATCCTAGGTATGTATGTATCATATATATATATATATATATATGTATGTATGTGAGTGCTCAGACAATAAACTTCATAGGGATACGTATTGCATTACTGCATGGTAGGCTGGCAATGATCCTAGCTAGTTTTCTTACCCATGGTTTCAGCATGATTATTTATGGCGTTTTTAATCATATATATTATATTAATTCATGCCCATCGAATAAATAAATATACATGAAGTATATATGACCCACACTTGTATTATGTATAAAACGATTAAAATGAAGTAATAATAATAAATTTGCAGGCATAGAAATATGCGAGAGGCTGTCAACAATGGGAATAGCAGTGAACCTTGTGACCTACTTGAGCGGAGTTATGCACCTCCCAAGCTCAGCCTCGGCCAACGTCGTCACTGACTTCATGGGCACTTGCTTCCTCCTTTGCCTCCTCGGCGGATTCCTCGCCGACTCTTTCCTCGGCAGATACAAAACCATCGCCATCTTCACCCTCATTCAAATATTGGTATATATTATACTATATCATCATCGATCACTATATATATTTGTATCTAGTTGCAGCAAATATATATAATTCAAAAAAAAAATAAAAATGGCAGGGAACTGGCATGCTAGCCATAACGACGAAGCTCCCCCAGCTCCGGCCGCCGCCCGGCGAGCCCGCCGACGGGCTGCAGATGGGCATGCTCTACCTGGCTCTGTACGTCATAGCCCTCGGGACGGGTGGGCTCAAGTCCAGCGTCTCGGGCTTTGGGAGCGACCAGTTCGACGAGAGGGACGAGGGGGAGAAGGCCCAGATGGCGTACTTCTTCAACAGATTCTTCTTCTTCATAAGCATCGGGACGCTGACGGCCGTCACCGTGCTCGTCTACGTTCAGGACGAGGTGGGGCGTACCTTGGGCTATGGGATTTGTACCGCGGCCATGTCCGCGGCCGCCTTGGTGTTCTTCTCGGGGACGAGGAGGTATAGGTACAAGAGGAGCGCCGGCGGCAGCCCCATCGTGCAGATCTTGCAGGTCGTGGCGGCGGCGGTTAGGAAGCGCGGGGTCCACGTCCCCTATGATGTGCGCATGCTGTACGAGGACGCTCCCGAGGGTTCGAGGATCGGCCACACCGATCAATTTCCGTGAGTTTTTGAGTTCTATTTTCTTTATCGGGGAATAACCTAAAATTTAATTTCAATCACGAAATTCGCTTTTTAGTCGTATAATTTGTCCCTGTCCAAAACTAGTATGTTTGCACCATTTATCATAGATAATATGTAATTCTTTGGCCATTTTCATACTATGCAGATTTAACTAACGTTGTTGATGAAGCTATCATATTTTCCTTGCCCGAAATAATAAAAAAAAAGGCGAAATGACTATTTATGATAGATACATGGTATATATTACATGCTGGACTAGTTTTGGACACAGACAAGTTAGAGGACGAAAAACGAATTTCGTGAAAGTTATATGACTATTTTTTTGATAGAGACAAGTTAGAGGACAATCGTAAAAGTTATATTTAGTCCTTATCAACTGCTAATATTAGGGTTTACGAATTGGCCATTTTTCTATTATGCAGTTTCTTGGACAAAGCAGCTGTTATTGCAGCCGGAGATTTGGACAAGAGAGGCAATGCCTACAACCCGTGGAAGCTCTGCTCGGTCACGAAGGTGGAGGAGGTGAAGATGATGGGTCGACTGCTGCCGATATGGGCGACGACGATCATATTCTGGACAACCTATGCTCAGATGATCACCTTCTCGGTCCAGCAGGCGTCTACTATGAATAGATATGTGGGCCGCTTCCAAATTCCCGCGGGCTCTCTCACCATGTTCTTCGTGGCCGCTATACTGCTGACGTTAGCCGTCTACGACAGACTCGTCATGCCGCTTTACAAGAAATGGAAAGGAAAGCCAGGTAGGAACATCAGCTATTTATGTAAAACACGCAATTTGTTTTTGGCTTAGCTACTTTTTCTCGTATAAGGTAGGTGTCCTACTGGATCAGTGTCCTTAAATTGCTTCAGTTTTGAAAGTTAGTGTCCTTAAATTACAATCATGTAAGTGAGTGTCCTGAAAGTTTCATTCCGACGAAACAACCCAATTTATTTTTACGTTCTGAGTTGTTTAAATATGCATTCCATGTTGTGCAGGCTTCTCCAACCTACAAAGGATCGCCATAGGGCTAATACTGTCGACGATAGGAATGGCCGCTGCCGCCCTCGTCGAGAAGAAGAGGCTATCCGTGGCAAAATCCGTCGGCCGGCCGACGCCCAACGTCCCCATCAGCGTCTTCCTTTTGATCCTGCAGTTCTTCCTCGTGGGTTCGGGCGAAGCGTTCATATACACCGGGCAGCTCGACTTCTTCATCACGCAGTCTCCCAAGGGAATGAAGACGATGAGCACCGGCCTATTCCTGACGACGCTGTCCCTCGGGTTTTTCGTGAGCAGTTTCCTAGTCTCCGTGGTGACGAGGGTCACGACGGGCGGTGGTGGGCAGGGCTGGCTCGCCGATAACATAAACTATGGTAGGCTCGACTGCTTCTACTGGCTCTTGGCTGGGCTCGGCATCGTCAACCTTGGGCTGTACCTCGTTTGCGCCTTTTGGTACAAACCGAATAAGGGCAATGTGGCGGCTGGCGTGGAAATGGCGGCGGCCAAGTTCAATGCGAACGGTGAGGAGAAATGCTAAGATCATCCTGGCCTTGTATTATATCTATATATATATATATATATATATTGTAAGTTAAGGGGGAGTTGAGTTTGTAATGTATTTTGTTTTCTATGTTCCTTGTAAAATGAATTGGGTGAGGAGTGTGCAATGTAATACATAATCAATTTTCTGGCTGGCATTTAGGATGCGTTCGGTATGAGAAATTAATGCATGAAAAAGACGACGGAAAACAATTATAATGCATCAAACAATGATACATTACGTTTTTATTGTCGTACCTTCAGACATTTTCTTTTCCGCGCCGAAATCTTTATACCAAAAAGAGCGCAACACTAACAAACAAGCCAAGCCAAGCCAAGCCAAGCACAGCACATCAAATCCAAATAGTTACTAAATATTGTATGTCCATAGATATCGAGATTGAAGAAGGTCATGGCCGACGAGGGCAATAGCAGCACACATGTTTATGTTTAGTGCGGTACGAAAAATACGAATCAAACAGCGTACAGTCGATCTGTCGTGAGATGCGAATGATTAATCATTGAAACAATTGGCATGAATGACAATGACTACATTCCTTCCAGACCAAGAGTTGATGTGAGCCAAGCACAGATCTCATCTATCTCCTCTGGGATGGTGTAGTGTCCAAGACTGTCAAGCCAAGTTTGGTTATTACATAAAATTAAGCGCTTGAAGACTTGAAAGAAAAACAAAAAAGTCATGTAAGAGTAGAAATTCTAGCTTATACTTACTTTGGATAGGATTTAAAAGTCACGTTTCTAAACCCACAAGAGGAGAGCATGTCCGCGGACTTCTGACCAAATTTATGCTGAACAACATCGTCTCCTGCATTTTTCGGATTATAATTGTCATAAAAAAGGTGAGAAGCCAACGACAAAATTCCAACAATTATATCTGTTTAAGTATTGAGTGGAATAAAAGATTTGGAACGAAAAGGTTGTCTTCTCAACTTGTGCAAATTGGTTTGAAAAGTCCATACCTTTGCCATGGCATATCAGAACCGGCAAAGACGCAGCACGTTGTGCAGCCTCATCTAGACCTTCTAGATTGTTCTTCAGATTTCTGGAAAAAATTAGAGAATCAACACCATTGGACATTAGATGAGAGATTTCAAAGAAGGCCATATGATCTAAAACAATAAAGACTCATACTTTGCACATGGAAGCCATCCACTTAATCCAACAACAGCACTCAAATTAGCAGTGTATTGGTTTCCATTCTCGTACTTTCCTCGAGCAAAGCATGTAGCAGAATAGAGGGACGTAGCTGCACCCATACTGAAGCCTCCAATGCCCAGTTTTACTTTTTAAAAATCCAAGTAAGTTATTAGAAAAACACCGAGGCAAGAAGTTAAACAATGACATTGATGATCATCACATAGTGAACAAAGTCCCATATATATTACGAAAAATGTACAAGAAAAGATTTCTGAGAGAGGATATATTCCCTGACAACAATTAAGAATGCTCAGGGCACCAGCTCGGTATCTAATACAGGTGAATTTCAATCTACCTTTGGCACAGATGTAGCTACTTCCGAAACCACTGACCACAAACCATAAAGAAAAAAAATCCACACATATTTCCTGCTTCTGAGAGCAAAAGTATCGCTAAAGCTGACATTTTATGACCACAATATCAGTTGTAGGAGATGCTAAAAACAGATTCCATAATCATCTAATTGCAGTAAAATATAAAATAATACACAATACGGAAAGCTTGATACATGCATATTGGGGTTAAGAAAGTATCCAGGTTGCTAGACGCATTAATGAAGTATTTGATATGCAGTAGAGCATCTTTGACTGATTCAAGTAGAAGTGTTTTGCACAAAAACGAAATCGTAGAAACTCACTGCCATCAGGTTCACTGGCCAATAAGCTTGCTACATATGAAGCTGTCGTGTCCAAACCCTCAACATCATCAATGGCATTTTCTGAAAGGTCATTCACATCAAACCCTATCAAACAAAAGAATGAAAAACAAGATTTATTAGTTACAGATAAGTATGTGTGATGAAACATAGAAAAAGAAAAGGTTGAGAACATGAATTCATGAAAAAGAAGTAAACTGTTCACTCAACTACAGTTTAATACTACTTAAAGATAAGTCATGGATTAACTTATAAGTTGTATGTGTGGATTAGCTAATCAAGTGAGTTTTCAGTCCAAAATGTGTACTTTCACTTCAACTGGATGACATTAGTTTGATAGGCATTCATTGTAATTCAATGATTATCTACATACAATAATAGCAACAGTGAACAAGAACAAAATTTACAACAAACACACTTGCAATACTTAATTTAGTCATCATTTGTAAAACACCATTGATGCACTTAATCAGAATCATATTAAACAAACTTACAAGCAGTAGAAGGAAAACCCCCGAATAAAGTTATCGGCAGTTGTGGAGCAGTTGGACAGATCCACTTTATCTGCATCAGATCCAATAATCAACATTACTATTGTATGGCGTGGAAGGAGAAGGGAAATAACATATACTGATACAATTACACTTTTCAAATTCCATGTTACAAATAAAATACCAGTGCACATGAGGTCTCATATCCTTACATTAGGAAGAGGAAGGGTCTCCAACAGATCAGACCAGCTGCAGGACAAAGGTACAACATTAGAGAACTATTGAAAAACAGTTGATCTTTGATAGGGAAAAGAATTCTGTTTTGCGAAACCAATGTACTAGAAAATACTATCCAGCATAAGTACTGAACATATCCACATTGGCGTAAAAGAAGAGAAATTGGAAAGCTGAGACTTACCAACAGTCCTGAAACTAATCCAACAACAGAAATTAAGCAAGTCCATAAGAACTAAAACAAATTATCTTATAGGTATGTCCAGGTTAACCTAAAGAAAATCCTGCAGGTGACTGACTAGAAGGAGATATGAAATTGCTTAGGAGGGAAGGCATTTGAGAGACGCCTAACTGGAAACTGCTAAAATGGGAAGCAACAACGACAGAAACCTATTACAAAAATTCAAAATAGAGAAAATAACTAACACAAAAGACAAAATTCTCCAGGAACATCCATATTTTACCTATCGCCAGTATCTCCGAGGCCATGTAGCCAGATAAAGGTAGCCTGGTGTTTACCTTTAGGTTTCACCACATGCGTACGCCCAAAATCAAATGTCCTTCTAACAGATCTAGCAGCTGCATTGGAGTATATCTTAGTGTATAATCCATTTAAAGAAGCTTGGGAGTTAACATACCCTCACGGAAAGAAAGAAAGAAAAGAAAGAAAAGAAAACAGAGTAGAGGATATTCAAGTTAAACTAAGGTTGCTGGTCATTTTTAGCAAGAACTGTAAGTAGAGAGGCAATAAATATTTCCCAGGGAATACAATTGTAGGCTAATAAATCATTTCAAATGGTTTCATAAAAAAATCAAGCAAAAGAACAGTGAAATAATTATCTTCTCAATAAGGTATGAACTATGACGTAAAAAATACTTCTTTCAACAAATTCCCCCTCCATAATAATAAATATGTTCAGATACAAATTTCAAGAATATACGCCTAATTCAGTCACATACCCCATGAACGGGTCGGGAACAAATTCAAGAGTGGTGTTGGGCTCAAAGGTGGCTATCTGGACTGAAGATGAAGTAAGCTTGCTTTTATCATTTATAATTTCATTATAGTTGTATTTGGTTTATGTTCTAGCCCAATTAATATTGATATAAATGTCATGACCATTTACAGGAAATCCTAAGCAAAGAATTAACCTAAACTCCTAATCTCTCCATTGTAGTTTCTACTTCTCAAGCTATACCTCTCAATCTGAATCCTCTCTTCTAAAGCTGTTTTAGTCTAATCTTCTCTAACCTCAATATCTATATCATCTCTCTTATCTCTCTATCAATGCATCTAGAAAATCATAAAAAGAAATCTCAAAAAATTACAAATAGATGTGGGTTCACATCATTTTCATGGAAAGTTTCGCAGTGAATAGTGATGTTTTTGACAGGGAGAGATATCACAAAGAAGATCAAGAGCACTAACCAGAAGACCCCATTGGAATGCCAGCAAAACTCATATCCAAATCTCTCCAATAAATTAAAAGAACCTGCTAATGAAAGATACCCATTAGAATGCTAGTAAAATGCATTTATGCATTGTTCAACAACGCCAAAAAGCTCATGCCTTGGTTCTTTGTCATAATCAAGAACTTCAGCTAACGAAAAAGAAATGCTACTGAACGTAACAATAAACAGAAGTTAGACAGCTCCATATGAATCGATGCAAGGAAAAATTATACATCAGTAAAATCGATTCAATGCAAACGGGGGTTAAAGCATCGACGCTAGCGAACTGATAATACCGTCTTGTGTAAGAAAATCGAGACAGAGAAACCAGAAACTTGTCTAAGTTGTGGATCAATTTCAGACAAGAATCAATAGTTGGAAAAAGGGATAAAGAATCGAAGTAATGAAGGCTAACCTCTCGCCTCTCGCGCTCTCCCCTTGCAGATAGCTATTTCTCAATAGAAAAAAATCGTCGGAAGACCCAAAGAAAGCAGAGTGGGCATTCGCGCGATATTTATACGGCCCTTGGATTTGTTGACACACAAAAAAAATATAATAATAAAAAGGAGAATGATATTTACTCTATGGATCAATTTAGTTACTAATGTTTCTCGTATACTAATTTATTTCTCAATATTGTCGAAAATGAAATAAATTGTTCATTCCCAATATTATCGAAAATGACCTAAATTGGTCATTCCGTCAATCTGGTCGTTAATTTAGACGAAAAATGACATGTTAGCACACGTCAATTTTGTTTTTTTATTACTTTCACCGTGTGTTGACGTGTGTCAATTTCTGTCAAAATTAACGACCAAATTGACGCAAAGATTAATTTAGTTCATTTTCGACAACATCGAAACTAAATTAATCAAAAAAAAAAAACTCTAGGAACTAATTTGTTCACATGGCCAATTTAGTATTCCCCACAAAAAAACAAATGCGCAAAATGCTATTATTGGGACATTTATCTAAATTGTATGAAAGAGTATTTTTCGCAAGACAAATGGAATGTTATTATTACTACAACAACGTTATGTTCTCATTAATATTTTTCTAAATATATAAAATAAAAATATCAAGGAATGTTTACTTTACAATGAAAATATGAAGGTATGTTTACATAATCCTTAACATAATAAAACAGCTCACAATAATGAATCAAACTGCAGTTGCTAAGCACGAAGTCTACAAGGAAAAAGAAAAAGGTACACATTGTACCAAATTGTGAGGCAAAGATTACAAAGGATTGCTGCGGCAAAAGCCTCTTGGGCCATGAGAGAGTTTTAAGTCTTGCAAAAGAAAGTTCTCAGGGGAGGACAAGGTTACAAAGGATTGCAGCAAAAGCCTCTTAAGCACCTATTCGTTGGATGGAAATTTCCTTCAGAGAACGAATCAATCGACGAAAAACTTTGTGGCTCAGCCCCGATTTATCCTGCCGATTCCATGATTCAATGAAAACATCCATAATATGGTTACATATATACATATATATATATATATATATTTCAAGTCGACATACCTCGCTCAGCAATTCCAGCCTTTCAAGAATTGGAATCAGTTCTCCGCAGAGCAAATGGAGGCTCCCTTGACCATCAACTTGGGTATAATGACTGTAGTTGCATACATAAGAAACATATGAAAATGTGGAATAGACACTGGCGATCGATTCTGTAACGATAGAAGGCAAAGGAGTCGTACCTATCTTGGAAATGGGCAAGTATTACATTCATTATATTTTGTGCGATTATTAGCAACAGCATGGTGAGGCGGGTTCTGTGTCTGATGATTCTGCACATTCCCATCATTGCGATGTATCTCCTACACATTTCGCGCAAATGTAAGTGTAAGATCACTATCACTTCCACTGGAATACACTTCTAAAATACGTGAGAGGAAGAGAGAGAGAGATGAATACCTTTTCTGAATACTTTCAGGGGATGAGGCGGAATCCTCAGGTACATAAAGTTCTATAGCTTCATCAACTTCTTGTCTAGATAACTCGTTGATGTCTTTAATCTAAAAAGCCACAAAAAACTTCTATTTGCACCAAAAAAGAAAAGATCAAACTTCGAGTTTGGTATAGATAGATATATCATTGTCACCTTTTGAAGAAGCAAATATTTTTCATCTACAGTTCTTTCAAGTGAAGATGACAGGGAACCGAGGAAAGAAACAAGCAAACTGAGCGTAGGCTGCTGGAACACAGCAGAGGCACGGTAATCAGACGAATTGTCTGAAACCTATCACAATATAAATCAACAAATTAACATTATATTTAAAAATCAACAAAAAAAAAGGTACTAAAGGAGTTGGGTTTTAGATTTCTTACTGGTAGCCTAAGAGATTCTTTTGTGACAACGATATGAAGATAAGAGCTCAAGCTGAAGCAAAGGCGACATTTACTCAAAGCAGTCTTCCTCTGAATCTATACACATTCAACAAATAGGTTGTAAGATGAACGGATTATTTAAATCCATCATGCAATTAACATCAAATATAGGAGGATCTTTCGTATTACCTCAGATTGGCCAGATAATATTGTGGTGAATAGGCTTGTGTTACGAGACAAAAGAGCACGCATCATCCCAAATAGTCCTTGAACAAATCCATATTCATCACTGTCTTCGTATGGCCAAACCTTTTTTGACGACAATTGAAATAAGTTGAGAATAAAAAAATGGCTTTCACAATATATTTGTAGCTGAAGTTTATTATGATGAAAAAGATAACCCACTGGGACCTTTGTTAAGCAGTGAAAGATAATATGAAGCTTTAAGGTCATAAACTATTCACTCGGTAAATTCGCCAAACTATAATTTTAAATATTTAGCGCATTCTTTGAGCATGACAGCAAGATTAACTCATAATCAGTCCAATACCTTGGTAAGTATATCCACAACAAGATTCGTAATTTCCATTTTTGATTCATCGGCATCATGAAGATCCTCGCGGAAGATTTGATCAAACATCGATCGATGACTTTTGATGAATTCCATTATTTCACGAACAACTTTATTCTTCACCTATGGAGCAAAATTCCAGGAAGGAGTCGTATTCATCAGAAGCAGAGAATAGGATGAGAAATTTAACTTTAAAGTTACAAAAAATGAAAAATATATACATAAAAATCCATCAGTAGCAACAATAAAAACAATCATAGTACTAATAATTAAAATTAATGTAACCGGAAAGTAACAAAACCAATTGACATTAATATATTCATATACAAACACGATAGTTACTGTAAAATATACATTTAGCATTTGTAGTGTGGTAATACAACACAACTGCGAAAGGCGCACAACACAATGTCGTCCAGATGGAGCATGATATAAAACTCAAGCATGGGGACATTCATGGTTATCTATAATCTAAAATCAACGAGGTAAAATCCTAGTAGCAATTATATAATGGTAAGCATAGATATATTTTACTTTTTTTGAAGGTGTAAATGACTGCACATCTATTTGTGCTAATGGAATACAAATGTTTATGTTTGCAAGTGTTTGTAAACATTGGTGATCATACACAATGCTTAAAAAGGCACCCACTATACGGCATGATAAGTAAGGTAATGAGTTGTAGTTCTCGCTTTCATCTCTCAAATGTAATTCTCACTTGGTCCTTTCTAGGATGACCTAATACGACATTCAAGTATGATAATAAATAAAACACATTATGCTATGCCAGTTTAACAATATAATAGGTTACTAATAAAAAGTCTGCTGCAAGTACAAGATGCCATACAAGTTTTTGGAGTTAGAGTGGCGACATTATTTTTCCAAGGGACAATCTAGAGTACTCAGCACTAAAAGTGTTACAGTTTTTCTACTACATATCTCAAACGGCAGTCACTGATGCATATTTTAGATTGAAATTGAGCATGCTTAACACGGTAACACCTATATTAAGGGATTTTTACAGAAACTGCGATAGAATGAAATAACCATTCTATAAATTATGTTGCTTTGTCTAACCTCAAAAAACTCAGAAGCGTCGACCAATGACGTCATAGATAGCACAAATCTAAGAACCGGAGCAAGAACAGTCTGTTGTCTATCAATACTAGAGGACAATCTTCCCATATCAGGTCTCCGCAGATTTCCCTGACGAAACACCATTTTAACATCGTGTTCAATTAGGCAGAGAAATGATTGAAAATGACATTCCAAATAATGAAAACAGAGATATCGAACTACCTTCATTTGAAGGTGTAGAGCACTGCATGAAGCAATGTGCTGCACAGCACCCATGGAAAAAAGAACCTGAGCACTGGACTTCCCGTATTTGTTGCTTATTCTAAGGATCAGAGAAAGTTCAGCTTCAAGAGTGCAGAGACGCTGCATCGATTCTAAAGAAGAAGCACCATCCTGAAAGCATAAATATGCAATAAAAAATGATTATTAAGGAAATTCCAGAAAATCATGGTTAAACACACATTAGCATCCGAAAGCAAATCATGTTGCATGAATATGTAGTAAAACAATATTTAATGTTTAATAAAATGATAGAGAAGACATTCACATGTGTGTATCAAAATAAATAGGATATTTTTGGGATAAGTTTTGAAAAAAAAAAAACAATTGAATTATAATAATAACACATCGGGTTCTGTAATTGCTACTGCCTTAAACTACCAAGAATGAAAATAAAATGGGAAAAAAAGGATCAGGAAAACAACAGATTGCACCAAGAGTATCCAGTGTAATAAGCACCCAGGTATTGAATTATAATCAATGTTCTGAAACGCGCTAGGCGGTTACTCGGACAGTTGGTCACCGCCCAGTCTAGATGGTTCCTAGGTGAGGAGTAATCGATTCTGGGCGGGGATTTTTAAAACATTACACAGTACTGGCAGATTGGAAATATAAAATCGAACAGTGGGGCACAATGCAGCACCCAGCATGCACCAATTTTTCAGTAGACAAATTAACAATGTATGCAATCAATTATTGTCCAATAAAAAATTACCAATTTATAATTTTTTACATTGCAGAAAGACAAATTATTTCCCTAGACCCTAATAAAAAAGCACACACTTGTTTTGATATATAGTAGTTCTACTCAAAATATTTTTTAAAAAAAAATCACAGTGAATTAGTTCACACATTCCAAAACTTCAGAGGACTAGAGTCCAATACCTGATAAGAAAAACTGCTGATGCTCAGTAAGCACGCCCTCAAGAAACCTCGACTCTGAAGTTGGCTCAAAAAGTACTTCTCATGATCTACACAAATCATAACATCTAGAACATACAATGCCATAAATTTTAGGGATTCATTTCCTTGAGAGGCATCCCTTATGACCTGAATCAGAAATAAGAAGACATACTATGCCAATTAAAGAACATCTCACACTGAGATAAGAAACATTCTGCTACTTAGTTGACATAAGAAGGTAAAACTTTGAAATTAACAATGCAATGAAGAAATCCACAAAGTAATGTGTGTTAGCAACATATATATATATATTATGTATATAGAGGAATTTTATGGTGCTCACCTTACGTGAGCACCTGTTGATGTGGCACTGATTCGTGCCATATCAACATGCCATGTCAACATCAGATGTGATGTGGCATTAGTTGACACATTTTAGGTGCCATTGATCAACATTTCCGATGGTGACGTGGCACGTTGACGCCTTACGTGGCACGCGGTGTGTGACATTGATATATACCACGTTAACATGCCATGTCAGCATCGAAAATGTTGATCAGTGATACCTAAAATATGTCAACTAATGCCACATCACATCTGATGTTGACGTGGCATGTTGATATGACACGAATCAGTGCCACATCAACAGGTGCCAACGTAAGGTGCTCACATAAGGTGAGCACCATAAAATTCCTCTATGTATATATATATATATATATATATATATATAAAGAGGCATGGGAATCATTGCAGATTTTTGAAATCAGACATCGCCCACATCCTAGAAATACCAAAGAATTTTCATAAGAAAGAAACTCCAAGCATAATCTAACGATATATTGTTACTAATGCATAGCTAGCCATGCTCATCTTTCTCAGCCCAGCGATTGAAATAGGCTTTCTTCAGTAATGGATCTACTGTGGTACCCTAAAAAACTAATCAATCAGCAAATGTCACTGAAGCAAACTGGCGTGAACGATATCCAAATAGTTTCATTTCTCAGCATCGATCCATTTATTACAGCACAGAATGTACTATAAGTGATGCCAGAACTATAAGTGAAGTCATATTCATAAGAAACTACTATGTTGTACGGAAACAATTATTGCCATGAGGACTAAATAAGTAACAAAAAAAGCTAAAAGGCTCTATAAGAACGTAATGAGGACTAATAATTAAGAACAAAAAGCTAAAAGGCTTTATAAGAGCTTCAACAAAGTACAAACCAGGTTAAGAATTGCCTGGTCTTCCTTTTTCAAGATTGCAAAGTTTGTAAGTGCTAATTCTGCCTGATCCTTGTCAATCTGCAAAACGTGGTTGTATAGGTCAGAAAAAAAATAAAAATGTTAAGAGGAGAGAAACAAAAGCATTCAGATAGTTGACGCGCCAAAACCTTTTCCAGATCAGAATCATCATTTTCTTGGTCATCAACAGAAAGTAACTGAAGAATCGTCGTCGAAACATCTGAATTAACCATGTGCTGGCAGTACTGAAAATAGCTAAGAAGCAAAGCATATTGACTGCATTGAGAGTAAAAATTAGCTTTAAAAACTCTTTCAGTTTCTAATAACCATTACGTGGAAGCAATAGACCTAAGTGAAAGTCAATACCGTCTTCTCAATGCTTCAGAAGTATCATGTCTAAGAATCGCCATGATAAGCTTAAATAAAATAGAGTGGCAAGCCCCACTTGGTAATTGCTTAGGCATTACAACATCGAGATATGTAACCATATCAGATTTCAGACCACCAGGGAAGGCAAATCTTTCGTCACGAAGCTTTGCCATGCAGGTCAGAGCAACCTTGAGTATTCATCATGTAATAATTCAACTTAGTATCCATATAAGTACAAACTGCCAGCGAACAGCAAAAAGTAAAACATTGCACCATCACATCCACCTGTGTCAACAACTGTGCCATCTTCAAGGAACAATCAGAAGAAGCAGATGCACTCAAGGAAGCGTCGAGTAACCTGTGAATTGATATGTATCAAGAAAAAGCAGAGCATGTACAGAATATGTATAAGAAAAGCAAAGAGAAACTTACCGGAACAATAAACTGGATTGATTTTCGAGGAATAAAATCTTTCTCAATACAGAAACCTAAATTCAGAAAGGGGACAATATTAACAACAGAGCAGATTAAAAGGCCGTGAGACATTACTATTTTGGTTGTTGTGTCAATGAACAGAATAGATCAAAAACGCATTTTACAAAGCATCATTCATAGTGGCTAGTCTGACAGTCTCATCTTCTAAGTCTGAAAGCCAACACTAACTACGCAAACGCAATTGATGAGTGAAGACTGCAATATCAAAGCTGAAATGACCTCAACGATTTGGCACCAGCATATTAACATGTGAAGCTGAGCAGCTTGCTCTTCAAGGTTTTTGTTGTACTTCCATCCCCATCTCAGCAGTTGATTGACTGCTTCTCTTATCTCATTCAACTCAGCTTCACTCCCACGGATGCTCAATTGGGGGTTCAACAAATTGAATTTCTGTGGACAAAAATGATATTAAATGTCATTAGACTTTTTCTTAACTGTATGAAAAAATATATTAATTGCAATTTAGACGATGCATAACATAACTGGAAAAATCATTGCGCAAATGAGTCAAGTAGGAATTGCACCTGCCATAATCTGTCCCGAAAAGAAGATAGGTCAATAAGGCAATCACCCCGTTCTGAATGATAATAAATACCATTTCCTGAGTTTGTCGAGTTGGTCAGGATATCTTCAGCCTAGAAATGACAATATGATGATTAAATTGAGAAAAGAACCTCAATAAATACACAAACATTGCTGTCTTACCAGAGATGAGTAGTGTGGTATAGAGATGAACTGAGAAGATTTCAGAGTGACATCTGGAGCTTCAAACAGCACAAGTTCAAGCATTTCAAGTACCTATAATTGAAACAAAGCAGAAATGTCAGTTTTCATTTACCAATAAACAGGAAGAAAGAGTTATTAGTCGTTCTGTACAGACTAGGTCGAAAAAGGACAACTGGAGGCTCAACCATCTATTACACTCTATGATGAAGATTATGGGGCACAGCAACCACAATTAATATCAACTGACTAAACGCCATAAAATATCAAAAAAACTGGAACAAGTAAAATGGATCGAAATATAAAAGAAAATCCACAAGTATGATCGATACCGCGACACAGACCGAGATGTATCAATGTGTTGAATGACATTCCATAATCAGCATATGTTCTTAAATGAAATCTGAATGAATAAAAAGGGGTTTGAAGCTTCCATGATAATTCAGATTGCAGGAAAGCTATATTAATTCATTAGTTTCCAGATTGCTTATGTTTGAAAAAATGGCGTAGCATTTCATTCTTATTTCCAAGAAAATTCTAATTAACTTTACATATGGCACAAGTTAGCCATAAAAGCAACAAAATTTTATCTGTACTCCGACCAAAAAAAAAATTAATTAGCACGTGCAAAATGTATGCATGTTTAACTATTTAAATATCAGATACCTTTCATAAGAATAAGCAAGAGTAACTTCAAGTTTTACTATTAGTTAGCTCCCAGTGCACAATACAAGTGTTTATAACCATGTAGTTTTGACAGTTCCAATAATTTCAACATAGAAAATACATTGCTTGTTAATGATATTTCTACACAAAACTCAGCGACTAAATTACCTTATTCTTGTTGATTGAATAAGTGTTGCCAACCTTTGAGCCATCTTGATGGCCAAGTGGGGTTGCATCAGGATCAATGCCATAGCCAGAAAGTTTTTGGCCAAATAATTCGAGGAGGATACTATGGCAAGCTTCACGATGATTGGAATCAGTAATATCTGCGGTGTGTAATTCTACAGCCAAAAGCTTCAACAACCATGCTCTCTTAAAGACGCCAAAAGGCAAAGCACAGTGAACAAGAAAAAGATATGCATCAGGTTTATGAAAAACTGCGAGTAATATCGCAAAACGAAAACTAAAAAATGTTACCGAACTATTAGACAAAAATAAAAATATTCGGAATAAAGAGCACGCATGTATCAGCGAAAAGCAAAATAAATAAAGAAACAAATGAGAACTTAAGGATATCATGAAAAAGATGGAAAAGAGCCATTAGTTTCAATTAACAAAACACACATATAAACATCGATCACATTAAAGAATCATGACATAAAATTTCACACACTAAAAATAGGAAACCTGATGAAGCGAGCTTATACGAAGTGCCTGGTTCGAACTTCTCTCTGGAAGAGAAGCAACACAAACTGAACCCAGATGCTGCAGGTCATATATTTCAGAAAATTATAACAAATAGACAGCATAAACATAAGATGAAGGAGCGCTGTACTTTCTCTGAAAGAAACAACACCTTGACAAAGAATTGATACTTCCTGGTGCATAACAAATCCATAGTAGGGACAGAAGTAAGAGGATCCTCACATAATTCGTAAAGAAGCTGCAAAAATTACTTAAATGGCTGCTGGAAATTTTCAAATAAGATAAATTTTGGAATCTGTTAATTGGTAATGCATAGTAGAAGACAAACCTGAAAGCCAAACTCATGAAGCAACGCATTTGTATCGGGTTTCGACCACTTGTCCAAAATTTCGAGAATGACCTTCAAGCAACTATCATTTATGCAGAAAGATTTGCACGCAAGTGAGTAAAAAATATGAATGCCAAAAATCTTGCATAAAAGAAAACTCACTATTCATTGAAGACTACCTGTAATGAAACTTTGGCTGCAGTAAGGTGCCTTCAACTGGGCTATCAACATCAAATCTGAGCAATAGATGAGTGATATTTGGGGCTGGTTTACCAATATTTTCAATAAGAAGCTGCACATGAATGAATCATATGTTATGCTCATAAATATCCTATTTTGAAAGTCATAATAGTTTGGAATAGACTAACAAATATATGCATGTATGCTCACATTAAACTAATTAAACCTTAAAATTCAATTGACAGAATCATGAGGACATGAATTAGGATAGGAGAATATACAACACTTCAGGCTTCCAACATCTGAACTAAACTTACATTAGATGGTAATTTCCCCAATTGATATCATATTGTATTCAGACATCACTTACTTATTCGCAAAAATAGTTTAAACTTAACAGTAAGAATTATTGTACATATCATTCATGTCATTGAACCAAAAAAAACAGAAATGAAAGTTATACAATATAAATATAAATTTGTCAATAATACTAGTCTTAGCACGATTTCTAGTCAGCAATCAGCCACTTCTATAATTAGCAAAAAATAAGACAAACGGCAGAAGATAATTTTACCTGCATAATAAGAATGCCAGGATCTAGATTACTGTCTTCAATAATTTGAGACTCTTCACATCGTATCTCTAAGCAGGCAGCATAGTCTTCAATCAAATTACTTGCGGAATTTGATTTTAAAAGCAACTGGGTGAGGCCAACCATACGGGAACTGCAAAAGAATTTACAACTAGAATTCATAACAAGAAAGCACCAGGATAACCAGAGGTCAAAGAAGGCATCAATAGGAAATATTGCCTAAGAGCACGGAAAATTTTGATGGAGCATAGCTGAATATCCCGATTGAAATCATATCTGACATATTCAAGTAGAGATACAATCTGGCTATGATCTTGACTGAGTAAAACATCAAGTGGCTGCACGAAAAATTTGAGATGTTAAATTTCACAGCTTCATAGTAGTTTTATATATAAGCAATCAATGATCATAAACAGATATTTGGTGACAAGCAAGCTTCTTCCTGATGATGATCACCCAGAATAACTATTTACAGCATAGTTTCAGAGGTTACTTTATAGTCCCAAGCTTTATTTTATGATGATTACCCACAATTTAGACCGTACAGCAGGGTACAGCTTCTGTAAGGCAACCTTTGACATTCTAAATAACTAATTTAGGAGAAACTGAGGTAAAAAGAGAATTGAACTCTCAAATAATCAGTGTTTCAACAACAACGATTGTGTTGTTGAAATTTTGTGATGAATACCTCATACAATGGGCGCCAGAAATAAGAAACAATGAGATCCTTTTCCATTACAAGGACAAGGATTTCTAAAGAGAGCAGCACAGCCTTTTCAAGCAATTGACCATAGATTTGATTTGTTCGTTCCATGATCAGATGGTTGACTCCCGGTAAAATTATTCCCATTATATTCCGAAATAGGATTTTCCCACTCATAAAATCCTGCATATCAACAGATAGCAGTCAGAAACTTCATTCATAATAGGTACTCGCAAAATTAGAGAATAAATATCTCCTTCATATTTAAAGCTAATAACCTAAAAGAAAAACAAAAATATCTCAAAATTTTAGTGTTTCCTATACTTCTAAGACACAGCAGATTACTGGGTAGCGTGTAGCCTTCATGTGACATGCACAGTAAGAATGATCATAGATTATGCAAACATAATAGTTGTGATAAATACTAATTAAAAGATAGACAAGTAGACAAGTGGATGGAGCGAGAGCGAGATAGACACTAAAACTATACCAAAATTTGTACAGACATTGCTGTAAAACTTTCAAAAACGTTTAACTAATATTTCACAAATTGAAATGGTTGGCCAGCATATTTATAAAAGATGCTAACCGACTCCTAGACCTCAAAGAGGCAAATACAATGTACCTTCATAATTTCTAAAATGGGAAGCTGCATATTGATTGATGAAGACTGGCCTATCGCAGAAATCTGTAACTGATCATTAACAGCGTCACTGTCTTCCTCCCCAACGTCGTACAAACTCAACATCCTAAAATTGACCAAATTTGCACATCAATTCAAAGTTGAAGGTTAGAATGATGCCAGGGCTATGTATTGAATGCTAGCAGACAGAAAATAAACGATCATATAAATAAATTTACAATAAACTGATCGAGACAAGGATTATAATAGCGAAAGGCACTTAACAAGAAATAGAGACCACTCACATATGAAAATGCTCGAGACAAGATATAACTAACTGCCACTTTTCACATGGATCTGCATATGCCCGCTGGGGAAATGGACTGAATACATGGTCATATATAAATCTGAATATGCCAATAAATCTGACAAAATAAAACAATAATGTCAGGCAAAAAAACTGAAAGATTCATCATAAGAAAGTTCTTTTTTTTAATAATCATCGACATACTAAAGAATACCTCCGTCCCCTATCGCTGCTATCCCTTTCCTCGGCAATAAGCAAATTTAATAAATTGATAAACGATATAGTGGAAGGGTACTGCTCCCTCCGTGCCTCAATTTCATCTAATTCAAATCTCATATCATAAACCTGTAACACAAAGTAATTTCATAATCGAAAAGTAAAAGCCAAATGGGTTTTACAATAACGAAAAATTCAGTTATTATCCAGAGAACAAATAATTAAGATTATAAAATGACAGATCTAGGGGAGGTAGTAAATTTAAAAAAAAAAATAAAGTTAAGGTAAAATGAAACTTTAGTTCCGGAAAAATCTAGTTTAAGACTGATCCAACAAATGCGGGACAATACTAATAGAGCATTAAAACGATAACAATTGACAGATTATTATAATCAAATTAATTACTAGTGGTACTAAAGAAGTAACCAACCTGAGTCTCCGTCGCATTCCCATTCCCAATATTTGGCCCAACAACTACTGGAAGGTCATACTGCTCTAAGAATCTCCAAATTGTGTCTTTCATAATAGGAGACACATGGACAAAAGCAGCAATGGCATTACGTAGTGCACCCTGGAAAACATAGATACAAAATGGCCAATTTATTATATTATTTACAATGAACAGTAATCTCTGAAGTGAGTCGTATGGAGAAGCAAACAACGGTCAACCTTGAGATACGGAGGCACATTCTCATAACTGAGGAGCTTAAACAATGGCTCTATATCAGGAAACCAGTTCCTCTTCTCAGTGGAACTCCCATTTCGCACAACCTGCACCACAGAAAAGGTGGTCATAAATTCAGCCAGGTCCCATCACACTAGTAAGGTTGTTGAAGAAGTTGCCAGATCATACGCGAGTCTAAACGGAAACATACTCATGGATTTAGGAACTACAATACAACATAGTAAGATGACCACAAATGTTGTCCCTATATCAAACTATGTGAGCACAAGCATGTATCCTAGAGAAACTCGACCTTCCATAAGAGTTGTATATCACCTGTTCTAGAACATCCAGGTATGCAACCAGTGCTTTGGCATCTCCTTCCTGAAAATGTGGTAACACCCCTCCCGGACTCTGAACGGCGCGTTTGAACTTCTCTTCATATATGGATAAACAGTCGATTAAGTTACTCCAACCAATAGAGCGGAATGTTTTCCCATGAAGCAACTCAAAAACCTTGGAAGCACCCTCTGAGCTACAAGCCTTATGGAAAGAAATGAAACCGAAAAAACAAAGACAATGACGTCAATCTATTGCATGTTCGCAGCTGCGAATTGAAATTAGTTTTCAGGTAACTCACCAAGGTTCTAAGCATTTTCATAAATGCCACTAGTGTATGAAAATTTGTGTGATCCTCACCGGCAAACTTCACAAATGTCCATATGTAATCGTTACCCGAGAGTAGCTCAGGTTCTTTCTGAAATAGGTACCATCAAATAATAGAACAGCTTAGTATGAAACCACAAGGCATTTAAAAGTTCACAAGTGGCATTATATCAGGAATTGCTATGCTAAGCAACTTCAGTTCAGGTATAATACCCCTTATTACATGAAAATACCCCTTAATTCAATCAGATGCAAACTACATGCAACTGGGACAGCTAATTTAATTGCTTGAAATTGTTTGAACTAAATTCTGCTGAACCTAACTCGTGTCCAGACCACTGTTTCCAGTGAAGCTGAATTAAATTCCAAGCAGTACAATCTGAGACTTTTTGGACTCCATACGAGTAATTATTATCAGGTACAAACAATGATGACTCCACAGCAGGAACAGAATTTTCTAACATCAATTTGTCCCAAAACACATAATAAACAATGTATTTGGCACTTCACATCGTATGCAAACTAACTACATTGAAACTGGCCTATTTTATTATCAAGATATATCCAGAGAATGTAAAGATTATTATGTGATTTTATGGAAAATTCTTCGAAATTGACTTTCTCAGACATCATCATTCGCAATAGTTTAAACCCACCCACCCCACTAATGATGAGTTACAAAAGAAAATTAAGACCCTGGCTTCCCTTATAAAACTTAAAAATTAACAAACAAATTGTGTATATCAAAGGAGATAATCAGATACCGACCTTATAAATTTCACTCACAAACTCCAAAAGAGAGATAAATGGGTAGCGTGTAACTTCCAAATCTTTATGAGCATGCCCTATTTCGATCATCTGATTTTGAGGGGCAGAAGTTCGGTAAGGACTAAGCATAGTCATAGCCTTCTCTTTTGCTTCTTTCACCTATCAAATCACATTTTAAGAAATTTTAGTTGTTACTTTAATCACTAATCTATAAGGCGTAACCAGTATGACATCAAGAGTACCAACAGAGCTTGTTAATCAAAACGAAGTAATTCAACCATTACATTGTGATATGAGGATATTAAAAGGCAACAACTCAAACACTGATTTTGTTCAAATTGAATCCAGAAAAACTTCATCGAAGGACCTTACACTTTTCCAGCAAGCCACGTATCCAAAATTGATTATTTTTTAAGCAAATAATAATAATAATAATAATAATAATAATAATAACTGCGGGTCATAATCCAGAGTCATAGCAAATAGCTCACATTTTTTCCTCAAAAAACATAAACGGCCTGCTTCTTGACGATGATACTACTACGATCTCTAATGGAAAAAGACTGGGATTAAGGGGAAAATGCAGCACGATGGTACGGAATGGAAAGGGACAAACAAACATTGCTAAACATTACATGCAGAATTATATCAACTAGAATCATCAAAAGGAGACGAAACACAAAGGCAAAAGAAACCAAAACCATCCTGCATGAAAAAAGAAAAAAGAAAATACCAAAATCGCATTACATGGAGACCCATCAGATTGTTTCCTTACATTCGATTTATCATGTTTAAGAAGTTAATATAGTAAAATATATTTGCATACCTATACAAGCATCTCCTTCTAATAAGGTGCAGATAAGGCATCGACAGTCGGAAGTAGGAAATAGAATAACACAATTTCAAACATTTTTAGAATTCTACAAGGTTAAACATCGACGATGCCTATTCCAATATGATGATCGTCATTAATCTTATGCTTAGATTGCTGAATGTCACTGCAACTAGCAGAACTTTTTGCACTGGAATTCATGAACCAAACCATTCCATCAAATCAAAATCGTCATATCTAAATCATATCAAACTTTCTTGGTGTGACTAAATCATATGTAATAAACTGAAGAAATGTTTTTTGACCAAACTATTTATACAGCAAAGCAGTCCTGCTTCAAGGATCAGCTAAAAATGTCCAATAAACGAGGCAGAACAAAAAAAAGATAGTATCAATATCATATGAAATTGAAAATCACAATAATTCACCAATAGAAACAGCACTCAACTCTTAGTTCTGAGGAAGTGTAAAACATTCCAATTTATAAACTAAAATGAAAACCTGTTAAACCAACCTTGTCTTTCGCAAGTGGATGAGAAAGAAAAGATGTCATTAGCTTGTGAAGATATGCATTGTACATGTAGATCATATCCTCGTCATCGTTCTGCATCAAAAATAAGAAAATAAATTAATGCTCACAGTGCCTAAAACAATATGGTCAAGCAGACAAAAATTTTCATGTAATACAGTTCTTGTCATATAGAGATACATGTGACTAGAATGTACTGCATATGATCAGCATAAAGTATGCAATTCAGCATATATCTGCATCAATTTGAGAAAGAAAGATTCCAAAAAGGGCTAAGAGAGAAAGCTCATAACATAGAGTATGTCACGCATCAGCAGTATCTGGATGAATTATGCAGGCATTTTCCAACTTATTATATGCTATATACCAGTTTGACCAGCAAAAAAACTGGAAAGATTAATCAAAGTACAAATACAGATATCATATTCAACAATATTCAATAAGCATCAGAACCCTAACTTTCAAATTGAAAGATACAGAGCAGTGGCCAACCTGAAAAGCTGCCGTGCGCAGAATCTTATCCAACCAAAACTGGAATACATTATTGGCAAAAATGACTTCCAGGCACGTGCAAATACTTTTAATATCATGAGACAACGTTATCTCCTCAGAATCAGTACCATTGTGTACCAGTATCAAATGCACTAGCCATACAAGCCTTACACAGTCAACGAATCCTTCAACAACTGGATTATCTCCAGAAGCCATCACCTAAGGGAATCATGACCTCAGAGTAATATACCAACAAGAATGATTTGATTAAATCAGGTTTATTACATTTTAACTTACGGTTTGTGCAAAATCATGCCTAAAAGAACCATCGTTACACAAAGTAGGCTCTTTGTTGGCTACTGTACTCAAAGCATCTGATAGAAAAGCTATCACCATGGAGAAAAGAAGGCTAAATGTAATCTGTAACAAATAAGAAGACGGATCTATACGATCAGTAGCTTAAAAAAAATAACAGAGTAATAATATCTACAGCGATCCCTCAAAGAAAGAAACAACAGAAAAAAAAAGATAACAAGAAAAGCAATTTATTAACGAATGCCAATCACAAGCCATATTAATACGTACTTTATTTTGAGAAGGGATATTCTGGCTCTTGCAGAAGCAAACTCTAACCATTTGATTTTGCGTAACACAAACATGGTTTAAATGTGGGATAAAACACATCTGATCTTTTAAATCCAATATAAAAATTTTAGATATCCTAAAACCTGTTAAATAATCACTCCACCTCAAAGCTTAAGCTTGTAGTTTGTGTATCATAACTTAACTATATATATTTTATTTCCATCACGTCTTTTCACATCTAGGGTTATTCCTTTTCTTATCTAGCCTTAGACATGGAATTTTCTTTTTATAGGTAGTCGTTAGGATTCGTACCCATGTGACATTGGTTGAGCTCTGATGTCATGTTAAATGACAACTTCACCTAAAAGCTTACGCTTGAAGTGGGTATATCAGTTATTAATTATATATATTTAGTTTCCAACAAAACCATTCGCATCTCAACCATCAATGAGACTACAGTAAAAAATCCACACTAGTTGGCAACTATAAAATGCAGAATATAGTTTAGTTTGAAGAAGAAATATGATGCAATTAGGCCATTTCTTTCCCATTGTTTCCACAGACCACAGTCAAACATCAAAACGGAAACAAAATAATTGAAGAACAAAAGAATATCCAGATTGCTACTGAGAATAAAGATATAATTTCAATAAAAAGACTTATGACTAAGTGATAAATGTGTTTCAAACTACAAACTCTTCCAATTTTTCCTACAATTTGCTGCTGAAGAGATTGTATTGGTTGGTATACAGGCAAATTAGTGTTGTGGAAAATGTACACTATGACATTGGATTAGCAATGACATTATTAACCTTCCCAAAAAAAGTGATAAATGTGGAAGTTGTAATATATTGTTAACCTAATGTAAATTTAGATAAACGAAACTGAAGTCCGAGAATGGTTTTCTTCTTAACATCCATAAACATAAGTACAGTTATGCAACCAAACGCACACTGCAATTGTAAAAGCACCACGAAACACTCACTATATCCTAGCCATATTAAAGGAAAAAAGACAAGAACGACAACCTGCGGCTTCAAGGAATCTGTGCCGTCGCTGCAGTCCGCAGCACTCTCTTTTAAAGCAGAAAATATGTCTTCAATATCTTTACGATCTGGAGAGAGGATATAAGATCAGAAAAAATATTCTGCAGTTCCTTAAAAACCACACACATCCCATGAACGGAACCACTCACAAACCACACATCTATCGAAAGGCAGATCTACTAACTTCTTTTCAGGCAGTGAATGCCGAGATAGACTAAGTTGTCACATATAGAGATGAAAAAATCAAATGCTACCCAAGAAAAAGGTATAATCATGTTTAAATAACCAACTCACCGTCCTAAATAGGAATTAATCATCACTAGGCCATAGTTCAAGCTATAAAAACTTTCTAGAGACATATAAGCTGCGTAAACTTTAATTTTTGCAACTAGCTGTCGGATGAAGCTTTAAAATCCAAACTAGACAGTTAATATTGATGATACTAGTGCAAAATCCCCCAAAATAATCCAGTAAAATTGCTGTTTTGAAAAAACCTTACTTGCATTGTCAACCAAAATCGAGAGGACTAGGCAATGTGAAAGTATAAGCCTTTCCCTAGAAATTACTGCTTTCCGATCCACTAAAGCACCTCTAGAATCAATAATGAAATCCTGCGAACTAGGCTCGCCTAATCCAGTTGTTTCTTCTTTACAAAGTTCCTGCATGGTAGGTATCAACACGAAGGAAAAAGAAAACGATAAGAAATCATGAAAAAAAAAAAAGAATAATGAAGACCAAAACCAATTGAAGGATATCACAGATGAACGAGATTAAAAAATTAAAAAAAAACATAGGATATAAAAAAATGATAGAAAAACAAATTATTTTTTGTTCCTAAAAAGTGATGCAAAAAGCCACTTTCAGAAAAACCTTATGATGCCATTAATTTGTTAAACAGGGCCCAAGTATATAAACGTTTAGTCCAATAAGAAGGGCATAAGCTGAGGGAGAAGTCAATCTTTATAGTCTTCAATTTGTGAAGACGTCATTCCAACGTGTATAGGAGGTTGTTTAGGCAATCAACATCACAAGTTTTCAAGTAACAGAAGATAATAAGAACACCTTGTCGTTGAAAAATCCACAGCGTAAAAAGTTCTACATTCTATTTCTAAGTTAAGGTCCAGGAAACAATGTTGAACGCTGTAGGAATTTTAACTTAGAAAAAACTGTAAATATGTCGGTAAATTAATTCCATAAAGAAACTGAATGTATCAGATTTTGCTAACTCTTAAGGATATGGAAGAGCTAAAAGGGTGGCAAATAGGTATCAATGAAAAGTAATTAAGATAAAAAGAAAGACGAATTAGTTTGATATAATGTTGTTATACATGGTTATTATTAAATAATATCTCTAGACGTAATAGTCTATGAAGTCCACTAAGCACCTACACATAAAAGTAACCTATGAATTTGAAATAACGATGATCGCACAGAAGTAAGATAGCGCTATATAAAATTATCACATTATAGCACCAGCCACCCCATGCCATCCACTTCAGTTAAAAAAAGTTCTTGCCCTTTATAATTCATCACTGTTTCTTAAATGATAGCAACCCGACTACGAACTAATGATACAAATCGAATCACTATGATATCAAGCAGTTCCTGTATTTTTTTTAGCTACAAGTAGTTGCAATTTTAGAAAAGAAATCAATGTATCCAATAGTTTTTTGAAATACCAAATTAAATAAAAGAATATATCTGTATTGCCATTTTTACTCCCACACATGAAAGAAGGCCAAAGGAAAATAAAACGCTAGTGTCAACATTTTGTTTAGCTCTAAAACAGCCTTATGTATCCAACAGTTATATACTGAAACAAATTTTACGCCTGTCACCATTTTGCTAATGAGGCCAGAAACACTATAGCGAAGAAGCACGCAATTCTGTTCTTCCAGATAAAATACTAAGACAAAGCAGGAAAAAGGAAAGTAGCAATAGCTGAAATTCCTATTATGAGTTGAGATTTAATCCATTTGAACAAAATTCAGCATACATATATAAAATAAAATGAAAAGGTGTGAACCTTAATAAGAGATATCAGCCGCTGCCTGAGTCCAGACCTAATAAGGTTTTCCAAATAACTTTGAATTTCGACCACAAGATCTGCTTCAAGGCCTTGATCAAGAACAACAGCCTGCAAAATCGAAACGATACGGTGTCTGGACCCTGAAACTGACTTACATATAAACATGACTAAGAAGAAACAATACCCGAAGTAACGTATAAAGTGCCATAAGTATATCTCTTCTCTCTGTATACCAAAGTCCTGCAGCTAAGCGGAATATTTCTAACGGCTCGCGACCAAGCAATCCCCACTGAGATGACATGCAATAAATGAAACAATTACACAAACACTTTAGTTAAGTATAAGCCGGATCCAAATAGAGAAGATAAAATGCAAACTTAAGGAGCTCCCCTCCTTATTCACAGTATTTTCACTGCCAATTAGTTCCATTTTCACCACTAGATATTACGGATTACCCCATGGAGCTTTATTCAGGTGACCAATCCGAAGCCACGACAGATGATTATTCTTTATGAACAGCAAAAAATTGGGAAAAAAAAAAGAACATAAGATATCAATTACCTCTTGATTAGCAGTGACAAGCAGACACACACAGTCGATTTCATTGAGACGGAGAACATCACTCAATTTTAAGGCCTATAATTCAGACGAAATTAAGCACTAAATCATCAAAGAAAAGTCCGTCTGAATAAAACAAGCACTGGATACTGAGACTCACTATCTGAACATCCTGATCATCGAGTGGAATCGGCCCGGAATCTGGCAGCCTTACTTCTTTTAACTGCACCTGAGCTCTGTCTGATTGCTTCGGATGCTACCAACAAACAACAAATAAAACCCCACCAAAAAAAAGAGAGGAAATTCAAAGGAATTACAATATACATATAATATAATCAACATTATCATGAAGCTGGCAAAAAAAAAATCAAAATAAAAATTTTGATTTACAGGGTAGGAGAGGAGGTCCTTGAGCGAAGGAAGGCAGCCCCTGATAGCGTGAATGAGCTCTACTCTTTGTGAGGCAGTGGGAGAACTTCCACTCAGCAGAGTTGACTCCGCAATCAACAACAATTTCTTCGCATGGACCATTCTTGTGTACGGATACAGATTAAAAACACTGAATTCGAGCTGGCCTTCGCGTTTTTCGATCAAATAGGGTTTCTGCTCATGAAGAAGAACCGCAATTGAGAGGCCACAGACCAAGTTATGCTTTGGATTGTGTCCGTGAAACAGAACGGAGCCCTTAAACCTCTCTTCTGATTGATTAAGGGTTTATGGGTGCACGAACACACGAAAGGGGAAGAAGAAAGAATAGCGACAGTCAATTCAAGGGCCGGAATTATTTTTGGTAATGGATGAAACGGAGTGAAATCTTCGGCCCGGCTCGGCTCGGCCCATTCCAGCCCGTTAATATGATGATAGGGCCGTATCATTGGCCCGAAGAATTGCAAAATTATTGGGCCCTTGAGCTTGAATTTAGTAAGATTTTCAAATTATTATTAAAATAATATACTAATGCTCTAGAATAATTAATTAAAAATGAATGAAATGGACACTAAAAGTTGAATCTATCTATACTATAAGGGCAATTTTCGTTTCAGACCCCGTCAGAAATTTAATTTAGTTTTCAGGCCCTATCAGAAAAATAATTAGTTTTAAGATCCAATTTTTATAGTAACACTTCATTGTTCTGCAATAACAATATATTGTAAGTTTGTAACACAAAAAGTACGCATGATACCTCTTCATATAACACTTTATAACACTTTTTTTAAGTTTAGGTCCTTATATCTAAGTTTAACGTAAATTAGGTCCTTAAATCTAATTTTTTTCTTATAGGGTCTGAACATAATTTTGAAACAAAATCAAATTAACCCTAAATATAATTGGAAAGCACTCTTATAATTGGAGAGCAATTCACAAATTAATTTTCCAAATTATTTGGTATGACAATGACCTCATAGTTTTGATTTGGTGTGGCAACTATAACTATCATTTTATCCTTATTTTTAAACTTATTTTAATTATATCTTCCTAAATAAATTTTTTAATATACTTAAAAATAGGCTTAATGTTTTTTGATCCCGTAATTTAGGAGGATGACGTTAAGAGACAACTAATTTAGGGTTGGCAAAATACAGACAATAACTTTAAAAAAATGGCAATTTAGGGACATTATACCTTGCGAACCTGTATTTTGACCAAAATCCGCTGATGTAACGCCCGATCCTCTGACATGTGCGCTTTATTAGCTTGACGCATCATTAAAAGTATCCGACGTGGTGCCACGTCATCGTTTGAAATTAAAAAATAAAAACAAAATCGATTTTTTGTTTTCGCATCTCAAACCCAACACCGTCGATCGCCTGAAGCACCCCGACAAACATTTTTTTATTTCAAAAAGCTATTTTGTTTTTATTTTTTAATTTCAGACAATGACGTGGCGCCACGTTGGATACTTTTAATGATGTGTCGAGCCATTAAAGCGCATATGTCAGCGGGTCAGGCGCCACATCTGCGGGTTTTGGTCAAAATACAGGATCGTAGCATATAATATCCCTAAATTGCCATTTTTTCAAAAGTTATTGTTCGTATTTTGCCAATCACTAAATTACTTGTTCCTATAACGCCACCCCCTAAATTATGCGACCAAAATAACATTAAGCCTTAAAAATAATATGAAATTAAAATTAATATTACAAGTTCATCTATTTAAAATACCTTAAAGTATTAACTAATATTATATATATTTTTTATATCAAAGCCTATGAGTAAAATGCTAGTTCGTCTGAAGACACGAGAGACATACAAATGTCGTCGGAGACAAACTTACAATCTAACACAACGGAACAACCATCTTGAACGGTTGGATTTCTCCGAACTAATTCATATTAGTAACACAAAATAATCTGCATGAAACATCCGAACACACACAGCAATACAACAGCTATAAGCTCAAACAGCAAATCGCAAGAACATCGAAACGTATGATTAATAAGACAGCAAAAGTAGAATCTTTGCTCCCTGACCACTCTATCACTACCTACCTGCCCTTCAATGCACCAAATCTAGCGGCTAAATCGTCGTAGTCGGGTAGTTTTGGGTGCACATGAGGGGCGTGAACGCCGGGCTCGAAGGAGTTGGCCCGGGCGAACACTTTCCTTTTCTCAGATGAGTCGTCGTCACATTGTCTGCTTGGAAGTGAAACAGATCTGCTCGGATGAGGAGGCACGACGACTTCAGAACATTTCCCGTCTTTGCTTCTTCTAGCAGTAGATGATGACTCGCTATGACCAACGTCTTCGCCTGGCCCTGGCACTTTCATCTTGAGTTTTCTTGCATCGTAGGTCGATGGCTTCTTGCTGTAATGAATCAAAAGCTTGTCTATCATAATTTCCTCTTGGTCTGCCCTGTGATGTTCCTCATCAAACAGTAGTTTCAAGCCCTTCCGAGAATGGTCTTTTCTCCTGCTATTCGAGCACTTGTTGATAGCATCATCGCCGTCCTCAGTTCTCTCTGCGGCAGTAGACGATGATTTGTGGGGCTTCCTGCGGATCGATCGTGGTTTTGGTAATGGAAGTTTCCCATGATGATGATTGTCCACCAGCTTCCTCTCTGGAAATTGGTTGTCATGGGCATCGTTGTCCCCATTTTGAGATGTTTTCTCGATCGAGTGGCCTTTGTTGTAGGGGCCATCATGATTCGAAGACCTATGCGTATCCTTGTCTGATTTGATGTACGGTGGTGGGATGGAATACTTCGACTCGCCGTTGTTTTCTTGAAAACCTTTACCTGATGTGTGGACCATATGGCATTGTACGGAAGCATTATTCCAACTATTATTTTCGGTCTTTGCCTCCTCACGACTTTTTGTTTTCCCGTGTGATGAAGAATTGCTCGGTCTTTCTGGCTTATAATCAATCCCGACATGATTTTTAGGTTTATGTACGGTCGAAGAAGAGAGCTTTTCAGGAAGTAACACACCATCGCGATCACCATTTGAGCCACTTGCTTCCCTCCTCGCATATGACTTGTCCCTGTTTTCAGGTTTGTTCGGCGAATCTACATTACTATGTATTCGAACTTTGTAACCACCAACTGCGTCTTTCTTATCAGGAGCGGGAAATTTTTGCTCGACTATATGTGATTTTTGCAAATGCACCTGTCAGTATACATAGTATATTATATCAGTTATTCACATGCATGAAAAATGACTTAATGCTGTACCTTTGCAGTAACCGAAGGAGTAGCCATCCTCTTCTCAAAACCCCTGAAATCCCACTTTATCGAATACTCCAAAGCTATGTCCTGCAGAACCTTGAGTCTCTTCTCTGCAGAAAATGGACTCGAAGAAAGCTTCTCGACAAACTAGCAAGTGATGAAACAGATTAGTCAGGGCAGAGAGGAAATGAAAAAGACAGCTCGGTTAATTGCTTTATGAACTCATTTTAGTCAACAACGCATTTATAATTTACCTTCTGATTGACGAAAATATCTAAACAATTCCCATATTTCTGTTCAAAAAGATCTCTCAGATCACGCAATTCTGGGAGATCAGAGAACCGTGCAGCAGCAAACATAAGTGATGCTACAGCTTGTCGGCATTCATCAGGACATTCGCTGCAATGAAGGCAGGTCTTACTTGGACTTTTAAATATTTTTGGAATAAGAAAGACAAAATACCAGACCAACTCATTGAACTAAGACAGTTTGTTGCTGAACAAAATTTTCTGTTGCATGACCTCTACTCTTTCTATCAATTAAATTATGTGGAAATATCTTTTCCATGTGATGGTCTTTGACAGAACCTTTTGATTTGAACGAAAAATTATATCAACTGAGTGGATGCATAAAAGGAAGTATAATGCAGAAAACAATTTTCCACAATTCAGTTCTGTATAGTTTTGATCAAGCAAAAAAAAAGATTATATTTGCACATGAAGTTTAACAAGATGCTCGCGGGATCATACCCATGTTTTTGCATCCTTGAAAGCTGCTTTAGTATGTATTCGCAGGCTTGGGCAACAAAATCATAGCAGGACAATTGATCCATGCCAGCAAGAAACTCTTCAGTCTGTTTGATAAATCAACAAAGAGAGAAAAATGCCTTTAGAACAATATGAACCATGAGAGAAAAAATTCAACACAAGCACTTTCAACAGATGGAAGTTATTAGAATTGAGGACTCCAAACTAAATCCAATTTGGTATTAGGAGGAATAGCCTCTTTGATTTATATAATGAATAAGGTCAAGATGATTCTCCAATATGGTATAAATTCCATTTTCTCTACAGAAGTCAGACCAAAAAACAAAAACTTAGCAATTTCACTGAAGATTTCATTTCTTGTCATTACTCTTTCCTTGTCTCGTCATAGTTCTCCGAATTTTCCCTAACTATACTCCTTTGTTCTGTAGCTTACATCGTTTTTTCTCTTACATTTATAGCTACACAAAAGGCCCAACGGGAAGGACCGGAAAAATATGGAAAAGAAGCATGTTCCATGTATGACTTTCTAGTGTTAAAAACATGGAAATGGTTTTATACGAATGAATTTGCAAAACTTCTATATGATATAAAATTTTTGGGAACTTCAAGTAAAGCAACTTGAATGGTAATGATAATTCAATAGGCAAATTTAAGGAGACCTCAGGGGAAGACGCTGATTATTTCTCCAGAAAACAAAAACATAAAAAGAACAGAAACAACATTGAGAATCCATCCATTCTCCAATTCAATGGACTGTTTCGGAATATATAGCATAAAACCCTTCCCCGGCCTCTTTCTTCTCGTAATTGATAATTTATTCGGAGTAGAACATGTAGGAAAGTAAGATAAACATAATCAAACGATATCCGCGTATTAGCTACTAAAAGCGAAACAGAAACTAAAGCATGGAGCATACTTCTCTGTCATAAAAAAAAAAAAAATCTAACGAACGGACCGAACTATTAACATAAGATCAACATGGTGCAGTGGCCAGAAAGTAGAATAAGCAGTAGAAAGCTGATGTAAATCTGTACCCTGCCGTAGGCATTGATATCGAGGCCATTAGAAAGCAGCTTGGTCAGATCCTCTTTCAAAAACCTCTGCTTTGCATCAGCTCTCCTTCTCACCACCTCGAGCCTCGCGCGAACAGCTTTAATCAGCGATTTGCTGCAACAAAAACAACAAGCTCCACTAAAAGCATCGAAAAGAAAAAAAACACCGAAACAATTGCATGTGAGATGCGAAAATCAGTAACCATTTGACGCTGAAACCTCGACCCAGCAGACCGTCCAGCATTTCTTTCGATTGTTTGGATCACACTCCTTCGATCTATATCGGCACAGTAGCTTAATTCCACTGACCTTGGACGAAGATTTGAAGCTAAACTCTGAGTAAAGCACTCACTGAACGATTCGATTTGAAGTAAAGTGGAAGAGTGGTGAAAAGAGTATCATTCTCCATCAGCTAAAGTAGTTATGGACTTTTAAACTCGGCTGGGGACCGCTGGTTAGTACTGTGTGTAGTGTGTGTGTGTGAGTTTTTTTGTCCGTTGGTTACGTAACCAATAAATATACATATTATATTTGAGAATTTTAATATACGACCATTTTTACTTTATTTTGTAGGTATTGTAATATTATACGAATTTTTACTTTATTTTAAATTTTAAAAACACAACCAGCAAAAACTAAAACAAACGTCCCAATTAATTTAGTGATCACTGAATTTTTTTTATTTTTATTTTTGCCATATATAATTAAGTGAAACTTGAAATAACGTAACGATTTTCATCCGGATAAAATCAAAATGATCCCCGATATTTATCATATAGACCAATTTAGTCTCTGATGTTATCGATTTAGAACCAATTTGGTCCTTCTGTCATGATTTACGTCAATTTTAGCGAAAATTTCGCACGTGACGCACAATAAATTATGTCTGGATCGAATTTTGGAATATTTGCAAAATTTGAGAGTTTTTACTGTTTTTTTCTACTGTCAATGGAGCTCCGACGAAGCAGACGATCTAGAGCTCATATTCGAATTTTGGAGGACAAATTTTTATTTTCAAGCCCTAATTTCACTAATCATTTCAATTTTATCGATCTGGACATGATTTAGTGCGGGCGCGTGCGAAATTCCCGTTAAAATTGACGTTTACCGTGATGGAAAGACCAAATTGGTCCAAAATTGACAACATCGTGGCTAAATTGGTTCAGACAAAATATCGAGGACTGAATTAATCCATAGGGTAAACATCGGGGGTCATTTTGGATTTTATTCCATTTTCATCCTTATAACAATCTAAAACTACAATATGAATGTTCACATTATCTATGTTGCATAAGTAGATAAAATAAATAATAAAAAAAGGAACCTCAAGTTGGCCTTTTCTTTTTTTCCAGATTTTTCCTCTTCTTGGTTGTGCTTGATGATGAGCCTCTTTTGAACACAGCCAGAATCTCAATGCTGCAACAAAACACAACAGCAATCAATGTTCATAAACCATCTCTTTCTCCAACTTTAGAAGAGACAATAACAACTAAGCAATAAGATTTATGATCGACGAACAAACAGAGAACCGACCTTTGTGTGCCGGGAAAGAAGTTAAAGCCGTGGGCTTTCTCCAAATGCCATGTTTTACTAGAGAGTAGGGACATGCAATCCTGCAAGTTAGAAAGAGTGTGGGCGGGCGGCGGGTTATAGCCTTGAAAAGTGATAAAATTGCAGAAACGGCAAAGACATAGCACTTAGTGGCAGCGTATTAATTTGTAACTTCTGCAAAAGTTTACAAGGAACGTGTGTCTGTCCAATCGCGTAGAAAACCGAGCATTACCTGTTTGAAACTACTCCATCCGCAGCTTATGTAGATAAGAGTTTGAGGAAGTGATCGACTTTCGTCTTTCATTTCTGGGTTAACATGCACTGAGGTTTCTCTCTCTCGAAGGATCCATGGTCTTTTCTCTACTTTTCTCTTGTTGCTGAGGCGTGAGTCAAGAGAAGATGCAAAATATGGAAATCCAATACTGTAAGCAAGGGAGAAGAAATTGACTTAATGTTTTGGGAGAAACTTGCCTAAATACCTGTCGACTGGATTATCGTTGTGCCTCATGAATTTTAGAGACTGCAAAGCATCAAGAAGAGATGGGTCCAGCCCCTTCCTTGGAGGGTCAACCACAACAACATCAGACCCCATGATCCAGGAAATAGATTCCTAAGAACATTTTATAAACCTTAAGGTCCAAAGGAATGAAACAAAACATTGAAAATAATCAATGAAGAGCATCATATGCCATTTGATTATGTTGAGAATGGAAGTTACTAACTTTTGAAATGTCCGCATGATGCCAGCTGATGCTGCAGTCTAAGGTGGATGGCAATCGGGAAGCTGTCCTTTCAAAGGAAAGCTTTGCCTCTTTGTTCACCTCCACACATTTTACAGACCTGTAAACACCCCAAAATAAATATATAAATAAATAAAAATTACCCCGACACCTTGCATGAAAATTGAGAATTAAAGAGAAATTAATGGCCTTTGATTACCTGCATTTTCTCGTGGTCGCCAAAGACAAACCAATTGCACCAGCTCCAGCATAAAGATCAACTACAGATGCACCTTGAGGGACATATCTTTGTAGCTTATTGAGCAAAGAATTAAAAGCCTGCAAAAGCACACTTTCAGAACAGCTTGATCAGTAGCAAACTAGATGATTTATTAGTTTCTGTGCTGCCCTGATCGGTTTTTAAGTATGTGGCTCAACTAATTTCTCTAGACAGAATGAATGTTCATAAAAAAGAATGAGTAAATATAATGGATGAAAAAATATAATGAATTTCTAAGCTACCAACCCGAGTATTTGCTTGCCCAAAACTTGACGGGGCCATATAGACATCAATTCCTCCTACATGCTCCCAGAAGTCTTCCTCTCCTAAAAGATGTCTCCATCTATTACCAAAGATAATCTGCGTAACAGTATTACAAAGAGAGAATTAAGTTCATGATATACCAAATACCCAGTATAAGATATACTAGATCACACTTCATGTACTTTCATTATTGATGCAAAGTCATCGATAAAAAGCTCTCATTGTGAAACTTAATTCATTTTGCCTGAAACTTTTCAATCTAACGAGTAACGGCAAATAAATCTGCTCGTTAAAGAGAAAAAGGCTACATCACCCGATAATGATGTTGATCTCATCACAGTTATGACTTTAGAACTGTTGGCCTCACCTTGGTGCTTTCTTAATCAGCATTCACATATTAAGCAAATGTTGGGTCAATATTTTTCAGTATCCTTTATCATCTCAGAGGAAGATCACTGGCTGCCGCTATTGTATTTCATGACGAAGGAAATAACCAGAATACAAAATTGCTTTTGAGAAACACTTACATTATTTGTTGAAGTCTGAAAGTTAGCCCAAACAGAATGAATTAAATTCACCTTCCTCTTCGGTCCCCCATTCATCCATAAAAACTAGGTTTGTGAATCCATGAAAATATGCAAAGAAGTTGATCATTTATAACAGGACAATATATATATATACACAGTAAAAGGATAGCGTCAATTTGTCAGAGTAAAGACGAGCTAATATTGCGTATGAAAAAAAAAATTCTACATAATTGAATTCGAAAGCATTGCTGAACCACAACGAAATCCTCGAAACTAATAGCCAAAACTAAAATTTTAGACTCCAGCCCAAAATTCATGCCAAAAAGAGAACGTTGACCGAGAAACAAAACTCTTGCCCAAAGTCCAGTAAACAAATAACCCTCTCCCTAGATTTTCCAATCTAAAGATCTGTCTCCAATTAAAAAAAAGTAATCAACATCAAAATAATATCTGAACATACTTCCCACTAAATCAACACCCCAAATTAAATCAACTTCCACTTCAACACCAATGTGCTGTAACACAATCTTACATCTGCTAAAGCATTCAATTTTTGGGAGCCAGGTGAGCTTTCATTTCTTGAATTCCAAACCAAAGATATCTGAACTTTACCTACATTGAAAACTCAGAAAGATGAATATTTAAACAAGAAATGGTCCACTTCTTAATTAGTCAACCAACCATTTTTGTATCTTTCAGAAGCAGGAAGACTCGTGCTATACGTAGTCACAGCCATCTGCAAAAGCAATTTTTAGACATTGGCAGGAAAGAGCAAGCGATAATAAAAGCATTAATTGTCAAGAACTTTCTATAATAATCAATCAGCATTCACGAAATTAACTATATTACCCTAAAAGTTGACCAAGACATAATACATGGAGGAACAACAATCACCTGAACATATCTAAGTTCGCCAGTTCCATTGTCTTCATCATACGGCTCGATATTCAACGCAGCCATCGCTAAAGAGAAAAAAAATAATAAACAAGTATCACACGCAGCTTGAAAATGCGAAAGGGTATCAAAAGCTAACTAACCTTGTTTCAATAGATCAACAGCAGCATTAATGTTTGGATGGTGAGCTACACGGCGAAAACAATAATCATTAATTGCAACTGTCATATCCATTATCCGCCCACACAAGAACGAAATCAAAAGGAGGGAAAGAAAATGCGTAAAAGCGAATTCCACGTATAGCAAGTGAGTTTGGGGCGGACCTTTGCATTGAGGAATGTCAACTACATTATGCGTCCCTTCTTCGTAAAGCCCAATTAACGGTTTCATAGGTGAACCACGCACAGCAAGCTTTGCACGGCACCTCCACCCCCACTGGTAATAACAAAACCATCAATGGGACATCAAATTAAGGGTGGGAAAGAAAAAAAAAATTGAACTGATGAGAAAGTAACATCTTACGAGTCTGCAGCTGTCAAATGTGAAATCGGAGAGACCCATGTCGTTGAAGAAATCAACGGCCTCTTCGAGAATGGGAGGGCGGTGGAGGTTGTACTCGTGAGTACAACCTGAACAGCTGCAGAGAATCCCTCATTAACAACCAATATATAAAAAACACGCATAGGTCGATTGAGTAAGGATAGGCATACGAGTTAAAGTGAGTGCAGTGAAGAGCACATGCATCGGCGGATGAAGAGATCGGAGACGGCGTCGGAACCGTCCGTGCGACTGAGGGGGATGCGGTGGCGCAGGTGATACGCGGCGGCAGCCTGATAAGGTTTGTTGCGGCTAAGGCGACAGCCATGTTAAAATATCTTTCTTCGCCTTACTATTAATTTTTTTTTTCTTTCTTGCTTTTATACTGACTAGTAATTTCGCATCAAATATCCGTGCAATTAAAAGATTTAATTTTAATACTAAACGCAAAAAATTATTGATTTGAAATATAGCTATTTTAATGTCTGTTATTAATTAGAATGTGATAGTTATTGATTACAATTACATCATTTTTATTATATATATATAGATTAGAATTTAGTAATTAGATATATATAGATTTGGTCAAAAATATATATTAGAATTTAGTAATTGGCAGACCAATTAAACCGTTTTTATCTCACTTTCACTGATGATTATAAAATGGAATAGATATATATTAGAATTTAGTGTAATTGATAGACAATTTCATAGATAGTCCTCATTATAAAATAGAATAGATTAAAAATTAGATGCATAGAATTAAATAAAATTACGGGTATGGTACATTGATTGGTCACGTCCGAAACCAGTTTTAGTTCTTTTATTTTTATTTACCAAACAAACGTATACCAATATTTAGGAAAAGCTCACAGATTCATTGAACATTTTAAGAATTAACCATCCATTACAACACAGTGCCAAAACGATGATCAGCAACGAAGAGATGAGCTTATTAATGTCAGTCTTAAATCAGATTGCTAAGTTTTACAGCTCAAATGCTCTGCATGTCTTAACCATGTAGACACATAATAACAAGTTTACCCACTTTCTTCCTCAAAAGCATAGTATTCTTGCTGCTAGTAAACGCTCGAATAGTATTTAATCCGAATACCTCCTTTAGGAAGGTCCGTCAGTGATCCTCGATCTTCTTCAGACCCTTCATGTCTGTTGTTTCAACCCTGTAAAAAAACAAACACATTTTAGGGTCGGGAGAGAAATGAGAAACTAAAATGTCACATCCAATGGAACTTCTGAGTAAATCAATGCATGCGGTGGTTGACTTAATATTTGAAACTTATTTTCTCTCCGATTAATGGTTACAGTCTGTATCAGAACATCACGAAATAGCAACTTGAGCTCATTAGTTTATCCAATCAATTGTGGACATTACTTAAAACATATTCAAATAGCCGATAGAAACAAGACTGTACTGTAAGGCAACAAGAAACTTACGTTCTTCCATAGAGCACAATCTTTTGTATTTTAGTAATTTCGGAACCAGATTGATTGTCCTCGATGAAAACTGTCAAACTGTTTCATCGCACCATGTTTTAATTGGGAATATAATCCACATTGGGAAGTTAAAATGCTAAAATGAAAATAAAAACGTACCTGCGGACATTTTGGAACTTAACATATTTCACAATGGTCGGTTTACCCTAAGGGGGAAATGCAGTGTATCAAACTTCAGAGTGAAATTAAAACTAATCATCTCAAGTATATTTCCAAATGCTTACCTCAAGATTTTCGGTGGACAAATTGATAGTATCACTCGGGGGGAAGTCATTCACATTGCTGCATAAGTGGCACAGAATAGACTATTAGAAATATACGGTGAATAGTAGTTCTCATAGATTATAGAAATGTGCACTTGTGTTGTTCAGTCCGATGAATTATTTTTCCCAGATTATGTACCTGAATCCCATATGCTCCCTGTTAGCAAAGAGCTTCACTGTTTTTGGTCCTGAAGATTTGATCATCGTGTTAAAATGTAGGCAAATAAATCCATCAGCAAGTTATCAATATAACAAATGAAATGTGAGGTCCCACTCATGAAAAACTGAATTTTGGTAGGTCTGAACATATAGGATGGAAATAAGATGTACACAAATAGGATTGTAATTACAATTTTACTTCCTTAATATAGATCCGCACAACCTATGAGTTCCATTTGAATTGATTAGGAGGGCGGATTTAAAAGTCCAATTAAGATAGAACTTTTTCATTTCCATGAATCTGAAATTCCAGTCACTCCATTTTGAACTATTTAATGTTGCCTTCCGCTGTTGGTTATCAACCAACCCTGATTACCGAAATGGGCTCTTTACAAGAAAGAATTACTTCTACCAAAGAAGGGTCATTGGACCTTCCCCCATATAGTTTCTCACATGTCTCAAATTCAAAGCCTTTCATTCGAAAATGGTAAGAAGAGCGCAAAATATGACATGGAAACTTTATAGACAAATAAATGCCAAGATGTGACAACTGATTTGTCCACTCACAAATTCTCTAACTGCGTGTAAAAAATAATTGGGATAATTGGGAATATGACGTGTAATGGTTGCTGTACACAGACTATACATATCATTCATATCAAACTTTAGGCAATACGGAAGCGAAATGTAGGGTGATATCAAAATTTTGAACGAGATAGAGTCCAAACATAAAAAAATTAAACAATCTATCAGCACATTAACAACATATATAATGGCAACCACGAAGATGTAGACAAATATGAAAAATGCAAATAATACAAACAGAGTCTGGAAGTGAGCTATTCACCTTCATCTTCAGGCCCTTTAATGACGATAGAATGCAGTTTAACAACTTGATTGAAAGGAATATAAATTAAAAGCTGCTCATCCGCATCACTCTCCAAATTCAGACCCTCATCTTCTCTGTAACCCTGGGTTGCAAATAAGATGAGTTGATAAAGACGTAAGCATCCACTCCAATATATAACCAACTTTTCCATAAATTATGTATATAAGAAGAAAGTGAAGTAAAAATCACCGAACAGGTCAGGTATATAAGAAGAAAGTAAAGTATAGTTTCTTTCAAATACATGTTCCATAATTCATGAGCTGAGGAAGAAGAGAATTGAGAGACAAGTTACTTGAAAAACTTCTCAGACAAGAATCGGGGAAAAATATGGATCTTTTAGAACCCAATAGGCAATACTAAAACGTGAATTGAATACCAGATCTATCACAACTTTGGAAAATTTCGGAGAGGCATTAGGCTTTGCATCACCCTAGATAGTATGACTATGACACATACAGATCAACTATTGAGTAAACCACAAGAAGATCCGTATAAAATGTTTTCCATAAGTCCAGAGAATGAATAAAAGTATTAGGTTGACAAGCACTATACTAACAATCAACCACGTCTGTTTTATGCATCTTAAGATAAACATCAGAAATCAATTAACTCAAGGATTACCACAAAGCAGAAAACTGTCATAGAATACCACAAAAAAGGCGAAGCCCCATCTACCCAAACAGCTCGATTAAAAAAATTAACTTCGCAGGAAACCCTAATCTAACAAAACACGAGAGATGCGGCGGCGCACCTGCTTTAGAGCATTGGGTAGAGAATGACTTGTGCTTTGATTCAAACACTCCACCCCAGACCAGTCGATGAAGTCGAGCAAATCAACCTGATTATCCCCCAAATCGAAGTGGCGTCGTACATTAGAATAACAATTACATCCAACAAACAGTATTGAAACGAAACCACAAGAAATTAAAGATCGCCAGCGAATAACTTACCTGGCCTTTTGGGACTGAGGATGCTGATTCTGAGGCGGCAGACATGGCAGTCGATTCGGAAATTTCTCGGAGTGGGTGTACCGTGAATGAGATTATGGAAGAGGACGGAGAGAGAAAGACTCTGCGATATGACGATTTAAATTTATTTTTTATTTTTTATTTTTTTAGAAAAAAAATGGACTTACGAATTGTTAGTTGTTATGTTACTGCTGGTGAATAAACCCGTTTGTAGTAGATTCCCAAAGCCAAAAAAATAGTGTAACAAACATTTATTTTAATTTAAAATAGTACATATATGAAATTATTATATATTTTTAATTGTGTATTTAAAACGAAAAAAAAATTATTTATGACAACATAACTAATATAAATAATAAAATGAAGGATAAATTTGTAAATTTATACGAGAGATCAAATTAATTGATTTGAGATAATTTTTAAGAGGTGCTTGTTGATTATATATAGTATAGATGTTTTTAAATTTTACTTATATTTCTTAATCGTTTTAATAAATTATACATTAAAAATTTTCCAGGAAAAAAAAATCAAAAATTAAAATTACAATAAGTATACAACATTAATATCGTGCAATAGGAATAAATGATCGCACTATAGACATATATATATATATATTTATATTATATTCAACACTGCGCATCAGCCGATCGAATGAGTGGTTCCGCCGCCGCTAGCGACGACTGCTTCGGCTTGATCGTCGTATAAACTACATAGAGAGCCACTTGAAGTGTCCCTAGCAATAATCCTATTGCATTTGGTACCTATTTTGTCACATATATATCACATCAAATTAAAATTAATTTACCATATCATATAAACACAACCTTTGAATAAAAATAATAATAAAACACGTGCCGATTAATGCGTATCATAAGTTTCACGACGTGACATTGCGTGTCGTTTTTTACATATATGCAACTTGCGACATTATTATTATTTATGGTCATGAAATTGAAAATGACTTCGAAATATAATTGAACGACGAAACTTACTATTCACCAAACATGTATGTTTATATTTATTAATTTTTTTTTTCTAAAAAAAAAATATGTTTCTATACATAACATATGATTAAAATCTTACCCCAAGGAACCAATCTTGAACAAGTATGGCATAGAAAGTCCAAACCCCTCCGTTCAATAAAAGAAAGAATGATAGAAGAAATGGCACATACTCCACGCTCTTCGTCATTACCACATTTTTCTATTACAATAACACATCCAACTAACACATTAATAAAACTAAAATAATATATATATATATATATATACATTTGAAATATAATAATAATAATAATAATATAATTATAAATTACCATGACCGACAAAGGCGAGGCGTACATGACGATATTGAGGCCGGAGCAAACCGTCCCCAGGACGACGATCCTCGTGCCAACGTCGCCGATCATTAAATAAGTGGCCGACGCCGCAAACCCGAAAAACCCGATATCGAGAAGCCCGAATAGTATCGCCGTCTTCGCCTGCCGTGTAATAAAGAAAGGGCCATCAATACGTACATTAGATGAATTAAATCTTTTGATTATAAGGTTATATATATATATATATATATATATTAGTTAAGATATATTGTTAAGATACCCTTTTTGTTGGAGGGGCGAAGGAGAGAAACAAGGCGACGTATATGAGCTCTACGACTACGCCGAAGCCGTTGACCGTTGCTACGAGGTAACTCCCCGGCTTTATTACTCCGTAGTATGTCCAAAGCGATGAGTTCAGAAGAGTGCATATGTAAGGAAAGCTATCGAACTCCTCCGTCGATTTCTTCTTCACTATCCTCGCAAATGTGCTCCTGCATATATATAACGAAAAGGGTTTTTAGCTTATGTAGAGATTAGAGAAGATATATAATGTAGAGATTAGAGAAGATATATATATATATATATATATATATTAACAGTGTGTGTGTGGCGTACGCTGGGGAAAGGAACATGAGAACTGAGATGATGTTCCCTGCAAATAGAATCCATGTTTTACTTCAGACAGGCATGTAATTCAAAGTATATTAAATAAATAAATGAAATGAATAGAAGTTTCTTTGTAAGTACCAATTACACCAATGAAGAAGACCAAGCCATCCATGGTGGAGAATAGAGAGAGGGAAGGTAGATATGTGCTGTGGACGATATATCCCACTTATGTCTTTGTGTTTTTTTATGGGTATAAACTGATATGCATAAATATATATATATATATAGCTAAATATCATTTAACTATATATATATAAGTATATATGATTAGATTTATAACGTATATGATAAATAAATGGACACAAATCTGTCCGTATCATGTCATCACTCGACGAGCCCACCTACTTATATTTTTTTTTTTCTTGATGGTTTGGTTAATGGTGGGGAGGCTCTAAAGAAAAATTACGACTTTATATTATCAAAATCAAAATTACAACGTATATATATGGCTCGTGCTATTACTATTTAATTTAAAGAATGTTGTATGTTTTTCCATATACCCTTTTTAAATCATTTTAATGCTCCATTGAATATATATTAGCAAATATTTCCAAATGAATAAATTTGAAAATAGTGAGGAGATCATTTTGTATCATTATTAAATAGTAACTAGTATAAGCCTATTTTTGTCCGGTGGGGCCATATGGCTATGGTGGCTAATTAGATAATTCCACTATTAATTAACTAATTACGGTCAAAGCTTTGCCCACCGTTCAAATTTGAGGTAATAATACGAAAATATCAAAGCACATTTCACGTGAAAATATAATATTTCTGGCAAGGAATTAATATAATTAATAATTGCGTAATGCTTCTTCAACCACTCGAAAGTCCATCAAGAAAACATATGGTTTGGCTAATCACTGTTACTTTCACAGCTAGTCTAAGCCATAGAAGCATCAATCAAAAGAGAGACATCGTAGCGAATAGTTTCCCGCGCTAATCGTCGAATGTGCTCATAAAACCGCCGATGAAGCCGGCGCCATTGCAGTTGCCGCATAGAATCTCCTTCTTACCCCTGCAAAGAACGTACAAAACAACCACAGATAGATTCATTGTCTTAACTCGGAACTTAACTGCTCATCGGTTAGCTGGTAATAAGATGCATAAAGAGTTCTTGTAATAATCCAACGACAGCAGTTTCGATATAAAAGAACAAGACGATCAACCAAATGCGGTCTTAAAGAAAAGAAAAGGAAAAAAAAAAAACGAACCGGCAAAGCCAACACAGTTGGCCAGCTTTGAACTGCCCATTGAAGTGATCCACGGAGTTGACCCCAGAGCCTTTGCACTGTGTGCACTTTTTAGCACCTGAAGATGATAATCACAACAGAAAAATATCATAATGGGTTGCTTCAAGATTCGCGGACAGAACATAAAGCGTAAGCTAGAAACTCAACCGAAGACATCCCAAAAATCGAACTTTTTGTCGAGGAAGGAACTATACATATATAGCTCACGAAGGATAAGACGGGCGAATCATCCACTCATTAAGTAACATAAGATTTACCATTTCCATCACATTCGGCGCAGATTATGCTGTTTGGCTTTGTGGCCGGCGTGTTCTCCATGGCCTGCGATTCATCGAAAGTGAGAAGCTTTAAATTAACAAGACGGAGTTAGAGTTGAATTAATGAAACTCAAACAAGGCATAAAACATATAAAATGGCTATAGCATCAACCCACCAATAGCTGCATAAAACCGTAAGAAGCATTAAGTGGCACTCACTCACTCACCTTAACCTTCAAAGCTTCGAAGGGAGGAACACGCTTGGAGATGCGATTTGCGTCGGTCATCCAATTCGGCTTCCTGACAGTGGAGTCCCGACCAATGAGCCCTGCAATAGAATCCAGCCCAGTCTTGATTTTCATGGCGACACAACTAATGCATATTGAACTAGTTAAAGATTCAACAATACCATGGAGACGCACTAAGCGCCATTTTAAAATAGACTCGCACACCAAGTGTATGAAAGAATTACGCAGTAGAGACGAGACGAAATTCCAACACTTTTATCACCACAACACGCACCAAAAGACGCGGAAAAGAACAAAAGGAAAGCCTTAAATGTTACCCATTTACAATATATTAGCTAACTGTTTGCTACGATTGGAAATGCACTACAAACTCAATACCAACTGGGACTCAGCAAAGTTCAAAGAGAAAAAAAAAAAAAAACTGAAAAAAAGAAGAAAACTGTACCCATCTTTTCGATGTTCTGGGCGGAAGCTAGAGGGGAGAAATGAAGAGATAGTGCCATAATTTCTCCTTCCTGCCTGTCGACGTTCTGATAATGTAATAGCTGAAGTATACCTCCGTCGACGATGGAGCCCTGCGAGATATATAGAGATAAGGCTGTGGCTCTTCTGTTCAGGAATTAAATATCTCAAAAGATGCATGAGGGTAGTTTGCAATTACACCCTTTAACTTTATCAATATTGTTTATCAGCCCCAAACATTTGTTTAATTACATTTGAAGGATCGAAATTATAGATATTTTCAGAATACGTTACTTGCGTGTAGGGTTGCAAATGAATCGGATTTTTTTGGTTCGATTCGAGATTCGATTCGAAATTTACGATTCGAATTCTAATTATTAGAATGTAGAATTCAAATAAGAATAATTTTTTTGATTCGAATAATATTAGAATATGAATACAAATATCACAATATTCGATTCGAATATTAATAGAATATTCGATTAGAATAATTAAATATTTAATGTAATATACTTATTACAATTCAATATATAGTTAATAATAATGACATATTTATTTAAATACAATATATTATAATTCAAAATTTCTCAAAAAAAAATATTATAATCCAAAATATATTTAAAATAATTCAATATTTTATAAAATATAATATTTAGGATTCCATATATATTTAAATATAATATTATTTATATTGTCTTATTAAATATATTTTATGAAAAATATAAAAAATAATAATAAGCGAATATTCGAATATTCGATATTCGATTCGAATATATAGTCAAATAGAATTCGAATTGATTTTAGTATTCGAATTCGAATTCGAGATTTAATAATAAAATACAAATAGAATATGGTGGTATTCGACTCGATTCGTTTGCAACCCTAGTTGCGTGGCCGTCCATCCATTCGTCGAACTCATTGCTATAATTATTGAACATTTCTTTCTATCCGATTATCTACAACAATGGCGTCGTCGGCGCGCATCTCAATCTTCCTCTGTATAATCATCTGCCTGACCTCTTCCACCTCAGCATCCGCCTCAGATGCGAGTCCGGCGGCGATCGTCAGCGCCTACGACGAGCTCTCGAAGCACGGTTTCCCAATCGGGCTCCTCCCGGCGAACGTGCTGTCGTACTCGCTCAATCGCACCACCGGGAGTTTCGCGGTGAACCTGGGCGGCACGTGCCGGGTGACGCTGCCGCCGGACAACTACCTGGCCGCGTATTCGCACAGGATCACTGGCAAGCTCCTGGAGAACCGCATATCGGAGCTCGATGGGATCGACGTTAGGGCTTTCTTCAAGTGGTGGGGAATCACCGGGATAAGATCCAACGGCCAGGATTTGGTGTTCGAGGTTGGGATGGTCACCGCCAGGTATCCTTCCAAGAACTTCCACGAATCTCCACCATGTGAGGGCCGCTCTTCTTCTTAAAAGAGGTTGGTCATCCATCTTCTTCAATTATTAATACCTTACATTCTATGGTTTGTAATAATAATGCTACAGCTCAACTATTGTGATAAAAAAAGGTGCTAGCTTTCAGTGCTTTCTTCATCTAAAACATAATTACACCTCAGCAAATTTGGGTGATCCCTTTGCTTTCTTTGAAACTTACTGACATGAATGTCTAGCAGAAGCATTTAGAATAGACAATCATTCATTGTGATATTGGCTCTTCCCAAGTGTTTATCTGACTTGTAATCATGGCAGAGATTACTGCTCTCCATGTATGTACCAATATCTTCATTCGACCTTCGCTTTCTCTTTTTTTGTTCTGTAGATGTGGAAGATTAGAGATTGGGCGGACTATGGAGCAAGTAAAGCTTAGCCAGTTTGTGTATATAGTTAAAATGACTAAGGTTTAATGATGTTTTGTTATTACATGTTAAATCGACTTGTGCTGCTATGTTTGCAATCTATAATATAATCTACTAATTAAATGAATAATTACTTATGGGCTTACAGCAGATCTCTAACACAAACAAACACAGTGCTTGGTCATTTTGTTTTTGTAGGAAATATGACAAAAGCAAATTTGTTTTGTCATGAAAACTCCGAATATTTATTCTCTTACAATATCAATGATAATGTGGTGTTGAAGAAAATGACCAATAGTTTTTAACCAAATGGATGAGCAAGCTTTATTTCACGCTCAAAGATTCTCTTGCCTCTTCTTTCTCTTCTTCTGGGATCTTTTCAGTAGTCTCAACGGAAGCAGTAGCTTCACTATCCTTCTTCAATTCTGATTCAAACTCTTTTGCTGCCTAGGATTTGAACAACAACAAAGCCATGAAAGGAAACATAACTAACTAACTGCACTGCACATAGATAGATCAAAGAACTCAATCATATGAAGGGCCGAACAACGCATGTTATTTACTTGCATATGGCAATTCAAGATGCAGAGTTTCATTGCGTGAGAACAACAAATTGGTTTTTTGTTTACGCCCCTTTAAAATTTACAAGACTAAGAAAAACATCGACCCACTAAGAGCATCTCCAATGGAACGCCATGTATGGCGTTCCACTGGAGGTTTGGCGGTGGCGGAGCTTCAACCCACCGCCAAACGGGACTCTAAATTCAGCGGGAGCTACAGTGCCCCGCTATCTTAAGCGGGGCACTGTTCACCCGCTATTCAATTTTTAATTTTAACTTTTTAGGATTAATGTGAAATAGGAAATTGGGGAAGAAACGCGATGGAGAGATGACGGGGAAGATGATGACGAGGAGAGAGAGTGTTTATTTTTTATTTTGTTTTTTTTTCTTTTTCTTTATGTTTAATTTCTTTTTTATTTTTATAAAGATTAGAAAAATATGTCTAATTTATGTTTTAAAATTTTTTTATTGTCTAATTTCTGAAAAAAAAAATTATTCTTAATTTATTTAATTAGATATTAAAGATTAATATTTTTTTCTTTAGTTTTTTAATAATTATATAAATTGATTTTTTTTTTTAAAATCATAGCTTATTATAAAAAAAGGAAATATTAAAATTATATTTATAATTAATATTTAGAATATAAAATAATATGTGATAGAATATATTGAAAATATTATTTTAGAAGAAAATATAGAGGATATGGTTGGAGTTATAAACACTGTTCAAACTTTATATATAGAGGAATTGAACTGTTAACAACTCTGTATATAGAGTATATGGTTGGAGATGACCTAAGTCTTCCAATTTTCGCCATCAATTGGTTTGGGATTTCAATTCAAGAAATAACCTTAACTACTAACCAATCAAGGCCTTGAAATAACAGAGGACGAAAGAAAGGGCTAATAAGACATATAATTAGGTTAGGTACCTGCTGAAAGCTCTTAATCGTCTTCCCCATACTCCGGCCCACTTCCGGCAGTTGCTTGGGCCCGAACACGAGCGCCGTCACTCCGGCGATGACCACGAGCTCCGGCACGCCGAGGCCGAACAGACAGGTACACGACATCTCCCTTCTCCGGCAATCGATGCTCCCACCACCCAATCGAACCCCGCTAACCCTACCGCTCACTTTGTAGCTGAAGAACACCGAGCTTGACGAAGAGAGCGTCCCGAATTTACTTGATTTGGGTAGACCGATAGTTGGAGAGAGCGTCGTAGATGAGAGGATCGTCGCCATCTTCGATGAAAATTTTCTGAGAATAGTTTGCTTGGGAAGGCAGAGCAAAAGTAAATGCCGGGTATGTGAGACTAAGAGTAGTAGATATTTTCATTTTTTGTTGATTGGAATTTAATTAGAAATTATATTAGGTTAGGTGAGGGGTAATTATATAATAATATATTGCCATTGATTTTAGAATAATAATAAAATTGTTATAAAAATATTAATTGTGATTAATATTATATTAAGATTATTTTATTATAATTATACTTATATTAAGATTATAATGATAATATAGCTTATAATAATAATGAGAGAGGGATTAGAGATTGATTAAGTATTTCAATACTTGGTGTATTTTACAATGAACTCTAATAACCTATTTATACTACTAATAATTCACTATTACAACTAACCACATTAATTACAATTATACACCTCACACTAAAATACAAACTCTTCAATTAAACACCTCATCTTATCATCATTTACTATAATATTTTCAAATCATCAATAATACAAAAACATCAACATCTTAATTATCTAACCATCCATAATTAACTTATTTCATAATACTCCCCCTTGATGTTTTTCAAAGAATATGCATCATTGAAACCTTATTAAGAAAAATCCAATAGGATAAAAACCTAATGAAGAAAAAAGAGTACATAATTCTTTTAGATACGCTTTCGATTGTTGCCTCATTAAAAACCTTACTGGGAAAACCATATGGGAAAAACCTCAGTGAAGGGAAAAAGAGTGCAACGCGTATTTACTCCCCCTGATGATAACATCATTCCAAATCTCGAAGTCTTCGAACTCCAATTGAATATACCAATCTTTTGAAAATTATTGGGGGAAGTGCTTTCGTGAATAAATCTGCAAGATTTTCACTTGATCGCACTTGTTGTACATCAATATCACCATTTTTCTCTAAATCATGTGTAAAGAAAATTTTTGGTGAAATATGTTTTGTTCTATCTCCCTTAATATATCCTTCCTTTAATTGGGCAATGCATGCAGCATTATCTTCATATAAAATCGTAGGAAGTAACTTTTTCGATAATAGCCCACTAGTTTGTTGTATATGCTCAATTATCGATCGCAATCAAACACATTCTCGACTAGCTTCATGAATAGCTAAAATTTCCGCATGATTAGATGAAGTAGCCGTTAAACTTTGTTTAACTGACCTCTATGAAATAGCGGTTCCGCCATGCGTAAATAAATAGCATGTTTGCGATCGAGCATTATGTGGGTCGGATAGAAAACCAGCATCTGCATACCCAATCAAATCTGCTTTTGATTCATTTGGATAGAACAATCCCATATCAGTTGTTCCTTTAAGGTATCGAAAAATTCGCTTAATTCCATTCCAATGTCTACGAGTCGGTGATGAACTATATCTTGCCAATAGATTCACAGCGAACGCTATATCAAGTCGTGTATGACTCGTTAAATACATTAGGGCTCCAATAGCACTAAGATATGGTACTTCAGGACCAAGTAGTTCTTCATTATTATCGCAAGGTGTAAACGGATCTTTATTCACATCTAAAGATCGAACAATCATTGGAGTATCCAATGGATGAGCTTTATCCATATAAAATCTTTTCAATACCTTTTTCGTATAAGTATCTTGATGTACGAATATCCCATTCTTTAAATATTCGATTTGCAGTTCAATACAAAATTTTGTTTTACCGAGATCTTTCATTTCAAACTCCTTTTTCAAACAATTAACGGCTTTTGATAACTCTTCAGGAGTTCCAATTATGTTAATATCATCAACATAAACTGATTTATTTTTATAAATATGCACGGACAAGTTTGATCATTTTTATACCCTTCTTTCGATAAATATTCACTTAGGCGATTATACCACATACGCCCAGATTGCTTTAATCCATAAAGCGATTTATTTAGCATGATTGAGTACTCATTTCGGGACCCTGAATTTTCAGGCAACTGAAATCCCTCGGGAAGTTTCATATATATATCAATATCAAGTGATCCATATAAATAAGCGGTGACAACATCCATTAGACGCATATCGAGTCCTTCACGTACTGCCAGACTAATTATATAACGAAAAGTAGTTGCATCCACCACAGGAGAATACGTCTCCTCATAATCAATACCAGGTCGTTGTGAAAAGCCTTGTGCAACAAGCCGTGCTTTGTATCTCACAATTTCACCGTTTTCATTTCTCTTTCTGATGAAAACCCATTTATATCCAACCGGCTTTACATTTTCTGGTATGCGGACTACATGTCCGAAAACTTTTCGTTTCTCAAGTGATTTTAATTCTGCCTCGATTGCATCTTTCCATTTTGGCCAATCATTTCTTTGTCTACATTCTTTAACAGACATTGGTTCATGATCCTCATTCTCATTCATCTCATTCATTTCATGTAGCGCTACGTTAAATGAGAATTTATCGCCATCGTTGACTTTTTCTCGGTTCCATCTAATTCCATTTTGGGCATAGTTTATCGAGATCTCTTCATTATCATTATTTTCATAAATTTCAGGTAGCTGATTTTCATTATCATAATCATTAATGCCCATTGACTCTTCTAGAGTCGATAAATCCTCGACTGGACCATTCTTATTATTTGCTCCTTTTTTTTTCGAGGATTTTTATCTTTGGAACCCGAGGGCCTACCACGTTTCAATTGTGGCTTAGGTTCGATCCTTATATGTTCTCCATGAACATCAATTTTTACATGAGCATTAACAGCTGGTACATGTGACTTAGTCACTCTTTTAGGGTCAGTAAAACTATCTGACAGTTGATTAGCTAAACCTTGTAAATGAATTATCTTTTGAACTTCTAGTTCACATTCTTTCGTTCGAGGATCATAATGATTTAGCGATAATTCATTCCAACTTATATTCATTTCCAGCTGTTTCTTTTCTCCCCCTAATGTCGGAAAATTCGATTCATCGAAATGACAATCGGCAAATCTAGCCGTAAATAAATCTCTAGTTAGCGGTTCTAAATATTTTATTATCGATGGAGATTCAAATCCGACATATATTTCCAACCTCCTTTGTGGTCCCATCTTAGTGCGTTGTGGTGGAGCAATTGGAACATATACCGCACATCCAAAAATTCTCAGATGGGAAATATCTGGTTCCTGACCATAAACCATTTGTATCGGGAAGATATTATTATAACTTGTTGGCCTGATGCGGATTAGTGCCGCTGCATGTAATATAGCATGTCCCCAACAACATGAGGAAAGTTTCGACTTCATTAATAATAGTCTTGCAATTAATTGCAACCTTTTAATCAACGATTCTGCAAGACCGTTTTGCGTATGAACATGTGGCACGTGGTGCTCAACATCAATTCCAATAGACATGCAATATTCATTAAATGCCTTGGAAGTAAATTCACCAGCATTATCAAGGCGTATTTTCTTTATTGGAAAGTGCGGAAAATGTGCTCTTAATCGAATCAACTGAGCAAGCAATCTCGCAAAAGCTACATTCCGTGTTGATAACAAACACACATGAGACCATCTAGTTGATGCATCAATCAATACCATGAAATATCTAAATGGTCCACACGATGGATGTATCGGTCCACAAATATCATCTTGTATACGCTCCAAAAATCTTATGGATTCATTCTTTATTTTTACTGGTGATGGCCGAATAATCAACTTCCCTTTAGAGCAAGCAGCACATGATAATTCATTAGATTGAAGAATCTTCTGGTTCTTCATTAAATGTCCACGTGAATTTTGAATTATTCTTCGCATCATAATTGAACCGGGATGGCCCAACCGGTCATGCCAAACAACAAATGTATTATCATCAATAAACTTCTGGTTTACGATAGCATGCGATTCAATTGTTTTAACATACGTATAATACAATCCAGAGTCAAACGAAGGTAATATTTCAACAACTCTTTTATCATTCGAAACCACTTTTGTAATGTGCAAATATTCAATATTTCTCTTTTCTGCAGTCTCAATGTGATATCCATTATGTCGAATAACTTTAAAGTTCAATAAATTTCTTTGAGACTTAGGAGAATATAAGGCATTATCAATTATTAGCCTTGTCCCTCTGGCCAGTATAACATTGGCTCTTCCGGAGCCCTCAATTATATTTGTGCTACCCGATATAGTGATAACACTTGTTTCTTTCATTTCAAGATGGGAGAAATATTTCTTATTTCTTAGAATCGTATTAGTCGTTGCACAATCTGCAAGACATAACTCTCCATTGCACATGCTTGTATCCATTATATTGATAAATATATAATAACTAGTATTATTAAATAAATAAGCGTCAGAATAAAATTATATATAAAGATAAAATAATAAATAAATAATGCTTAAATAAAATTTATAACGATGTATCAGTTTTCTTTATTTGGATCTTTAACAAAAACCACAATATTCAAATGAGCATAGGATCTAGCACCAATTTTCTGAAATATCGTAATCTTGAGCAAAATTTAATTTCATCGACACTTCACTTTTAATTGCTCTTTATAAAGATCAACGGGATCTTTGGGTGCGAATAATAACCAATGATTATATATAATAATCTTTATATTGCTCAATACATCTTTCTCAATCATATATTAGTTGTCCACTTCGGGGAAATATTAATAATAATCACGGTAAATATAATATTCACGACCACTTTTATTGTTTGCGAATACATTCAATTCAGGAAATGCAACATAATCATTTAGTCGGACTTATGCTTTTCATTCATCCATCATAATATTTTCTGATCATTTTCTCACGATATTTATTCGTATTATATTCGATGGACTGAACATGGTAAATGCTTTATAATATACTGAAGTAATTGTGTAAATCACTAGCAAGTATAAAATCGAGAGTGATAAATCAAAGTTTGCCAAATTCAATATATTGATATCATAAAAATAAACTCGTCATTTAAACATTAAAAGAAAAAGTATAATTAATCTTCTTTTATATCTTCTTTTGTAAAAGTTCTAATGAAAAACGATATCCACATCCAAATAACTGTCGTCGTAATAATAAACATAAGTAATAGATCAAACATCGGACAAAGCGTCATCCTTCAAAATAAAATATATTTCAGTAATTATAATATTAAAGAAAAATTATAATTAATAATTATATTTTAAAAACATTGGTAAGAATAATATCCACATAGCCGTAAGGATCACCGTAAATAAAGTAAGCAATAGAAGATTTATCTTTGTATAAAACGACATGATTCTATAACATGAAAAAGAACATAATAATCAGATAACATATAAATCAATGATAAAATATATGAATTATTTTATAAAACTAGTTCTTTATTATTTCATAATTATTGTTCAAGCTTCGATAAGGTTGCGGTAATAAAATTTATCCATTGTCCAAAATTATTCGGTCCAATAATTACTTCAAGATTGTTCAATCAAAATATCAATAATATGCCGCTACTGAGGTGGGGATAACCACAAGACCTCGTGGGCTTTTAGTGTTGTGTACGTGCATAAAAAAAATCTTGAATCGTAAATCACATAAAAAAAAAATCCACACGCCACTATAGGGAATCGAAATCTGGACCTCCCATCAATTTTAATGACGGTATTCCGCGAAACCACTCGAGCTATGGCGTTTAGTTATAAAACTTTCAAATGATACTTTTATAATATATATTTTTAAATTAATCACAATTAATATATGATTAGTATAAATTAAAAATTAAATTATCGTACATCGACTAAACTCGTACGAGATCTTCGACGGAGGTTAATCTTGACGACGGAGAGTGGTCGTGCTGATAACGTGTTATAAAAATATTAATTGTGATTAATATTATATTAAGATTATTTTATTATAATTATACTTATATTAAGATTATAATGATAATATAGCTTATAATAATAATGAGAGAGAGATTAGAGAGAGATTAAGTATTTCAATACTTGGTGTATTTTACAATGAACTCTAATAACCTATTTATACTACTAATAATTCACTATTACAACTAATCACATTAATTACAATTATACACCTCACACTATAATACAAACTCTTCAATTAAACACCTCATCTTATCATCATTTACTATAATACTTCCAAATCATCAATAATACAAAAACATCTACATCTTAATTATTTAATCATCCATAATTAACTTATTTCATAATAAAAATTGAATTTTGCCGTATTCAATGCATAATTAACCTTGGGAAAAAAAATGCATAATTAACCTTTCATAATTCATATTCCACATTTTCGATAAATTGAGATGGACGAAACTTTTTAGAGTATAATTCCACCCTTACAGCTCCATTAGATTCACTCATTGAAAATTTAACGTAACATTAATAGAATAGTTGTATCACCAAAATTATTATGTGAATTACATAAGTTATATAGTAATGGAGTATATGAGCTGACAATTAATTTTCTTACAACTAAATGTCTCACTGTTCTTGTTCTTCCTTCCAAGTGCACAAACTAGGAACAAAAAATACCAATCTGCCATAATTATCATCATTATTGTATTATTAAAAAGATGAAAAAACACCCAACTAGTGGATATCAATTAGAATATATTATATAGTTTGTTTATAAACTATTATTATTATGATCCATTTTAACAAAATAATTTGAATGGTTCATTCCTTACGATCTGATCTCAACATTGGACATACCAGAGCCAGTATTGATTCCTGGACACTACAAAAAGTAGTAGTTTCGGCTGTTTTATAGCGTTTAAATAGGATTTCTAAGTGACAGAATTCACAAATAGGAAAGAAGATGAATCAAATGATCTAAATGGAGTTGAAGCAAAACAATAGACAAAAGCATCATTCTTCAGTCGTCCCATAAATCAAAAAGGTAAACAAAAAAAGAAAGAAAAAAAAAAAAGAAGAGTGATGTGAGGGAGGGGGCTCATATCAAGTGTGTGTTAAGGATGCATATTCATAGTGGTAATAAATCATCAGAAAAAGATCTGAAGAAAAAACTAAGTGCCCAAAGCCAAACCCTAAATGGAAATCAAAAGGGTGGCGGCACAGACGAAAACCACTCAACCCTCTCTCCTTATAATCACAGCCCCTCATTCTGATGAGATTTAGTTGTAAAAGGAAGAAAGACAAAATGTGCTGCTCAGATAGACGTGAGATTGTTTTTATCCCTGACCTAACACAAAGAAGGCCTCATAGAGCTGGGATTAGAATATATCTTATCATCAACGCAGCATCAGCATCAGCAGCAAATATCATCAACCAAAATCAATGAAATGAGAATGAAAGACTATCATACCTCGGAAGCCGGCCTTTAAGTAGCGGAGAGAATTATTAGGGTTTGCCATCTTAATGGGCCGATCCTCACGAAAATGGGCATCTTGGACCGATTCCCTATTGTATCATTCATGATAGGGTTGCGAGGGCATGCATATTTCGTGTAGAAATCAATAGTTTTTTTGTTTTTTTAAGAGAAGAAATAATGAAACGGCAAATATTGTATTGGTGAATAGTTATAAGAAATTGACAATGGTGCCTTCCTCCGGTGGTTAAGTAGGAGACCTTATTTGTCATTGAGGTCGTGAGATGGAATCTTCTCTCTTATAATTCCTTAAGTAGTCCGAATGAGATTTATTTCTCATAATTATCGTTGTCAGGTGGGTTTGAGACGTATTCATCAGGTCCCGGGGATTAGTCCCACAACCGGAGTATGTGACGCAATTAAACTTCCGCGAGGTCTGTATGTCGCAAACCCACACCGGTATATTTAGGGGCTAGCTCATAGCCAAATCGAATGGAATACCTCGGAACCAAAAAAAAAAGAAATAATTATAAGAAATTGATGAATTAATATATATTTTGAAATTAACTAAAAATATTTTAAAAGAATATGAACACATATTGCAATTCCAAGCCTCCTACATTTAAGAGCAGCCAAAGCATTGCTTTTAATAAATGTTATGTTCCTCCATATCCATATTCACTGCCCACAAATGTCCTCCCCTTCATGCTAATAAGATACAACAATTATTTAAAAAAAAAAAAAAGATAGAACAATTACTCGCCCTTCCTTCACCTTTCATTTCATGTAGATCCATAACTCCCAAGCAAAGCCAAGGCAGATATATATATATATATATATTATTCAGACTATAAAAGCTACAAGAGGGATAAGTCAAGTCTATCACTATTGATTTTTTTGAATTAAATTGCATCAAGAACTCTAATCCCAGCATTCTTGTCCCATTCCTCAGGAGGAGCAGCATCTGCCATTATCTTCTCTTGTCCACGCCAAAGGATCTATTATATATAATATATACCATCATATAAGGGCCCACAAAATGGTTGGTAAAATATTCGACATTCAAATTGGAAACAACCCACCTTATCAATGACACCAAATTCTTTAGCTTTGGTGGCATCCATGTAAAATGGCCTCTTCATCTTATCGGCCACTGTTTCTTTCGACTGGTCATTTGAAGAAAAAAATGAGAAAATGTAATGATGTCTCTCTATGCCCGTTAGATAAAAGGAAGATAAAATATGACCGCCAACTTACATTTCCCGTGTGCTTGGCGACAAGTTCAACGAGAGTATCCCTGTTTATTATCACCTGTTGGAACAATGCACTCAGTTGCTAGAGGATGAAAGAGCATTGTTTGCGATCGTAACCATTGCAACCAAAAAGCTCCAAATAATTCAAGAATTCACGTTAATGTACGAGCAGGCCAAAGGGTTATAGAGACAACACATTACTAATAAACTCCAAAATATAGAATATTCAAGATTGTGTATGACGTCCGACTTGTAGAGTAAATAAGTAGCAGGAAAACAAGCCCAAAGTTACCTCTTTTGCACGAATGAGAACATCACTTGCCGGCATTAATCCCGATGAAGGAACTCGTGGTTGCTGAATCATGGCTGAAAATGAACTTTTTTGTTTTCAATCTTGAAGAAATATTTATTGAAATTTCCACAAATTGAACTCGGTAAAACAACAGCATACCTTTGGCATGTGGCATCATGAACCTTTTGCCTTTTGATCCAGCAGCTAGCAAGAGGCATGCTTGTCCTATTGCTGCTCCAACAGCAACAGTATGTATCTGCACACATGATTAACAGTAATGGAGCAACAAAGAGGCTTAGAGTGTTAGGGAATATTAAAAATAGGGAACATAATATTTGGTATTGATCCAGGAAGACAAAGAGAAAAAACAGTGACTAGAAAATCCGCATATTGCATTTGGAACTTACTGTTGTTTTACATACACTTATTGCATAAAGAAACGGGGCATAAAATGTACAATTGGTACTACATTGAGGTCCAAAAGTAAGTCAATTTGTTGTAGGTGCAGTTTGCTAGAGTGATAAAAGGAGTCAGACAGAATCAGGTACAGACATGCATTTTATTAAGCCTAAAAGGAATTCCTTAATGTGTGTCCCATACTAATTCTAATTAAATTATTGAGAAGAAAATAAGCACCCAAAAACTTTGGCACAAGATGTCACCATACGTTATAGTTACATGAATTTGTAATATATAAAGATTTTTATTTCTTATTTTTATAAGGACAAGCAATCAACACTATATCAACCGACATTGTATTCAGTAAATGGGAATCATCGCTAGTTGCAGAACTCATGACGTGGATCAAGTGAATAAAAAATATAGTAAAGGATAATCAGGTCGATGCTAGTCAGGAACAAATGATAATTTCTAACATTTTACCACATTTTCCTTCAAGGTCTACCCTTAAACATTGCTGCCAAACATATGCACATAACATGACAAGCACAATGACATAAACAGGCATGCTCAAAAAGCAATAATAACACATGGAATCTCACCTCATTCTTCAATTGCATCATGGCATCGTAGATCGCAAAACCTTCAGTTTCCATACCCACCTAGTAGTTCATCATGAAAGTGATAATCTTAACAAAGGAATTTGAGGGGGCAAAAACTGAAATTGAATGAATTATATGGGAACAGCATAGCTCAAAAGACAAACTAGAATTTTACATTTAATAATTAACACTAATTATTACTGAGAAGTAGAGACACAACCAGCATAAATGAGACCCAAGAAAAACGAATACCGTTAAGAACATAAGGCACTCACCGTTAGGGATGGCAACGGGGCGGGTATGGTGCGGGTTTGGCTAGACCCGAGACCCGCCCCGGGTAATTATACCTGGACCCGAGACCCACCCCGCCCCGCCCCGGGTCTGCCCCGCCAGACCCGGTTATATTATATTTTTTTAATTTTTAGAATTTTTTAATAATTAAAGTCTGAAATAAAAATTATAGGAACAATGAGATTCGAACTCTTAACCTTTTAGATACAAGTCAAGCACCTAACCAGTAGTACACTATTAACATTTTATGTGTAAAATTATAATATAAATATATAAATTTATATACATTTATAATATCGGGGCGGGTCTCGGGGCGGGGTTGGGCAAACCCGAGACCCGCCCCGAACCCGGCCGGATTTATCCCATTGAGATTCTAACCCGCCCCGATACCCGAATAACGGGTAAAAAAACCCGATTCATTAGGGGCGGGTCCAATCGGGTCCGAGTCAGGACCCGCCCCATTGCCATCCCTACTCACCGTTTCCCCATCATCACGAGTGGTTCCTGTAGAGTTAATGTAAATGTAAATGGGCTCCTTGGGATCCATCCATTGAAGATACATCAACTCAGCAACAATAAGCTCCGTAACAGCTGGCACTAGCTGGAATTCATCAGCGTAAGAAATCAATATGATCCAAAAAAGTAGCCAAAAGAAAAAAAAAGGGAAGTTAAACCATCACATACTGGCATGCCAATGTATACTATCCTCCCATGAAGCAATAAAGAGGGCAAGTCTGGAGGGGGCCTTCTTGGTCTATGCTCATTATATGAAACAGATCTCTCCACCTGTTTAAATCAAGCAATTTCATTAATTTTAAAAGCTCCGCAAGTAATTTTAAAGCCTTCAAGATTCCTTTAAACTGCTGAAGAAAAAGGCGAACAAAACACAAAAGTATACCTGAGCAGGCGTAGCCATGAGCTGAGGGGAATCGAACAAATCCAAATACGGAGGCGAATCGGAGTTTTTGGGTCTATCTAGGAGTATCTCAGGAGACGTGGCGGCTACCGAGGCTAGCTTAGAGAGGAAAGGGTCTTTAGGGTTTACAGGCGGCATCGGAATTTTGACGCCGTTGACCGCCGCCATGCGATGCCTCCTGGTATGATTTAGCGCAGACGATGATGACGAGGACGAACATGGGAGCGACGAAGCAATTGGCATCCGCAGAGAGTTCGCCATGGATGTCACTATGGGTATTGAATTGAAGAGAAGATAGATAGATGGAGGTGGATGCTTCTGGACTGTGAAATCTAGGCTAGGTGTGGTGCTGCTGGCTGGGCAGGAGATGGGATGGATCGGGTTATTTATTATTTACAACTTAATTTGTATATAATTACAATTTAGTACATTTCTTTTTTCTTTTTTCTTTTAATTCCCTTAGCTAAATTATTATTCATTTTTTTTTTGTGTCCCGAGGTATACTCACTCGATTTGGCTATGAGCTAGCCCCTAAATACCGGCGTGGACTTGAGCCACACAGACCTGGCGGAGGCTTAATTGCGTCAAACACTCCAGTGGTGGGATTAATCCTCGGGGTCAGATGAATATGTTCCAAACCCACATGACAACGATAGTCATGAAAAATAAATCAAACGGGAACTACTCAAGGAATTATGGGAGGAAGGGATTCGATCCCACAACCTAACCCACAAATCCTTAAGGCCTCCTCCTTAACTACTAGACCAAGGCCTCATTGGCAATTCATTGACCACTACTCAAGGAATTATTATTATTCATATCCCTATATAAATTGACATGTATTCACAAAACACATCTTGCGGATTTTCAGTTGATTAATCAACACTAAGAATTTGTTTGGTTCGTGAGTTTAGATATTTTAAAAGTTAGTTTATATTATATTGAGTTGATGTGTTTGGTTTATAGGTTTATATAGAGTATATGTTTACATATATCATAAGGGCTTAAATAAACACACCTCTCAGAAGTGTTTATTTAAACACGTTAACTATACCAACTAATTAGTTTTATATAAACCTTACTAATTTAAACCCTCATAAATATCAATTAGTTTTATATAAACCTTACTAATTTAAATCCTCATAAATATAAGCGCCGACGAACCAAACGAGCCTTAATTAAATATTTTATATCTGTTAACATCATATAATTTATTGAAATTACATGATCATACACAAATCGAATTATGGTAGTTGCATTTTTATGTTTTTTTTTTTACCGTGTCAAACTATATATTCAACTCTTTTACATTCCAATACATCATAGAAAATCATCCATCGATCATTGTTTGCCACATATATAGCAAGCAGATTATGACAACCTCGTCTATATGTAAAAGCATCTATGATACTAATGAGTGTGGCGACAAGTTCATTTTCATACCATCTTCTATATATTACAACTAGCCAGGCCTGCTCTCAAGCTCCTCCACACACACCTTCAAGAGGCAATTCAGTAACTCACCTGTCAAAAGATTAATGAAACAATACTAAGGCATCGTATTTATTTCGATAAGACGGTGTATAAAAACAGTGTCACTCAAATCTTATATTTTCCAAGGAAAAAAAAATTGAAGGATAACAGAGGCAAGAATTGGGAATTGCTTACCGATGAGCTATGGCTTCTTCTTCTCCAAGGACTAACGCTAGATCACATATATCGAGCTCGCTGAAATTTTTAGAAGTTAAAGCCAGTTGAAACGATAAGTAATTGCTATGGTATGTCGTCGTGGAGAAAGCTAATATGGTTTAAAAACTTACAGGCGATGGAGTTGGAGACCTTGAAAGTGATCTGTTAGAAAAAATTTTTTTTTGATAGAATATTACAATCAGTTTATTAGATGAGAAAAAAGCTATTTCACGAAGAGATTGTAGATGAGCAATGACACCTCGACACAGAGAAAGGAGACCTCGAACGTGATCGTGTGGGAGCACGATGAGAACGCCTCTTTCTAGGAGAAACACTGCATAAGGTGGTTATTATTATTATTATTGCAAAGTGAACATTGTGTTAGGGAAGTTGCCTGGCTTGAGAGCTAGCTAAAGCTGACCTTCTACTTCTGGGACTTGGACTTCTTGAATAAGGACTTGGGCTCCTATCATATTCCTCCACCTATGGACGATAAACGTGCTCTCAGAGACAATAATCTTTACTATGCATAGATTACAGAAGTTATTCTCACCCGTATGTATGAGCGGGAATATTGAATTCGGAAAAGGGAATCATCGAGCTTCCTTATCTACAGTTCGAAAATAAACAAAAAGAAAAAAAAAAGTCACAAAAACAGTGCGAAATCAATAATTTGCAACAAGATGCTTGAAAATCGACAGATTTGTGAAAGATCAGGTCAAATAATACGAGCATTCATACCGCATATTTCATGTTGTCATAATTGGTATAATCAACAACTCCTCGCGTGCCTAAGGTTGACATACAAAACAATGGAAGATATACAGTGTTAGTTACTAGGCTCAAATGCAGCAGTAGAAACAGAACGATTTTATAGTATCATGCTTATATCAAAATGACCATGCTTACCATCACGGTCACGGTAAACTTCAGAGAAACAGACATCTCCAGCTCGGCGCATATGATCCTGTATAGAAATGAAGTCATCATTTAAATTTTTATGCCAGGAAAGAGATGTGAAAAGAAGGATATTTTATTATTCACCTTCAAATCTTGCCAAGAAGCAGAAGAAGGAAGCCCTGTCACCAAAACTGCAACAAAAGAAAAAACAATGAACCATATCTGTGTACCATACAATACAACTAATTGTTATATAGTCTTATACCCCTATGATCAGAACGCCTTGAATATCCGTTATTGCGACTGCTTCCGCTAGTTGAGTAACCGCTGTAACGGTCATATGATGACGACCCTCGGCCTCCATGAGCAAGTTCAACCTAGGAAGACAATCCCATGTAAATGATAGTAATAACTTAGCTGAAAGATCAAGACAAGATTGTATAAATATAATAAACTGACCCTTAGCCGATAACCATCAAACTTATAGCCATCTCTTCCACGTATGGCATCATCAGCATCACGAGGGTCTTCAAACTGAGACGAGACAGCGTGTTAAGGTTAATTGAATTGATTCGGCATCTCAGATTAAGTTACTTAACCGCTATAAACGACAATTTACCTCAACAAAGGCATAACCAGGAGGTCTTGGAGGAACTTTCAGATCAATGTCAACGATAGGCCCATACTAAAGAAGCAAAGAACCATTGTAAATTAATGTTATTAATAGATTACTTGGATAATATCATCAACATAGACTCTAGACCGATAGTATAAATGCTTATCTTGGATCAATTTCATAAAACTATGTTAAAACACATAATCGACTTGATTTATGTTTAGAGAACACATATAAATATACCTTGTAAAACAAATCTTCAACTTCACTCTCACGAATGTCCCCAGGAAGGTTACCCACATAAATAGTTCTGCTCAACCGTCCCATCTTCCCTAAGAGACCACACAAAAAAAAAAAAAAAAAAAAAACAATTATATGCATAAGACAAACAAGACTATCCCATCATAGAAATTATAACATCACGACATCCATGAGCAAAAAACCACAGATAACAGCAGGCGAAACTTTATCAGAAAAACTAATTAGAGACAACAATCTGGAGCTGTCAGCGCAAGAATTACCTCAATCTCAAAAGAAAATGCGCTCGGGCAACGAATAAGAGGTACTGTGCAAGCGAATGAGGTGGTAAAAATCAAAGGAAAAGAGCAATTGGTGGGGATTTATATCTCATCTAGAAGGGTAGAGAAAATTCTCGATGGATGAGTACGTGTTAATAGACGATGCGAAGACGAAATCAAATCGTATATATGTTCTTCAGACGCGACGCGTGGCTCCATGACATAGGCAACATGCAGATGCTATCCCGCGGGACACGACCAACACAACTGCACTACAATTTACTCAATAAAAGAAAATATATAACTTTTCTGAATATATTTAGTGGGCCCCACACTTATGGTGACGTGTCAATTGCTTTATGATTTTACTATTCCGAGGTCGTATTTTTTTAGGCTGATCTCTAATATTATTTTATTTTGCATAAATCAATTTAGTCTCGATTAAAAGAATAATGAGAAATAAGGTGTTGACCCTTGTGGCAAGAAGATTGGAGTTGTCGATTTTCGATCAATTTGATCATCCGTCGTGAGTAAGGTCAATTTTAATGGAAATCTCGCATATGAACAATTGAAAACCACCAAATCATGTCTGAATCAATAAATTGAAAGGATTACTAAAATTTTAGAGATCGACTAAGCAGAAGATCGAGATCTCATATTCGAATTTTGAAGGATAAATTTTTAACTAATTCGAATTCGAAAGAAATAAAGAAATATAGAATTAGAAATATAGAATAGAGAAGTCTAACAAAAAGAATTTTAAATGTCATGGGAATTCAAAATACATAGGAAAAACAAAATAAAATTTCACTATCTAAAAATGATTAAGATTTGCTATCAAATAGATAAGATTTGCTATCAAATAGAATAATATTCGAATTTCCAATTGGGATAAATAAATCGTAAATTCTATATCGCTATCAAAATCGTTATGTTCTATAATTTTCAATTAATTGGAAATTCCCCTAATTTCAATAACCGTTTCAATTTATCGATTCATACATGATTTAGTGAATTTTTAAAGATACCACGTGTGGAAAACATGTGAGATTCCCATAAAATTAACATTAACCATGGAGGATGGACCAAACTGGTCGAATATCGATAATATCAGTGATTAAATTGGTTCAGACAAAACATTATAAACTAAATTGATCCACCTGCGAAACATCGAAAATCATTTTTGATTTTATCCCTTAAAAAATATAAATTGCGTCTCAATTTGACTTTACAGGCCAATAGGGTAAGTTCACGAGGCTGATCGGAGTTGACAGCGGTCAACGGCGGCCGGAGGAGGAGCTCCGGCAGGACCTGGCGGGTTGCGTCAAACAACCACCAAACAAACCATCACAAAACGCTTATTAAATACAGAAGACAAGTCAAAAGCAGTAAGCAGCCACTAATCAGGAAGGTAATAACAGATAGAAAGATTTCAATTGCAGTAAAAGTGAGCAAATCAACCAGCAGATTTCAGTCTTTGTATCATCAAATCAATAGAGTTGAAACTTGGCCTTTGTTTTCTCAAACACTTGCTCAGCAATGATGGCCTGATTGCCGTCGGCCCTCTTGATTTCAAGATTGGCCTTCTGGTAAAAGCCAGTGCCTCTCAGTGCATCTGCAATGAAGTCGTCGAAGCCAATGGCGATCGCAGCTTCTGCTTTGGCGCCGTAGACCAACCTCTACAAGATATAAAAAAAAAAAGAGAATGGGTGGCACTCTTTTTTGATAAACTTGGAAAATGAGATTGAATATTTTCTATATGTTATTACCCACCTTTATCCTTGAAAGATGGATGGCACCAAAGCACATGGGACACGGCTCGCAAGAAGCATAGATCTCACAGTCAGACAGCTCGATTTTGTTCATCTTCTTGCAAGCCTGCGAATGGTTAGAGAGTAAAGCTCTCTCAGTGGGAGTTTTAACCAGATGTAGATGAGATCATTACTAATAGAGATAAGAAAATCATTCAGAGTAGTCTTCTAGCCAAATGTAGATTCACCACAACCAACCTGATCCATGAGTAACTAGTATATGTAACATTACATATAGTTGAAGAACAAGATGAAAAATTGATCATTCTTCCTTCTCTTTACTACAATCCAACGCCATCCATGCACGAAGCGGAGATATGGTTATGTATAATGATTCGGGCATCAGATAACAGAAGTGCAGAAAGATATTGGATTTATATAAGTTTCCAAGTAGTTTATTCATGGAAACAAACTTATTAGTATGTAGAACAATTAAGCATTCTATACTCTGCTTTCAGTCCTTTATCCCTACATTAAGGCACTAGCTTTACATCTGCAACGAAACAATTATAGGCGGAAGCAGGGAGTAGAATTTTCTGAAGGAATAATTTGTGCTTGTTTAGAATTTTGAGCACATGTAGCGCCGTGATTCTTTTCCATCAGATCAGAGTCCACATATTATGTTTTATATATATCCGATACATATATGGCAAAAGCAATGAAGGGAAAAAAAAAACTTTGTTGCTTAGTTGTGTGTGACTTTCAAAGTAGCACCGGCATACCTAGTAACTAACATGGGCTTCAAATATTCAGGTTCAAGACTCATAACTTAAGCACATGACTAGTACTCGACCTACTTAAGCGAACATAGATGACATTATGAAATTATAAATCCATATAGAATTCTACGACACGTAAGCTTTACTATGGGAAGGTCTTGTTATCACCATTTCTCTTTCTTTGTCCAATAAATAACACAAAGTTTTGTATGCCTGGTATACTTGGGTTATTTTCCATATTATTTGTGGATGCTATTAAACAAATATGAACAAACAACATATGCATCTTATAGAATATAAATACTCCAAATAAATAAATTTGACATGCACGTGACATTTATTCAGCAAACAGATAACGGATAGAACTTATTGGTAGAAACTGAATTAAATTCATGCTTCACAGGGGGGATGCGAAGCCCACTAAAACAGCAGCAGGGAGAATGAATTTACCTCTCGTATGGCTGTAACCTCTGCATGAGCTGTAGGATCAGTGTGTTTCAGAACCATATTGTGGCAGCTCACGACAACCTCATCGTTGCACACAACAACAGCACCAAATGGACCTCCATCTCCACAGTCTACACCTCTGTAAGCTTCTTCCACTGCCTTGGTCAGGAACTTGTGATCTCTGTCCTGAACAGCTGTCACCATTACAAAACAAAATTTTTTTCAAGCTCTACTATTAGGATGTTTCTGTTATACGACAGTTTTCAACAGAAGGAATACGACTCTTTCCGGTTCTCCCTAGCAATATCAGGATTCTATGAATCCAATAATAGAAAAAGATGCTTTTCCTAATAACAAAAATTTTGGCATTACATGCCTGGGGTAATAAGTTGAACTTGACCACTAGCAAACTAATTGTAATTCTTCCAGACATAATAAGGCATGAGGTAGATAAAGATGATTCATCAGATTTGATCACAAAAATGTTTGTAAATGAATCGAACCAACCAAAATAGCAACCACCGTAAAGGTTTTCCAGATTAGATTCCTAGTTCACTCAACTAAGTAAAATTGTTTTAGATATATCTTCCGAACATTAAAGTAGCACTATGTTATCCCTCATCTGGGCATCATCCTCTTTAATGTGTATGAGGTGTGTCATATTTATCCTCGAAATTGGATATATATGCAATAAAACAAGAGTTTCTGCTTTTGTTGACGATTTAGTAGTCCTTCAATCATAGAATAGAAATGGCAATACAATGTCTGAAGTAAGAAACTGTGATTACCTTCTTGGTGACCAGCAAACGCAGAAGCAACCGAGATAGTTCCATCTTTAGCTTCAACAACTGCGAATAGTGCATAAGATACAGAAAAAAAATGAAGTAGAAGCAAAGAGATGAAAAACTGAAATATGATCTAATCTGTTTCTACATTTTAAAGTAATTTTAAACTCTTGAAAAACGAATAAACGGTACAGTAAAGAGATCCAAAAACACCATATCATACACGTTAAGGACTCATTATACAGTGATTACATACAGACCAATATAGTTTTAAAACTCTCCATTAACCCAAAACATGCCTTTTCGTCGACATCAACTTATGTTGGTTTATCTATGGAGCACTAGCCAGCTGAAATAGTATATCGCTGTTTGTAATTGTGAGGTGAATGCAGATCACTGCTTGATAGTTCTTAATCTAACGATGGCAGCAATAAAACTAAAAAAGGATTTTTCACTAGTTCGAATCAATCTCAAAGTTCAACATCGATCGATTCAAAGCTGATAATATTACCACTAAATTGCAATGCACGTGGATTTCCTATATGCAAAAACCACCATCAAACGCGCGAAATCGTTTGGCTGACACTGATAACCATAGATCATAAAGATCTGGAAAATCCCCAACGCGCAGACGAAACAATTCAACAAAAGTGATACGGAAGAAAGGAATTCACCATTTTCCACCATCTCGTCGAGGCAAAAGCAGCAAAAAAAATATAAAATGAACTAGTACCAGCGGCGAAAGCAGCAAGTCCTCATATCAAATTAATCACAGTATATAGGGAAATGAATTCGTACCATTAGCTTCTTCCATTCTGAATCTCAGGAAAAGACCACTGAAGAGAGATTATCCGACGACGAGAAGCTCGGAGAGAGACCTTATGCGTTTGTGATACGCAATGAATGAATGGGAATCCGCTAGCTTGACACTTTTCCTGTGAAACCTATCTTAGTTGTCTTTGCCGTATTTATAATTATTTATTATATTGCATTTATTTATTAATTAATTAATTGGCGGCCTTTATAGTGGAGGCAGTATCACGTAATGAGGAAGGAGGCTTGCTTGTGGCTATAAAAGAGGAAGCAAGTCAAGTAAAGCCTTCCAATTCCAACCAGAAAATAAAAAAGAATTTTCTATTATTTGATTTATCATTTAAAAAATAATAATAATAAATCATCATAAATATTAGAAATGGAGAGTTTCATAAAAAAAAAAATAATTAGTGATAGATGATGTTGCTAGAGGGTTTCATCATAAAGGGTTTCATCATAAAATTAATTAGTGATAGATGATATTACCTCCTAAATATATAGGTGAATAGAATTATCTAATGTGGGATAAAATAGAAATTTCCATCATAAATGGCGTGACTGACCTAATACATAGACATATGAATTGAATAACGATGAAAAAAAATCGAATGACTGACCTAACACGTGAACATACGAATCGATGAGCAAAAATCGAAATCTGCTCTGATACCATATTAAAAATTGAGGATTTTATTCTAAAAACAATTAATAATAGCTGATATTAGATAAGTCTTAAAAGAGAATTATCCGATGTAAAAGACAATAGAAAATCTTAGACAATCACATTATTACAGGCAAACCATAAAGAAACACATTCTAAAACCTAGAAATTAAGAACCCCAAGAAATTAGAAATCAAAGCCCCCTCCTCCCATGTCATCCATAGCATCGCCATACCCATCGGCGTAATCCGAGGCATCGGAGATCATGTCGCCGACCAGAAGCCCGCCGAGCAACCCAGCTCCCAATCCCAAACCCATTCCCATCCTGTTATTATTCCTCTTTGGCGGCTGAGGATATCCATAACCACCGTACCCCGCCGCTTGAGGAGGAGGAGGAGGAGGATAAGCACCATATCCACCATACCCCGACTGTTGAGGATACCCTGACCCATATGGATACGCTGCTTGCTGAGGCGGAGGAGGAGGAGGATAGTTATACTGCTTATACCCACCACCGCCACCAGCTTGGCTCGGCGGATAAGCAGGATAAGCCGTCACGGGCTCCGCCGCCTGCTCCACCTTGGGCCTCTGATACTCATCGCCGAAATGGTAGGCGAACTTGAGCGACCCCTTGGGTTTTCCCGACGGCGTCAGCACCTGATACTCCACCACCTTCTCCTGCTGCTGCTGCGAGCCGGCGAAGAGCTCGTGAATCGGGACGGTGACGTGCCCGACGTCCTTGTCCGGCCCGAGGGAGCTCGTCGCCTTGATTTCGAACCGGAGGGACAAACCGGGTCGGGTCAGGTAAGGCTCGTCCACCACGAACTCCATGGGCTTGCCGTTCCTCCACCTGGGATGGGTCCCACAGTTCCTGTCCACGGCGCTCGTCTGCGCCGACCGAGGGTACCCCACGATGGACGCTCGGACGTAGACGTCCATCTTCGAGAAGAGCTTCACGTTCTTGACGTCGTCGGCGGCGATGAGGTTGATGTAGACCGTACGGTACTCCGCGGCGGCGTGTTCTTGAGCAGCAGCACTCATCGTTTGATGATCTATGTAGTAACGAATTGGCTTTTTTTTTTGTAATAGCGAGAAATCTATTGGGCTTTTTGTAGTAAAAGATGAGATCAAAGAATAGAAGGTATGGATAATATATATATATAGTGAGTGGGGAGATTAAAGAATTGAAAGGCGGTTCGTTGTATGTGGGAATCTGATACGAAGCATCATACATCTTATCATCCTTGTAGGGGTATTTCGGTCAATCCGCGTACTTTTTCATTTGGCTCGTCTAGATGTAAATAAAAGCGTGTGTGTTTGTTTATGTTTGACTTCCTTTTCTTAGGACATAAGAGATGGTTTTATTACAGATTAGAGACACTTATCATTTGGTCTTCAACAGCAATGGCTTGCTCATCATCATCATCCATATATGCTTGTGAGCTCACCACGTCTCCCATCAAGTTTTTGTGCTTTAGATTGCCTGATAAAATGTTAATAAATTAGTTAATGAATGAATTAATTCAAAGTACCACATGGGATTTATTACACTACATCTTACTAAAAATGGTGGAGAAAAGGAACATTTATTACCCATCCAGAAGGAGAAACCACTTGGTGCAGTGCAGAGAAGGGCCTTCACATGAAACAGAAACCGTTCTAAAGATCTCTTTGTCGCTGGGATTTTAGCAATTATAGCCGTTTGCTTTGAACCCTTTGTGAGAGTAGTACATTCATGAGTTATATTATAATAAAGGGATGCTTAAAGAGAAAATTGGCAATAGGAGGGAGGGAGGGAGGGAGGATATATGGTTGGCTAACCTTAGCTTCAGAACATATTGACTGTATCACTCTTGTTGCTTTCTGAAGCTCTCTGATCTGAGACGATTTTTTTATACCAAAGGAACCTCATTAGAATATTAGCAGCTTTTTCCTCACAGTTTAACTTAGTAGAAGAATATACATATATATATATATATATATATATATCTGCTCACCATTTGAATAATGAGCTTCTTGTTTGTATTGAAGTGGGCCTTCAAGAAATCAAAAACTGAACGAAACAGCCATAAAAACTCAGGTGAAAATAGACCAATCAATTAATACAAGGTGAATCCATTAGATTGAAAAATGATAACTAAAGCAGAACAAATGAGAAGGAAAATGCAACCATTTCTCCAAACGAGCAAGAAATGAACACAAGCTGCGAATGGTGTAGAAAAACAAGTGTGAATGCTATAATGCCATGCTGCTGAATTCATTTTATTCAAGGTTGTATCCATGGGTTCAATGGTTGGAGTAGCTGAGTAAAAGGGCTTATCAGTGAAACCCGAAAGCGGAACATACCAACTTAATTTCTCATTAAAGGTTTTGGAACAAACAATATGTTTAGATGATCCCAGCAATTTTATCCAACGCATGTCAAGGCAATCTCATCATACCTTTAAGGAAGCCGTCAATGAACATCCTACCATACTTGACAGACATTGCGCGAATAGCCACCTGCTCATGAAAGTCAACAAATGATTCATTTCATTACAACTTCAAAATAAAAACAAAGAAAAGGAGGGTAGCAAAAAACCACCTTATCATTTTCCCTACAAATGCTTGTCAAAGAGACAACCACGTTTATAGACTCCAAGATCTTATTCAGAAGCTTCCCCACATCTGATGCTGAAGTTCCAGCTTTTTTCTTTTGCAAAAATGCAGTTTCTTTCACCTAAGCAGGAGAATAAACTATTAAGAACTAACTGTCCTAAACAGCTTCCTGTCAAATCAACCAAGGCTGTTGTACAAATAAAGTATGACTCGAACAGTACTTACCAAACTGTTGAGTGCAGCAATATTCTCCTCATGCTGTGGAAATGTTAATTAGCTATCAGTGCATCTGCCACTTTATAGAATTCTTACACGGAAAAAGGAACTAAAGAAAAGTTTTTACATACCAGCACACGACACCAGACAGTTATTGTTGAAGAGCTGAGGGTAGGAAAAGCTTCAACAGTATCCTCCACTGAAGTTCCAAGTGAAGACACCTAATCCAAATGAAAGCAACTTCATATGAGGATTTTATCTTACAGGAATCAAATTGAAGTGCACACTTGAGAAACCAAAATCCAGTAAATTTTGCATACTTTTAGGCAAGTTAATAATCTGAAAGGGTCTTCGTAAGTTATATATCATTAAACTGTGAAAATTGAACGAGATAAGTGCACCTGAGTTAAAATGGAGCAGGCAAGGTCACTTAGCGAATTCGACATTGACTGGGAATTCTCCAGGTAACTGCGGAGTATCTTTTGAATCATATCCCCCTGAAATGATGATCATAAATGTCGATTGGTTCCATGGCATGATACATGAGAATTCTATATTTTGGTCAATATACCATGTTTTAGCTGTCACTCGCCTTAGTTTTCAAATTTCCGCCAGTGCCATGATCATCTGTTCTGAGCATCAAGAGTTTATGAGCATAATTTCCCAGTTTGGTGCTGAGTAAGGGAATAATTTCCTTGTTAAATGCAGTACAGGAATTTTTTCTTTTTTCACTTTGGAATATGCTAAGAAGCACACGGATGGAATTAATCACCGCCTCCAAACTCAGAAAAACTTCTGAAGCCAACATAAATGAGATATTAATTGCTGCAAAGAACATAATCAAACTGATAAGCACAAAATGATGATTTCTGCTGAATCAGTAAAACCATAAGGGGAAGCGAGAAAACCTAATCTACTTACCAACATCGAAAACTCCTCCTAGGAAAATATATACACCAGAATACAAATAATCAAGGCTCCCTGGTGTAGGAATCAGTTGCACTCCCTCAAAAAAGCAATTAGATATCTCGCTGGGCTGGAATACCTGGAGAAGATCTACAAGGATTGCGTTCTCCTCAAGAAGATCTGGAAGATTAAGCAACTGTATACAAAAAAAACATTGAAACATGCAATAGTGACTGATAATATCTCCTGCAAACTGTTTAAGGACAGGAGACGAAGTATTTGATATCTCGGAAAATAGTATTGACGAAATGAAGGAAATTGTCGACCAAGCTTACTCTGCGAAAACACAGAAGGGTCTCTTTGATAACAAAAATTGATGTAGGAGTTGGCAGAGCAGAAACAGTTATACTTTCGATTTCTGGATTTGAGGCTAGGCTAGACTGAGTTTCCCAGTGTTCTTGACAGCATTCAGCACCTGCAGCTATAGTCTCTCAGATAAAGATGGATTGCACCATAGATGAAATGCTGCAAGTCACTAACCTGCTATTAAAGTGTCTAATGCACGGTCAGAGATTAACCTCATATGCATAAACATGGGCCTTATCTTATTTAGCAAATTGTTTCCATTGATCTCCAGAGATGCAATTGGAACATCTGAACTTCGTTCACTGACTTTCTTCCTTGCGGATCTGACACGATCCAGCTTTTTTCGAAGATCGCGCAGGAGATACAGATAAAGTGGCAACTAGTACAAACCAAATAAGATTTCCAACTAATATTAAAAAGGATATCGCTATAATTAAAAAAGATTCAGACTAAAAAGGATCAAGGAGAACATGGTAGAGTTGCAAACATGATTTCATGTCTCAAGGGCACATTTCATAAACTTTCGTTTACCATAATCAAGATAAAGAAAAATAACAGGTTCGAGAAAAAAATCGAACTGCTCTTTCAGTCAGTTTTTACAAGAAAAACTACCAAACAGTGTAAAAACTTGTGATCACTGCTTTAGACTCATGGACTTCATCAATTTTGACCTGAACGTTACACCTAATATACTTTGCTTGAAGAAGTTCACAGTCATAGAATGGATCGTCTGTCAAATGTCCAGTTCTTGACAGATTGATTATAATAGCTCCTTACAACTTAGTATCCACGTAAAAGAAAGGATAGCTAGCATTACAGTATTAGGGCTTCACTTCAATCAATTCAGCAAAGTGTTAAGGAATCAGGTCATGAGATACGCATACCACAGATGTGTGTGTGTGTGTGAGAGAGAGAGAGAGAGAGAGAGAGAGAGACCTTAGCAGATGGATCTGCACAACAAGAACCTTGATTATCCTGATATGAGGCAATAAAAGAATTAGGAAAAAATTAGTCGAATTCATCTGATGCAGATGCCAATATCATTTCTTTAATCAGCAGATCATAAAGGGCATTCATGTCTTGATGTATATAGAATAACTTTTAAGTCTCATTCAAAACAACATTCATAATTGATCTAGAAGACTTTAGCCAGTTAAGCTCGGTGGATCAACTCATGCAGCTGCTTTGAGCAAAAAAACAGAATACCAATTTACGTGAAACTCCAATGACAGGGTTAATTCTACAAGCAAGTCAAACTTTTATGACCAATCAACTTCCTCAAGTTGGGAGATAATTACAGAAAGACTAGTTAGGCAGAGTCTGGTTCATGTGACGACTGAAGCAGAAGAAGTTGCCAACAGATGCAAGAAAAATAACTTCCAAACAATACTTGATGCTATTTTTTTAACATAAAAAATGCTTCCTACTTCACATAAGGAGTAGCTTCCAACAGGACATGCAGGTCAAGGGAACACAGCAGTTAATTTCTTTCCAGCGTCCTCAACAGGTAAGATGAAACTTTCAAAACATATCATTAGCATTGTCAATTTATTTCGGACGTTGGTGGAAGAAACAACTGGTATCTATAAACACACTTCATATATATTCAAATAATAAACAAATAAACAGAAAAATACGAACCTCCAAACATGCAAGTATGACAATGCATTCAACTGTAAGAGGCCTGAATCTGTAATATTGTGCTTCTATTGACTTTGAAGGTGCAGATACTTCAACATTTTTTGATATACTAGAGTTATCAAACTGGGCGCTCTCTGACTCGTGTTGTCTAGACTTTGAGGTTATCACAGACAAATCTTCTTGTTGAATGGATGAAAAACCTGCTTTTGTCCATGTCTCAACTATTGTTGGCTGCCTGCCTTTTTCATCACTGTTCAGGGCTGGAGAAGATGACGATTGTCCTCTTTGTCTCTTTTTGCTTTTGTTAATACTCTTACTCCCTCTGAGATGCTGACTCATGTTTTCATGGCTCTCGATGTAATCTAAGTCTGGAACTGGTGCACTCTCTAAATGAGGATATAGTTCCGGAAGAACCACGGGGTGTTGTTTGAGACAGGAATCCAATAAACACTCCAGATATCTACATTATCAAATAAAACTCCAAGTAAAAAAAGTTCCCGAATTGCATTTTCATATAAAACAATAATGTGTAACTTGATAGAAAGTGAATCACATGTTGCAGCAGTTCGATATGATTTGTATTGGATTTACCGACGGATGGATTGCTAAACTAGCATATTAAAATTCAACAACATATGTTGCGATTAATATTGTCAAGTGAAGAAACAGAGTACGATTGCAGAGGAGTCGATCAAATATGCAAAATGTAAGAGATAAGACTAGTGCATTTTTCCAGAAAGCATTTCAATTAATGAAATGAATGGCGATATATGTAATATACATACAACCTTTTATAAATGGAATTATCTAGTCTAGTATCTAGGATACCATAACATATCTTACACGAAGATTTTTATAGGATATAGAAATATCATATTATCTTGACAATCGATATGACTGCATCAGAGGCTAAGGTTCCCGCTTTATGTTATTTATTATTGACTCATCTTTGAAAAGAGAACATACACAAGATTTCTTAGGCGCTTCAATATCTTTGCGACCATGTCTCCCTTCGTTGCTTGGCTCATCGTGTTGCATCCCTGGATAACTTGACTGGAAAATGCATTGAGCTGCAAGACATGTCAGTTCACAGAGCACAATGTCCATATATATAGAATATAAATGGCCTCCATGTCTAATTATAGTTAATAATATACCAGCTCCCTAATGCAGTTAGCAGCATAAAAGACAGAGAGAGTGAGAATCTGCTTTTGTTTTGCCGTTAACAACCGCCAGGACATACCACCAAACAACTGCATAACGAAGAGAGATTACAGTCAGCAGATGATTTCATTAAGTAACTATCGGAATGATCTAGGAACAAGACTAAATTTTGACATTTCAACTTGTTAAAAGAAACGAGAAAGTTTCATGGAAACAGTGCCACAGATGCAACATGAAGTGAGGTCCATAGGAAAGACTAAGATGCAAGACGTTTCAGGCATAGAACAACTATGATATCTATTTCTGTACACATCAGAAACACCTCTACCAGGAACAAGAGCTTAATAATCAGATTCTGTACAATAAACAACTTAAAAATCAACTTAGAGAAAGATGCCAGACGATAACATATGAAAAGATGTAAACGTAAGGCTAGCAGCCAGCTTGATGCAATCAGATTATTAACATATAGTCATTAAAAAGGTTCGTCAACTGTTGCCACCTTGGGTAGAGGAAGATGTAAAGGGCAACCAAGTAGAGCATCAATGCCCCCAAGAGATCCTTGATTGGCCAACTTCTCAACCTGATAAAGTTTGGCATGAGATTACAAATTTAAATAAAAAGTAAGTCACAGTTCAGGTAGAGAATTCCCTTACCATAGCAAGTAGAGAAAATTTTGCCGGAAGAACTTGCAATTGGGAGGTCGATCTGCAAGACATAGGATTATGTTATTTAAAGATCCAGGGAATATAGATTTGCGGGAACAAGTTCCTCAAATAATTATGATAAAATGGCTTTCTAGAAATAGCCGCAAGTGATTTTTGTGACAAAGAGTAAAGCTAGAAAAGCATATGTAAGTTAGACTAGTAACCAAGCAATGAAGTCATGTGAAATGGGCGTAGAGTGGAGGATCAACTTTAATGAGGAATTCAAATGGATTTAGATTTTGCCAATAAAATAACCAGCACTGTCTTTCATTCCATTCCAAAATTACACCCACGAAAGGACCATATACACTGTTCATATCATTTCTCTTCATCTCCCTGTTCAGCGACACATTGATCATATTGCTAATTCCTTCGTTTCAGAGTTCCAATAGATTACATAGATCTTATTTATCGGTGAATGCCTAATCTGTAGATTACAAGCTAGAAATATATCTTTCAGAAATCCTTTTCAGCATACAGGACGCATTATTTTCTTCAAAGTCAGCAACATGAAACTCTTTGATGTATGATAGGTTGCAAGATAGAACAGCAGGACATCTCAAGTGATATGGGAATGAGAGCATTATCGAATAACCACGAAATAAGGAAACCTAAAAGCTTCAACAGTTTCAGAAGAAATTTGAAATAAGTACAGATTATGAGTTTAAGAGACAAAAACCTACATATTAGATGGATGAACAAGTGGAAGAACGTTCAAACATATAGGAGATATATCACCATCAAGGTTCATCCACAAGTCTCCTGCACCATGAACCGTCGTAAGTTTAACTTTAATAAAACACTCGTTGTTTAGCACCCGAAGAAGTGTCAATTCTTGCACTGACCATCCAAATCGTTCGACGAATTTTGAATGACCAAGCTTGGCCTATCAAGGTCAGATAAATAAACTGATTCAAACTCCCCAACTTGACTGCCAACCCTGTGAGAGAAAGGGTTATCTTGATGTTTAGAAATAGGAAGTGCTGTATTACCATTGACAATATCCATCTAAACTACACTCTCGAAACTACTTGAGATATTAAGGAAGGGTACTTTTACTCTTTTAAAACACTCCCACAAGGAATTTTGATCTGTTATTCTAAGGATTATTAGTTAAAAGCTAACCAGCGGTACAAGTTCAAAGAGACTTAATATTAGGAAGCTAAAGACTTGTTTACATTATACAATTCCTTATCTTACCAAGTATATGGCTATTTTCAAGCAAGGTTATTTGATATATACTTAATATCTATAGTCATTCCAAATGATGATTAACTTGCATGCACGCCATTTTTAGCTACTACTCGAAAGTGCCAGTGATAAAGAAAAAAAATCACCCACCACTCCATAATGGTTGGATGGAGCTTTCTAGTTTGGAACATGGAAACAAGCTCTTCATAGAATAAGATTAATGGTAACGGCAGCTGCTTGCAAGCATCCAAACTCATTTTCAGTAACTCAAGAGCTTCCTCGTGATTTGACCTCTGGGAGAAACTAATAGGATGAGCATACCAAGGAAAAGGAAGAATTCATATAGACACTGGTAATACAATAAACCAAAAAAAAAAAAACATATAAGAAAGATCAACTTGCTCTGAAGCTCAGATTTTCACAATGAGAATGATTCCCAATACCATTTTGGAGGGGTCCACCAACAACTCTAAAAAATGAACAAAAAAAGTAACATAAGCAAATATATCTTCTACTCATAAACTTATCAATCAAATTTAGGTCGTTTGATTCCAAATGCCCACATATATATAGAACCTGTAAAGAACATAACTAATTTGCCTGAAATCTATACAAGTTCATGTTAATATCAAATCACAAGCCTTTATAACTATAGAGCAAAGGTGTAAAAGATATTTAATGAAATAAGCAAGAATTCATATAGCCGACTCTCAAAACACGAAATGAGTTTTTTGTGTTGGCTCTATGAAACACCAGAAAAATATCATTGAAGCAGGGAATGTACTTATTTGCGTAGCATAAATATCTAAGCTCATAAGATAGGGTCAAGTGTGGGGCATGTTACTTGAGATAAAGGTGGAAGAAAACTGTTTTTTGCATCAGCAATATAGGAAACTATCTTAAATGTTCCAATCAAGCCCATCTGTTTGTACGCCAGGTTGGAATTATTGATCTGTGTAAGTCAAATAAAGAATAATAAGTAGGCAGCTTACAGATACTGAGTGACCCACTGATTCTCATTAAAAAACTGACTGATCAGAGGTGTGGATTTCCAACTTGCCTGTTTTCTCAATATTACTAGCAGTTCATTTGTGATGCAACAACCATGAAATTGTGAACTAGATTGGGATGAAACTGCAAGATGAATGAAGACATCAAACACCTGCACCCAGATACCAATGAGAAACAGAAAATATATATATAAATGTAAGCAAAAGCAACCGAAGCACAGGCATGAACCTTATGGAGGCTCCCAACGCTAAGTCCCTCAATGTAATCTAAGATGCCTGAAAAAGAAGAAAAGAACCCAAACTACACCTTATCAAAAAATTCGCTACTTGTGGAGGTTATTTTCTTATTGCTAAACTGAGAGCAGGTCTAATAAAGCATACCAGTTATGAGCGAAGAAAATGAAACCAAGTCATGGGGTCTCGTGTACGCTAACTGAACCATGGCATCTAAAGCAGCACTTACTTCATAGCAGATGCCAGAACCCAAATGGGTTATCAATCCTCCTAAAATCTTGCGAAAACAGAACCATAGTTATGTTCTTCAACAACCCATTATACCAAGGCTTTCAGAGAAACAATCATCTCCAATGAAATTGAACTAGGCAACTTACTTCTTGTCTTGAGTATGCATCACATTCTTTGAAAAGACATAAGTAAATGTGAATGCCAAAATCCTGAACTCTTGGTTCTTTGCATGCCAGCAAGAATGAAGCTAATGATACAAAGGTTGGAAGAAAATCCTACAATATATAATTAAGTACGAACAAACTATAAGAAAGATGCCCCCATTTTAGGCAAAAGGAACATTAAAAAATGAACACTAAATCGTCAACAAAATAATACATTGGACCTTAGGCAAACCCTTCATCTCATGAATACATTGATCAAACATATGCTCTTGAATACAACCATCAAGAATCTTTTTCTTGAATAACTTTTCAACGCTCCTTTGCAAAGAATCACTATTCATGAACACAATAATCAGCAACCATATATCGATGACCTTGTGATCACGAGGTTCCTCCATGCTTTTCAGTTCTTTTAGTAACTCAAGGCAAAGCATCTAGCAAGTGTAAAAATCATTCAGAAATCCATGTTGAGAACAAAAATGACGGTTATGCAGAAACAACGTTTACGCCTACATTGTTGAAACGCAGATTAGATCGCAGGGAATCGAGAACTGACAGTTCTGCATTATCCATAATAGCTTTTCCTTTCATCTTACTGTGTTGTGACATTATGTACGATCCTCCAGCAAATTTTACTTGCTCCCGTATCTGTGACAGTATTCTCCTCGCATTTGATGAGTTAGCGGAAAGCAGCAAGAATCTCAGTAGGTAGGTCATGTCCCTGTAATCTATTGTCCTTAGGCACGATAAAGCTATCATAATCACCTAAAAAGAAGAAATTACAAAACAAAAGCAAAATATATAAGAATGAATGACAGAAGCATGGAATGAAAAGAAGCTAACTACCAGACCATGACAAACTTGTCACCAGCTATTCAAGAGCTACCTGATCTTGGAGCAGTTCGTCCAAATTGAGGTTGGAGAAGGAATCGAGCACAGGAACAATAATGGAAGAATCTTCTTGCAGCATCTGTTGAAGTGAACTAACCACGGTCTTATTATTCTGGTCACCAATGATCTCAGGCAATGACCCTATTATCTCTTTCTTCAAATGATGGGGAGAAATCGACAGGACTTGCATTAAATTCTCAGCAAAAGCCTCGGGATTAACAAGAAAGTCAAGCCACCTAAACTGATTCAGTATTAGCCTAGCTATGTCCTCTTCAAGTCTCGAAGACGACGCAAGTGCACTATCAGAAACAGGAGATACGGTGTCGAAATATTCAGGCAGCTTCTGCAGCAATATGTACACAACGTCTTCCTGGATGGAGCGAACCAATAATAGCATTTTCACAAGGCTCTCATTTCTAACTGAGCCAAACCCATCGCGATGACTAGGTATCAAAGCCCTACATTTTCCAGATAGTAGTAGAACAGATCAGGAAATTATATTCTCAGTATACACTCCGCAAAAGAGAAAATACACAGCCTAGCCTCACCTACGCAAGTTGTGCGGGGACGAGACGTACTCCTCGAAACCATTGAGAAACTGCGACCGTAGGGACGCGTCCCTCGACATAACCCCGTCGAGCTTCTGCCGGAAAACATAGAGATCGGACGGAAGGCACGGCGGACCACCGGGATTTACGAGCGTGCAACCAGCCTCCGCGAGCACCGAGGCCATCGCATCGACCGGCGTGCTGCGAATCGGAGACTGAATATGCTCGTTGCCGGCGGTCTTCAGAAGCGGTGGGACGAAATGGCTCTGAGACTTCGAAGGGCGTCTTCGGGGTAGCATTTTGGCGCGCTCTTTCTCATCTCACACACTCTCTCCAGGGAAGAATTTAAATGCCCTAAACAGACATGGGTCGGGTCGGGGACCCATATCATGCCCCGTTGAGATTTAATATTATTATTTCTTAATAAATAAATAATTAACCATGGTAAGGTAAAACATTCCAGCTTGGTTAATCAATTAACTACGAGTCAACTGTAGTATATCATCCCCCGCAGGCCCACACGGAGTATAGAGACACCACATAGATGGCAAAGAAAACATTTCAATGCTCTTCACAGTAAATCGCAAAATAGCTCTCTTCTTCTTCTTCTTCTTCGTTCTTCCTCTGCTGTAATGAGGATGCGTAGGGCTAAAAGCGATGCATCTAATGCATCGGATCATCATCACTCTGTTTCTTCATCTTCTTCATCGTCGATCACAGCTGCTAATTCATATCTAGCTTCATCGCAAGCTTCGTCAAACTCCACGCTGTGCGATTCTCCTCCGCTGTATTCTCCTCATCGCAGATGGATTGGCCTCGATCTGCTTGTTAAAGCCGTCCATCAGGTAAATGCAGGCTCCGTGATAGGAGTTCCTTATATTCAGCGCCGCGTCACCATAAGAAGGAGGAGACGAGCTCTCGAGTTTGATCCTCCGTTTCTCTGTGGTGAAAGATTATGCGACGGTAGTTCGAAGGGGAAGAAGAAGAAGAAGAAGAAGAAGGTGGTGAAGACGAAGAAGAAGAAGCAGGCGAGGCCGATCAAGAAATTGCGATCTACTAATGCTCAAGATTTGATTTTGGGCGCGTGGATTGGACGATCTGAGGTTGCTGGAGAGTTGGGTATGTGAGATTTTGCTTTTGTTGATCTGTGAGGAGATGGGCGATTTGCTTGGATCTTATTAATGATCGATCTTTATGAGCAGTATAGATAATGATAGAGTTTAATTCGTTTAGTACTGTTATTGGGTTTTGGGAGAGTTGCCACTTTCTTTTTCTTCATTTCTATGTATGAAGAACTATTCGTTCTTGATTTGTTTCATATATGAAAGATCAATGAGAAACTACTATGATTTTTCTTCATATGAATATTCACAAACTATTTTTCCATGGCATCTCAGAGATTTAATGATGCATGTATCTGTTGAAAGAGCTACTGAATGCTATTGCGAGAATCTGTTGCCAGGCCAAGAACTCATTTTTATGATATCTGTGCATTATATATTACAGATCATCAAGCATTCTTGTTTCTGCTTTGTTGAACTTCTTGGGTTGTCGTTTACTGCTTGTTTTGAGTATTTAGTTGATCAGACAACCTCACCGTGGCAGCCGCCGGCGGTCATCCGTCATAGTGGGCGATGGCATGAGCTGAGTTAAGTCCAAGATTCAATTTTTTTCACTGGGCGATGCTGCTACTGCTTGATTATCAATTTTCGATCGGGAATTCTCGACCCAATAACCTTATGTCCATCGGGTCACCACGATGATTTTGCCACTCATACTCATATTTGATCGGACCACCAAGAATCATCAAATTCGTACCGAACTATTGAATTCTGGCAAAACCCGAAAATCGAAATCAAATTCAAATGTTTTTTTTTTAAGAAATCCAAATGTTAATTTCAATACATTTTAGTTATACTTACTTGGGAATCGATTCAAATTCAGTTGAATTTTTGGACGTGTTATAAAAAAAGTTTGAATTTTTAACTTCTTGGAATGGAGTTGAGTTGGGTTGGGTAGAATAACATATAGTATTCTGAGGAGGTACGTACAAAACCCTACTATGTATGTATACTACTGTTGACTAAAACCTAGAATTTTCAGGACTCACAGTATAAAGCCCAGTAAACTCGAGTCCTTTTCCTTCCCAGAAACCCTCTGGCGCTCAATCGATAATCGTAAATAATATAGAAACTTTCTGACGATTCGTTAATTTTGTCTTCAGATTTAACTCATGGCTTCTAACGCAGCTGAGGCTCTTGCAGGTTCCAAGCTCTCCTTTTTTCTCGTTTTTGTTTTAGTTTTTTCTTTTCTCTGCTCCTTTTGTTATGCAGATTTTCAATTGTTTGTCAGTGAGGGATAAAGTTGATAGTTTCCTCAAGTCTGCAAAAGATGGAAACTTGGACCTTCTCAAGAGTATGCAGTTCATGGATTATTCGCTTCATCGTTTCTTTCTTTCTTTTTTTTTTTTTTCGTGAATTGGATTATTTTTTCCTATTGTGAAATGGGTTAATTTATTTCTTCGTTAATTGATCGATAGAGTTGACGCATCAGCTCGACGATGGAAAAGGGTTGAAGCAAACTGTGGAAGATGTGAAGGATGCTAATAAGAGAGGGGCACTGCATTTTGCTGCAAGAGAGGGTCAGACTGAGGTTTGCAGATACTTATTGGAGGAGTTGGGAATTGATGTTAATATTAAAGATGAGGACGGTATGATGATTCTAATTTATTTTTCAGTAATTTGTAGTATTTCTTGAACGTTTCTTTCTTTGAAGTATTCCATAGGAAAAAGGACATCTTTCAATCAGTTCAACCTGGCAAGTCCGTTATGTCTCAATGCTCATCATATTCTTTTATTTTTTTCTATCTTTTGTAACGTGTTAGGTGATACTGCTCTCGTCCATGCTGCTCGGCAAGGGAAAACTTCCACTGCCAAGTACCTAATGGAGCGTGGTGCTGATCCTTCTATACCTAGCGAAATGGGGACTACTGCTTTGCATCATGCTGCGGGAATAGGTGATGAAAAGACTTGCTTCTTGCTTTTGTTCTTCCATTTATCTGTCCTTTATTTTAATGGAGAGAAGAAAATATCGTGGTTTCCATCGTAGGGCCTCAATGTTTGGAGATTTGAGTTTTCGCCTTACCTTTCTCTAACATGTTCGTGCTTTTGGTTGTTAGATCTTTTTTAGTAGTTAACCATGAATCTGGCATTCACTTGCAGGGGATATTGAGCTGCTGAAACTATTTATCTCTAAGGGAGGAAATGTAAATTTACAAAGTGATGCTGGTACTCCACTAATATGGGCTGCTGGCCATGCCCAAGAAGATTCAGTCAAATTGCTGTTAGAACACAAAGCCGATGTAAGTTGAGCTGTTCTCTGACTGCGAAATGATTTTATTGAAAGTGAAGATATCAAGTAACTGTATACTTATACTGATGAATAATTTTGGTTGTTGCAGCCTAATATTAAAACTGAAGATGATGTTACTCCTTTTCTCTCTGCTGTTGCAGCAGGCTCATTTGCATGTTTGGAGCTGTTAGTTAAGGTAAATTATCTTACCTTGTTGCGTGTTTAGGACAGAACAACTGGAATTTTGAATTGGTAAAAGTTACGGCTTTTCGCATAAATAATGTGTCGTTTATGTCCCTGCCTTTTACCTCTCTGGTCTACTGCTAAGATAAATTTTTATTCGGTGGTCCTCTTTCCTCTGGTTTTTCCTCAATTTTTTCAGTTTCTTGGTTATTTATTTAAATTTTCTTGTTGCTTGTTTGAATTTAGGCAGGTGCCGATGCAAATGTAACTGCAGGCGGAGCGACATCTTTGCATATTGCTGCTGATGGTGGGAGCCCAGATATTTTAAAATGCTTGCTGCAAGCAGGAGCTGATCCTAATGCAGCTGATGAGGTATGTATTTATAAATCTCTTAATATATGCACAAATATACAGTTATATATAATATTTTGTCATGGATGTATAATTATTGCCGTATATCTCTATCATACCACTTCTTTTTACATCTTTTCCCCTTCATTAAGCCATTCTACTCCTGTATTCAGACATGGTTATAACTTTTCTAATCCCAAGAATGTACTATGGACATACAATCTTTGCATTTCGAAATCCCTTTTCTGTTTTGTATTAATCCGCCCATGTCAAATATAATGTTATAATAAATCTTGAAAAAAGTAACAAACTTGAATATCACGATTCTTCTGGGCGAGTTCATCGTTTTTCGTCTCAATATGCACGTGCTAATGAGTTTACATGAAGAAACTTCGTTTCTTTGAGAGTGAAGTCCCTTATTACCGTGCAGGATGGTTTGAAACCGATACAGGTAGCAGCGATGAGGGGCAATAGATCAGCCGTCGAGATTCTTTTCCCTGTGACATCACCAGTTGCTGATATTCCTGAGTGGAGCGTTGATGGGATTCTCGAACATTTGCAGAGGGAAACAAATGGAAAACAGGCGTGAACATCTTTACTCTGTAGCACCCTGCTTTAGAGATTATGTAGAAAATTATTCTGACACCTTTACTGTGAAATAAACTGCAGAATGAGAAAGAATCTAAAACGGAGGATGTTACTCCTCTGAAGAGGGATTTGCCTGAGGTATGTTTTCAACAATACTTACACCTGCCTATGCTGTGCAATATCTTTCTTTCACGAAACGATCTCTCATCAAACCGACTGACAGTTAAAACGAAATAGTTTGGGTTGAACCGATCAGGTCCAACCCATATTTCCATTCATCCCTTTTACAAGTTATCGTTAACTATTTCTGCAGGTGTCTGCAGAAGCCAAGAAGAGAGCTGCTGAAGCAAAGGCGAGGGCTGATGATGCTTTTAGGAGTAAACAGTTTATGAATGCAGTTGATGCTTATACACAGGTTTGTTCTTTCCCCTGTAGTTGCAATATTCCCCGCTTGAGATACGAAAGAACTAAAATATTTATGTCTTGAACAAGCAAAATTTGCGTCCGGAGGACACTCAATATTTGGAATCATGAATCAGCATATGTAATCAGTGGACACTTGCCTTCATCATTCATGGATGCTACATACAATATTTCAAAGAACTCATTCAAGTGTTTTGCCGCATAGAGATGAAAAGTTGTAACTTAGGGTGGAGAAATCTTATCACCGTCGGAATAGATTTGTTGATTTAGAGAAGGGAATTCTCATTGCTTATAATCGTTCCATTCCATCAAGCGATAAATACTCCACAAGTTATACTGAAATAGTGATGAATCTGCGGTTGCATTATGCTGAAATACAACATCTTTCTGATTTAGACTTCATCTGTTGTTTATCTGATGATTCGTTTCAGGCCATCGACTTTGACCCAACCGACGCAACGCTGCTGTCTAATAGAAGCCTTTGCTGGATTCGTCTGGGACAAGCCGATCAAGCCTTGGCAGATGCACAGGCATGTAAGGATCTCAGACCAGAGTGGCCAAAAGCTCATTACCGTGAGGGTGCTGCACTAAGGCTACTACAGGTGCTTAGTTCTTTTAGAACGAACATAGTATGAGCTTTTTTTATGCCATTATCCTTAGATTTCTCACTGAAATACTGTTATCAACACTTGATGGTGCAGAAGTTTGATGAGGCTGCAAATGCTTTCTATGAAGGAATCAAGCTTGCCCCAGATAACATGGAGCTAGTAACAGCTTTCAGGTTACTTTGGAATATTCTAATTATGTCTACACTTCAAATCTATATTTGCCCAAGTTCTTTAAGCCATGCATGCCATGCCTCTCAAGTGACAAAACACCTTTTCTTTTCTTTTTTTTTTTTCTCCCGAAAGACATACTCGATCGAACTTATATCAAATCATAATAAACTTAGCCTAACATTTGATATGGTGCAAATGCAAGATAAGTTCTTGCTAACTTACAATCTGATTTGTGCAAGATGAACTTTGCTTTCACAAATGTTAGTTGGATAATCTTTCATTTCATTGATTAAGAAGATATGCTAATTATTCCTATATGTACTGCAGGGAAGCTGTTGAAGCTGGGAAAAAGTTTCACGGCACAGCAACACAGCAATGAGGCCAAGCCATTTGAAATGGTGTGCATTTTCAATTGTCTTTTCATTTTTTTTTATTTTTTTCCATTTCCCCTTTTTTCTATGGATATCATCATTGTTTGACGTTATGGTTTCTCCAAAAAATTGAAGTTCTATATATTGTGATGAAATTAATTAAGGTTAAAACGCAATCATGCCTTTAACAATGACAATTTTTCTTCCATAGTACCAAAATACGAAAATATTACAAAGATATGGTCATAAAGATCAAAATCATCGAAAACACAGACGGTGGCCTTACTTATCTGCACAAAGAAACTATGTAGTGTCTACCTTTGAGTTGTACATAAAGAAGCATCAACACAGTAACTGATATGAATCATATCATCCACACCCATTATCAGGTTTGTGCCATCTCTTCCTTATAGCCCGACGCCTTCCCACTTCGCCCGGCCAAAACCTTCCCTGGCGTGCTATTGTTTTCATTATTCTGGCCACTAGGAATAATGTCAAGGCCATGGTACGATCTTCTTGCAAAATATTCAGCCCCAGTCCTTGCTTGTGTCATCTTGCTCACAGTTCGATGATCTCCGTCTCGTATTTTTAGAGCGTTCTCCGTCACACTCACAAGGGCTAGAGCTTCGTCCTTCTCCACCCCTCCTTCATTATCTACCATTGGAAGAAGGATTTAGGATGCAAGGAAAAGCTATATTGAAATTTTGCTACTATATCAGAGTACTGATAATTCCTCTAATGATACCGATATAGTAGAGATAGAATTAGTACCTTGCACTTGCACGTCTTCTACATAACCACCGTGAAGAAAAGAAAACCGTGCTTCTTCATTTTGTTCCTTCTTTATTGTAGTTGACGAAATCAAATCCCGAAACTCCATCCCATATTCTCCAGTCCATTGGCAACCCCTAGAAAAAGGAACCAAAGACATATTAAGGGTGGATGGAATGAAGGGTACGACGGATTACAGGATTCTCAATCCACATTTTGTAGACTCGAGCAGGTTACATGTGTATAATATATAAATTGAAGTGGCCAAACAAATTGAGACAAGGGCAATCAAATAAAGAGCATCATGATGAAAATATGAGTACTCTCTTCTTGTATGCATCAAATTCCAGATTCCAGTTCATGGAGCACTGGTCAGTTGATTTTTCAAATTTCCCGTTGTATCGTTTCTAGCTCCTATATTCTTTGGGTACAGCTTGATTATGTTGAGATTTCCGCTGTATTTCTACAAACACCTCCCTAATGCTAGAATGATTGTTCATATCTCCTCAATGTTAGGCGATCACAATATGCGATAAATTTCCACACAGAGAACATGGCGACTCTATATGATAATGTGTCCACTCTCAAGACTAGACTACATTTATGTAAGTAGATAAGGCATTCTGAATTTCTACGCATTCGTATCTTGCATGCAACCGTTGGTCATATCTGTTCAATGCTCGAGTTTTCTATTCTTCTTGAGACAAACGATGTAAAGGCTAGAAAACTGGATTAGCTTTCCAAACCAAGCATGATTAGCAGATGGTAAACATCCGTAACACTTAACCAGAATATTCTAGTTTCAAAGGGAGTGAGGGGATCAAGTTACAAATTCACAATCACGTGGAAAAGAAAGTGATTGTATAAAGACGTACCGTTCAAAAGCAAGTACGGCTTCAAAGGGAGTGATTATGGGAGCTAGGAACTCCTTACTATCCAGTAATGCTGTTTGTGCACAAGATACGTGAATAAAGACATCACACTGCCACAGAAAACATTCGAAATTCAGAATCAACGGGGCAAAAACTACACTAATATTCACCTCCATGCAGGATTTTACCTCAGGAAAATTGGCTAATTTAGCAGGATTTGGCTTCCCCATAACAAAGATGTAAGATTTCTTCCCAGCATTCGATATCAGATCCTTCATCATATGTATTATGCGCAGATAACCGGCTGAATAAAAGTTCAAACAGGAATTCCTTAGTTTTTTAACAAAATAAAGGACGTGAAAATTATAAATTGGTTAAAATAAGTCGCATTTTTTTTTTCTAATGACATGTTGAGTTGAGATGGTATATTGTTGAATTATTTTCTAATGAAACTATCAGGACAAGGCATGCATCTATTACTTTTGGTGATTTTATAAAGTCATATCATACCTGTTCCAAGGGTTCCAACCAAAATTCCAATCATATTAGCATCCTTTGCCTTCTCAACAAGATAATACCTATGATGTTGACCAAAGCGGTAGTTATGAAAATAGCATACACAAGACGAACTAACTTGGATGGAAGGCTCATCTTATTACCTGCGCTTCAAGATTTTGTTCTGCTGAGAAATGTCTCTTACCAAACAGCTCTCAGTTGCATTATATCTGACTAATATTTGCAGCAGCACAGAAAAAAACAAATAAAAAAAAAAAAACAAAACAAAACATGAATACACAACAAGAACGGGATGGAACAACAGAAGTAGATGGCTCTTAGGTTGTAAATGATAGGCATCAAACTTCTGAAATATTTAAAAAACAACAAATTTACACAATCGTCAAAAAATATTATCGGAATAATTATTATGACTAGAAAAGTATGTTCGGATTATTAACTATCCTACCCATAGATGCAAATCATTCTTCAAAAGGATCCCAATTTTTTTACAAAAAAAAAATACTTTGATTCAAAATCTGCAAATAGAAGAAGATATCAACATGTCGTCTAATATCAAATGTGGAACCAGTGCAAAAAAGGGTATTTCCTAGAGTGCACATTCAATAAGAAACAACATTTTCGTGATCTTCAATGGGCATGGAAGAGTGAACAAAGGAGCGGCACATACCTATTTCACATCTATTGAACGTGAGCACAACATTGGAAAATGCAGTATTGTCTATGCCTATCCAGAATATAAGATAATCCTCCATTTTCCGGCCTTCAGGTATTAGCCATCTTAGACCTCCTATCTTGTAATTATGTCCAACTCCTTCACCAAGCAATTCCCTAGAACCCTGAAAGTCGTCCGCGAGGGGTTCGGATTCCTCAGATGGATTGCTAATTGCACTGCAAATATCAGCATATATGGGTGGTTCTAACATAGATGCTGACCCCTGTGTATCAGATGCCAAAGCTTCTCTAACATCTGGTATTGCATGTGCATATTCCAGTCCAAAAAGAACCTGAGCATGGCGCGAGTATAATGATACCATCAACTGATATATATATATATATATATATATATATATATATATATACTCTCAAACTAATTCTATAAAGCTCAATAATAACTCATATATTGACAACGAGTCCAACCACTACAAAATAAAATACTGATTTTCTCAAGACATCAAGAGCTGAATTCAAAGTGCAGTCTAGAGCAAATTAGGATATAACTCCTTGCATAGATGAACAGTTTAGAAAGAAAAAAAATTAGCAGCACGCAATGTTAAAAATTAAGTTCGTCCTTCTACTGATGGCTTCCCATGGTTTTTTAAAGCAGGACATGAAGGATATTATGAAAGAAAGTCAAGACACATGCAGGATATTATAACAGTGACCTTATGAAAATAAGTTGCATAAATATATCATACCAAAACTGGTTTAGTGCTTTCCATCACACAACTGGACAAGTTCGTTGCACAATCTGATACACTGATGGAAGCTTTTCCAAATACAAATAATGCAGGAATTTTCGAGGTCCTGTAAAAAATGACAAAAGCAACACGCTGAATAGTTGGTATACGTTAGGATGGTTACATAAATTACTGCACCACATATAATCTTCTGTGATTCAATGGTCTAATCTTTCAACACACAAATAACTCATGATTCCAACTTATATAGACAAAATCTAAAAAACCGATGTATAATGGCATTTACACATGCACGCTAGATCCAAGGTTCTGATCCCACACATTCATTTAGATGGTCACATGAACTCATTCCTCTGTAAACTGCAATTCTGCTGCAGCACAGTAAAGTACATCATAGAAAGCTCACTTAGCACGCCCCTCCGAGCTTCTTTCACCCAATCTTGATCAAAGAGCGTGCCTTTTCAACCAAAATATTGCCCATTCTCTCAATGAATACATCAAAAAATATTTAAGAGAGAGAGAGAGAGAGAGAGAGAGAGAGAGAGGGAACCTAAACCGACAACTTCCTCGTTCAGTGACACCAACTACAACTACATCTAACGTATCAAGACACTTGATGCGAGCATAAAACACAAAATCCTTCACATTATGCTCGATATGCTGACCAAGTATCAAACGACAGATACATAACCATGAGCAATAAGCATTAAACATTTAATTATTGAAAAAAAAAAAGACTTCAAACTCACTTGCTAAGGCATGTATGACCATAATGAATAACACACTCTGCATTAATATGAGCTGCACCAACTTCATCCACGCAGCAACTGCCATAAGTCGTGTCCGCCATTACATACAACTTCACCGACGAAGAACTAAGTTCCCGTCTTAAAGCATTCACAACCCGCAGCGAATCTTTCAATAGCTCATCTGGGAACTTTTTTTTTTGGAACAAACACAACAGCAATAAGACAGCAGCCCAAAACGACTATACCAATAAAACCATTAGATGAATCAAGAACTAACGCTAAGAGCATGAATGAAACAAGTAAAGAACACATTTTCCTTACCTGTATTGCTACTCTGGCAAAGTTACGACTGCGAATAAACTCAGCTACTCTACATATTTCGTAAATCGATTCCAAATCCATTGTCAACATTCAATAATCGGACTGTAATAGCAATACCATCAACCGTATAATCAAATATACAAGAATGATTGGGATAGTGTTCCCCTAACAGAAAAGAATTACTTCTTCCAGGAAGATATTAATTGAAGACAAATCGTTAATTAATAAAATCAAAGGCGGGCGAGCGAGAGGGGTAGGGTTTTAGTTTTAGCACAAGAACTAACCAGTTTTAATATTCGGTTAACCCCAAATCAACTCAACTAAATTGTCAGAAAATTAAATAAATAAATAACTCCCTATTTCTATTTTAAAAACTTTTGAAAATATTTTAACTCCCTACTTGTTATTAAATTAAACTAGGTTCGACCCGTGCATCAGAATGTCACGAAAATTAATTTTATTAATAAAATATTGAAGCCAATATTTGGAAAAGAAAAATAATAATAATGAAGTGGTAGTTAAGAAAAAAATAATAATGACGTAATCGTTTAAAAGTAAATAAATAAATAACAAAGTTTTCTTTCACGCTGAGGAAGACCGTTGAGAATTTTCCGTGAAATTATGTAGATCATATTTTTCGATAGTAAAGGCATTTATAACGGAATTGTACACATAGTGGACTTGTATGATAGATTTAACAGAACTTAAATAATAAACACCTATATTGATTTCTTAATGATATACAATGATAAGTTATTATATCGAAAAATCTTAAGTATACTGTGACCTCCAGTCAATCACTGATATAGTGTCAGACTCTATTCAACCATGATGCATCAGGCTTATATGTTAATGGATGATATGTTGTATATTCATACTGCAAAAATACCATTATTTATATGTTTGATGATAATAATTTGTATACATCCAGCAAGCGAAAAACAAGCAGATTGAAATTGCATTTTTGTGTCATTATTTTTGTAGCCAGATTTCCCGTCATTATTTTTCTTCTTATTATTAACAACTCTATGATCATATATCATAACAATCGATCACTTTTTACCGTCGCACAAAATTGCGGTTGGCAAAACATCTTTCCATAGTCAGCGATGCATCACACACACTCTATTCAACCTTGATGCCTAGGGCTTTCATTAATAATGGATGGTGTGTTATATATTCATGCTGCAAGATTAACATTATTTATATGTTAGGGAATAATTATGTATTCATATGTTAGCTTTTTGTCAAACTTTTAAGACAAACATATGTTGAATTTATTTTTATGAAGTAAGTATATACTCTCATAGCTAATTGACGTGCAATAATAATTTTTATTCTCAAATCATATCAGAGTGGTTTGCTTTTATTGGGGAAATTCCATTTTCTCTACGATTCAAATCCTGTCTAGAAGAGAAAAATAAAGTAAACTCTCAGAATTTACGATCAGATTATTAATCAGCTTGTAATTATAAGCATAATAAAGAGTCAAATGCATGAAATTTAAGTGCAGCGAGAATGAGATTCGTCAAACAAAGTCACGTACAAATTCAACTAAAACTATAACTGTAGGAATGTACGACTGCATGAACAACTTGTAAGACTGTAGGACTTTATGATTATAAGACTGCGAGATTGCTGGTCTGCAAGACTCTAGTTGTTGGAAAATCTTGTGCGACTGTAATACTGTCAGACTGTACGACTGTATGAACAACTCGTAAGACTGCAAGAACAACTTGTAAGACTGTAGGACTTCAAGACTGCGAGATTGCTTGGCTGCAAGACTATAAGACTGTCATTGTTAGGAAATCTTGTGCGACTGTAAGAATATAAGACTGCATGATTGTACGACTTAATGAACAAGTTGTAAGACCGTAGTACTTCAAGATTATAAGATTGCGAGATTGTTAAGCTGCAAGACTGTAAGATTGTCATTGTTGGAAAATCCAATGTGACTGTAAAATTGTCAGATTGAAGGAGTGTACGACTACATGAACAACTTGTAAGACTATAGGACTTCAAAACTCTAAGACTGCGAGATTGTTGAGCTGCAAGACTTTAAAACTATCATTATTGGGAAATCTTGTACGACTGTAAAACTGTCGGATTGCAAAAGTGTACGACTGCATGAACAACTTATAAGATTGCATGAACAACTTGTAATACTGTAGAACTCCAAGATTGTAAGACAGTCATTGTTTGAAAATCTTGTGCGTGCATTATTTTACGTCTGCATGAACAACTTGTAAGACTATATGATTTCGAAACTGTAAGATTGTAATACAACTTGAAGTTATCGTTTGAAAATAAAATAATGAGGCAATAGTTTAAAAAAAATAATGAAACCATCGTTTGAAAAGAAAATAATGAAGTTATCTTTTGAAAAAAAATAAATAATGAAGCTATTGTTGAAAAAAAAAATAATGAAGCTATCGTTTGAAAATAAAATAATGAAGCAAACATTTAAAAAATAATAATGAAGCTATCGATTGAAAAAAAAAAAAGAATATAATGAAGCTATCGTTTGGAAAAAATAATGAAGTTATCGTACGAAAAACAAAATAATGAAGCTATCGCTTGAAAAAAAAATAATGTTATCGTTTGAACGATAAAATATTGATCGTTTGAAAATAATTATAATAATAGTAGTAGTAACAACAACAACAATAACAACAATAACAATAATAATAATAATAATATGTTGCATCGAAGATTTGCAACAATCTAAGAAGTTTTCATGGCGGAATACAATAATATCTTCGACGATGATATGATATTTGGCGACGATGATATTCTCAACGAGGATGAAGATGGGAATCTTTCACCGTTGATCCCACCAACCGAGAACAATAGAACTCCAACTCCAAATAGCGCACCTCCTTCGACAAATCAGGGGAGTGGTCAAATTCCAAACATACCCACCGGAGATAATTTAAATGCAGGACCGCATGGTGGAAATCTTGGAGGTAATTTTAATCCAAATCCTTTTAATATGTATGAATTTCCTCAAAATAATATCGGATGAAATGTGGGGGAGAATCAAAATCATATATTGGCTTCACAAGCTTTTCCACCTACCGGTTTAGTGAGGTATCCCGACACTTCAAGGATCGATGTGTTTGAAGGTGCAAACTATAAGGGACGGAAAGAGAGACTATTTTCCTTGCTAGATATGCATGGGATAGCTTGGGTGCTTGAGACCCCTCTCACTAAAAACGTAAATTATGCGGCATGGCAAATGGCTAATAAAATATGCCTAAATTCCATCCTTGCAACACTCTCGAATCCACTTTTTGATATCTATTCTGGATATACTGATGCAAAGGCCATGTGGAATTCCTTGAAACAAAAATATACAGCCGAAGATGCGGTTAAATAAAAATTTTCTTGCAGTGAATATTACCACTGGAAGATGAATGAGAGTGTCGATGTACATGAGCAACTCAATGAGTACCTACAACTCATTGAAGGACTTACTGAAAATATTATTTTCCCTGGTTGATTGAGAAACTTCCATCATCCTGGAACGACTACAAGCAAAGCTTGAAGCATAAAAATAAAAGGATGAACATGGATGAGGTGATGAAGCATATCATCATTGAAAATAAACACAGAAAGCAAGTGGGCGTTGTGGGTAAGGAATTCAAAGAGAAGGCAAATCTTGTTGAAGACAATGCCAAAAAGAAGTTCCAAAAGAATCACAACATCCACATTAATTAATTATTTCATAATATGCAAAACATTCTGTGAGCCACTCACTAATAATAATTCCAAAAAATATAGTAATATATAATCACACCAGAAAACAAAGCCAAGCCATTTGAAATGTTGTTTAATTATAAATAAACATTAAGTCTGTCTACTAAATAAGTCCAAGCCAAGACATTAATTCTGAAATATATATGAAAAATAATTGAACTTTATTTATTATCAATCAAAATAACTTAGCTCAGCTCAGCGTTCCCACCAAAGGAGGGAGTTCACATGAGGTCGAAAACGATACCAACATCTCGGACCCCATTTCCACTCAAATGACTGAATTTCTCTAGTCCTACAGTTATAAGCTAGAGCTACCCCCCCACCTCTTTTACGACGGTGGTGGCCGTAGAACAATATCTCCCTCGCTGTTAGCCAACAGACGGGATACTTTTCGAGCACTATTAGATCGTTCTGCTTGTCGATACTAAACAACAAAGTCCACTCTCCGCTCACAGAATTCATCTCCCAGACATCATCATCACCCTTGCTGGAAATTTGAATAAACGATAGGTTACTACCCATTGCCAGAAAAATCCCGTGCAAATTCGGTAATGGAGGCAAGGAAAACCGACAAACCCTCTCGGTCTCTATATTCAATGTCAGAACAAGATCTAATCCTAAGTACGGCCAGTACACATAGCCTATAGCAGACACAGGCGCACAACAGACACGCCTTTCTTTTGAAGTGAACAACAAGTGTCTTATGTCTATGTGCCTCCAAACTCTATCGACTCCAATGGTTAGCAATGCAATTCGTGTCTTAGGAACGATAGTGTCAACATCACTAACTGCTTGTGCCACTTTATAAACCATGGAAGCCTCCGCAAATGATAAACCAACCATTGCCATTCTTCCTCCTCCAGGGTACGGAGGAAGAACGGTGAACCGCTTCGTCAAGGGGTTAATGACGACAAGTGTATCATAAGGTCCACGCCGATCGGTGAACACCCTCAAACCATTGCAGCTAGTCCCCAGCATGACGTTGAACGAGTCGCAGTCGAACTCGGATACCTCTAGACGACCTCGACGCACTTCCAAATAGAACCCTTTGCGAGGAGTCATAGGCGAAGAAGGTTGGATTAGAACTCCGCCAGATGAATTTGGATGGTGGTGGTGGTGGGCGAAACTCGGGGAACTGACGATAAGGCTCCATTCTCTGCAAACATGCCTCGCGACATCGTGTAAGGGCTGAGCCGCAAGATTTAAGAGAAATTGGAAAACTATGTCTTGGGGAAGATATCTTGTCCGTTTCTTCTTCCTCTTGCAACAGTCCTATAATTAAATTAATACAAGAGAAAAAAAAATTATCCTCAAGTTCCAAAGAAAAGAAAATCTGAACAGAGATCTAAACATCATCTCTTAAATTGCACAGCTCCATTCCATTAGACCTAACCTAATTCAACACAAGAACGAACCATAGCTGAAAGTTATCCTAAAACATGAACAGAACATTTAAAGGGAGAAGTAAATAAATCTATTATTACCTCAGTCTTTGCTGCTTCATCTCCTTGGTTCTTTTTCCGGACCATTGATAAAGCCGCTGGCTGGTTGGGTCGTGACGGTGAGAAAGACATATAATACCCAAAGAGGAGAGATGTGAGACTTAGGGTAGGGAGGATTAAATTAAATTATATAAAAGGGGAAACGATACGAACTCAGAAGAGATATATATATTATCAATCTTCTCAGAAGTAAGGCCTATTATACTACTATTAGCCTAACAAATTAATCAAATATTAAATCTAGGAAATCTAAACTAAAATATCTAACTTTAAACGCTTAACTAAGAGACTGACACGTTCAAGATGCATCTATATTAAGAGCGAAAATGGAAATAGTGTGATTATAGCACTCTATGTTGATAACATGCTAATTTTTGGAACCTGCCTAGACGTTGTTCAAAACACAAAAGAATTCTTATCTTCCAAGTTTGATATGAAAGACTTGGGAGAAGCAAAAGTAATTCTAGGTGTTAAAATTTATAAAAGACATGACGGCATCATGATCACACAAGATCAGTATGCACAAAAGGTTTTGGATAGATTTGGCTATAATAATGTGAAACCAGTCTCTACACCTTACGATGCTAGTGTTGAAAAACAGAGGTGAAGTGAATCAATTAAAATATTCACAAATAATTGGGAGTTTGCTTCATTTAGCAAATTTTACTAGACCAGATTTGGCATATGCGGTGGCAAGATTAGGACGATATACAAAGAGTCCCAATGAGAGTCAATGGACGGCCCTAATTCGAGTTCTTGGCTATGTCAAAAATACATTTAATTATGGAATTTTGTACACTGGTTTTCCAAATGTTTAAGAAGGGTTCAGTGATGCTAATTGGATCTCTGATACCAGTGACACTAAATCTCTTCATTTTCATTCTCTTCGCATCATCTTCAATCCGAAGAAATTGAAATCATCTTCATATCAAGAGAGATGTCCCAACCTGACTATGAAAATAGCAAAAAACTCAACTCAAAATGAAGGTTCATCGAAGAGCAACTCCTTTTAAGAGAGGCAACGGGCGAGTCCCAAGGAAGCTATAATTCATTCAGGTGAGATTCACTACAGCTACCCCTCGGTCGGATTTAAATCTTTATTTCTTGAATTTTCCGAGTTTCTTTTTTTTATCTGCAGCAGATGAGATTGCTAGCAGTAGAAAGCTGGAGGACATATGAGATTATTGTCTCTGATGGAGAGGTAATAAGGGTTTTCCAAAGATTAATATCATACTGTTGAACTCAAGGAAACATATACAAAAATACTACTTGCAGAATATCATGGAAAGGATCCGCCGATTGGCTCAAGGGGCCTACGGCGTTTGCATATTTTCTAGAAATGGAAGAGTTTCTGAAGCTGATGTTTGTTGCTTTTCCAAAACAGTTAATCTCTCTCTCTCCCTCCAAAGAGACTAATAATGCGTGACTTATACTAATGCAAGAAGTGTCCAATATAGTAACCCTAACCGACACTTACATACCCAATAACTCTGCCACCGGTGACAATTTTTGGCGCTATTACAGTTCACTTAGTGAATGACAATGGCACTGACGTTGTTGGTAGGGTCTCTGGTGTGTTAAAGGCTCATAAAGATGTCCAGGTAATATGAAAGAACCAACTCATATCCCATTCCATCACTGTAATATTATTACGACCCTAACGCTTGGTTCTTTCATATTACTCGTATATCTTTATGAGCCTTTAACACACCAGAGACCCTACCAACAACGTCAGTGCCATTGTCTTCATGCACTAAGTGAACTGTAATAGCGCCATAATTGTCACCGGCGGCAGATTTATTGAGTATGTAAGTGCCAGTTAGGGTTACTATATTGGACACTTCCTGCATTAGTATAAGTCACGCATTATTAGTCTCTTTGGAGAGAGAGAGAGAGACCTGGAGATTAACTGTTTTGGAAAAGCAGCAAACATCAGCTTCAGAAACTCTTCCATTTCCAGAAAATATGCAAACGCCGTACGCCCCTTGAGCCAATCGGCGGATCCTTTCCATGATATTCTGCAAGTAGTATTATTGTATATGTTTCCTTGAGTTCAACAGTGATAGTAATCGATGGAAAACCCTTATTACCTCTCCGTCAGAGACAGTAATCTCATATGTCCTCCAGCTTTCTACTGTACTAGCAATCTCATCTGCTGCAGATAAAAAAAAAAAAGAAACTCGAAAAATTCAAGAAATGAAGATTTAAATCCGACCGAGGGGTAGCTGTAGTGAATCTCACCTGAATGAATTATAGCTTCCTTGGGACTCGCCCATTGCCTCTCTTCAAAGGAGTTGCTCTTCGATAAACCTTCATTTTGAGTTGAGTTTTTTGCTCTTTTCATAGTCAGATTGGGACCTCTCTCTTGATATGAAGATGATTTCAATTTCTTCAGATTGAAGATGATGCTGATGCGAAGAGAATGAAAATGAAGAGATTTGTCATGTTTTTCTGTATTTATATTGTTTTCTTGGCGGTGCTTTCGGTTAGTTATGGTTATACGGTTAGGGTTAGAATTGAATATATATATTTTTTATACGATTGAACTGATATAACTAACTGCTAATATATTGTTATTTTATTTTTCAGCCTATACAATAATAATATACTATTTTATTTCAAATAATACAAAAAATACAATAAGCTCCAATATGCACTGGATAATAACATGAACAAGAAACAACAGTATCTAATTTTCTAGTCACCCCCAAACCGACGGCCAAACCGAGGTAACAAACAGAACCCTAAGCGTTTTACTTCGTGCGCTGATTAAGAAGAATTTAAAAAGTTGGGAAGATTGTTTGCCTATAGCTGAATTTGCTTATAACCGAACAATTCATTCTTCTACGCGATTTTCTCCATTTGAGCTAGTTTACGGTTTTAATCCTTTAACTCCACTCGACTTAACTCGATTTCCTTTGAAGGATCAGATTAATATGGATGGTATTAAATGAGTTGAACAGGTAAAGAAGTTGCATGAGCAAGCGCGTGCAAATTTGGAGGAAAATAGCCAAAAGGTAGCGGCCAAGGCAAATAAAGGGCGTAAAAAAGTTGTCTTTCAACCTGGCGAATGGTTGTGGATTCATATGCGAAAGGAGCGATTTCCGGCTGAAAGGCGAACCAAATTACACCCACGAGGCAATGGACCCTTTAAAGTGTTGGCACGAATCAATGACAATGCCTACAAACTCGATCTACCGAGTGAGTATGGCATTAGTACGACTTTTAATGTTGTTGATTTGTCTCCGTTTGAATTTTCAGATTACGTGGATTCGAGGACGAATCCTTTCCAAGGGAGAGGAGATGATGCGAGACAAACGCGTGAACAAGTCGGGGGCGAAGAAAACACGAAAATGCATGACGATCCACTTCACAATATAGCCGGTCCAATGACACGATCAAGGAAGAAACAAATGGATGATGCCTTGAACGAATTGATTTACCAAACCAGTGACCACGTGATTGATCAAACTAAAAAGGGCCCGACAAAGTGCTACAACACCTAAGAACTAAAGGATCAAGAGCTAGTTGAGCCCAAGGACTAGCCCTATCTAAGGCCCTAATAAGCCCGATTATGAGGCTTTGATTTTCAAGTCACGTAAAGGAATCTTGAAGGTCATGACTGCATGAAAGATAAAGCATCAAACACATTGGAACACGTTGATTGCTTGGATGATTAAGTCATGAAGTCACTTTGACTACTACCTAGTTTTTCGATTAAGTCATTCTAGTTGTTAGGAATTAGTTTTAATTGAAGTACTAATTTTTTTGTACTAGTTTAGCCTATATAGCGTGGCATGTGCATGGGAGAAAGAACAAGTTAGATTTTTCGAATAAACCCGTGAGTTTATTTCCTTTTGCTAGTTACTCGCAAATTAGCCGGTTTTGCTTTGCAATTCCTTCGACTTATCAACTAGTATTTCTTGTGCAATTTAGCTAGTTGTGCCGTCAAAACTTTCAACTGAAAATCAGTCCGTAATTCAAAGGTGTTAGGCCCCATCCTAGTATTGTTGCTTGAGGACCGACTCGGGTGAGGGGATAGGATTTCGGAAACCGTTTGTTGTGATTCGTAGGAGATAAGTTCATCCTATTTTTGTCGTGTCTAACTCGCGCAATTCGTATCCTCCAAATTGCATTCTATCATTTCCCTGTTCGTGTCTAGTATTTTATATTATTTTATTTTATCTTTTTATATTTTTCGAGTTCATTCTATCGAGTCAAATCTTTCAAGGACGATCTCAACGCTCACGTGCGAATCTCATCCCGAGTTCGCATCAAAAGCTGTGGCAGAAATCGACGCTGATGTTTTTCCCTCACAGCTATGAAGCTTAAGAACTCTCAACATTGGCAACACCACAGCCTTCCTAGCATATGGCAGTTACTTGGCTTTCCGCCATTGATACCAATGTGTTAGAGTGGGACTTACAAGTGAGAACACACTGGGTCGAACATCTTGAACTGTTTCTCCAGCTACTAATGCTACCTCCACTGAAACAACTCACATCTGCTCCAGACAACTGAGGCTATTCAGGCATTTGAGGCGGGAAATAATATCGGCAAAAGCAGGTCGATCTAGAGGATTCTTGAAGAAAAAAGAAAATGTATCTTGAAATGGCTGCTGCAATAGAAGGAGAGCTGAGACCCCAAGTTATAGAGAATTACCTATTCCAACATTGGATCAATTGTGGGATAAATATCGAGATGCAGGCCTTGGAATCCAACAGCTCCAAAAACCTGCATTGAGTTCAATCCAGTCCATGGGACTTGGCGAGTTGATAGTTCCCACAATATCACTCCAAAGATATATACATCCAATCTGCAGATTAAGAATAGTAATGGAATAGGCGTGAATGTGATCAATCAATAAAAAAAATGGAGGCGATTAGTTTTTAAAAAAGGCAATATCAAGTCAAGGTATTGATGCGGAGAATATTCACTCACTTCTTGTTGGATAGTTCGTTCCTCAAAACCTCAGGTGCCATCCACTCAGCCGTCACATTTGATTAAAACAAATCAACGGTTCTTTTCCATATATAAATATATATATATATATGAGTCATAAAATGTCTTGGGAAATGATCAAATATTCACAAAAGCAGGCAAAATAAGCTGGGAAGCCTTGCGGTTCCACCAGTCGACTTTGATGATAGAAAGGTATGGTGCTGCAAACGTGCCATCCCAAAATCCCAAACCTAGCTCATAAAAGCAAATATAATATCAAAATTTGTTTTAATACGACAGCTTAGAGCGGAAACTACAGACCGTAACAGCCCATTTTTTGTCAACAAGGAGGTTTGGAGTCTTCAAATCTCGATGTACGATGGTAGGATGCCTAGAGTGCAAGTAGTTCATTCCCTTGGCCTGCAAAAAGATTGAGATATTAAAATATGGCAACACAACATTTTAAATAGGATAGGATGCAAATGTCCAACACATACCACATCAAGGGCCATTTGTATCCTCCTTTTATCATCAATTTGGTTGTTTCGCCGGTGCAGTAGCTGGAATAAACTTCCCGTCAGTAAAGGAGTCACAATAAGAAGCCGAAAACAAACACTAGAATATCTCGAAATATCTAAGCTTCAAAATATAATTTAAATTAGCAGATGGATGAGAAAAATATATTGCATGGACTTCTATTCACATTTCTTTTCGGTTGACTTCGTGTTTTATCTCGTAATGCATTCTTGAGAAAGATAGCCAAACTTTGAATTTCGAACATATAATATATATGGAATTAGCAGCAGATACAGTAATAAGGAATGAAGCATTCCATTAACTCTGGCTTATGTATGAAACATGGCAGAAACTCTGTCAATATAGACAAATTTGGAGGTCGAGTCACTGCTCCCATGAAAAGGACAATATTTGGATGTCTTAACCTTTGACATTATCTCGATCTACATTAGGAAAATTACGCTACAGTTAGCAACAGATAACTAACGATGTTTGATTCAGAATTAAAACAAATTAGACCTACCTCGCATTTAAATTGTGCAAGTGCATCACTAGAAATACCTTATTTTATGAACTTCTTCACGGCTACCTCCTACCAGAAATCACAACAGTTGAATCATTAAGCTTAGATTTAAAATATAAAATAAGACGAACATGCCAATGATGCATGTACAACACTTCTTCAAATAGTAAATTAATGGACATACATATACTCAAGGATCCAAAACATAGCACATGAACCTGACATTCAAACTTACTAACCACAGAGAAAAGTACAACTTACTGTGCCGTTCCATTCAGCTCTGTAGACCCTCACCATATGATCCTGAAAAATTCGTAAATAAGGTACTCAGACAACAGGAAGATGGCATTATATGCTGCCAAAATCCATACCTGCTTCTCCTCAATATATTTCACATATAAACCAGTGGGCCTTGAGTGATTAATTAACTAGGAAAAAGAAAAGGCAACGGCTTTGGCTTAGTCTTACCATAACGAAAGAGTAAGTAACACCCAATTGCTTTGCATTTTAACAGATAAAATTCCAAAAACCACCAGAAAGACATAGAATGAGTGACTGTTACCTACACCAACGCATTCGCCAATTTTGAGATCCTCCCATAAGATTTCAGCAACCTTACTGAAAACGGAGTCAACTTCCATATTTTGGATCACATCAGCATTGGACTAGCCAGGATGACCCATTTTCATATATTTTGTAACCGTAAAAAAATTCACAAGTTCACTGCTAAAGCCAGCAGCATCACTCTCTCGAATCACTCGGCCAGTTCTGTCTTTAGAGATTACTTTTCGTTCTCTTCGGTCCATGATATGCAACTCATCTCCTCGTACCTCCTGTCCACAGTGGTGCATTCCGAAACCCTTGTCTGAATGTTTTCTGCTGCTGTGACAGTCAATGCTTTTAATAAGCCACTGTTCTTATACAAGGATATATCTTACAACTGCGATCAATCCAGCTATAACTCCTTTGTTAGGTAACAACAATCCAGCTATAATTCCTTTCTCCGATGATGAGAAAGCACTATTGTCACTTGCTGCAGCCAATGCCTATGCTTACTGTATCTGAATCGAAACATACAAATTAAGAGACATAAAAACACCACTCAGCCATGACATGCAAAAATACAAACAAAAATTTGATGTTTTACCCAATATTGAAGCGAGAGAGATTCGGATACGCTCTGAGAAGGCGATATTCCAAGGCTTATCTGCTTCGTGGCGTTGATCACGTCGCTATCCGAGTCAACGCGGGTTTGACTCTGATCCAATACGCTTATCGCCAACGCCAATTGCATCTGATACTCCTCCTCCAAGAAACTAAAACTATCGATCGTGCCTCGCCTTAATTGGAACTAGGTTTTGAAAAGGGATTACCGAGTCTTCATCGCTATGTCCTTTACTCTTTTTATATTGCAAATTGATCCCTTAAATTTTATTTCTTTGTTAGAAACTCCATCCTTTTTCCGTTTTCTTACCAATATATCCTTGTTCCTTTGCACTTATATTGTTCGATTAATCATATATATATAAAAGTTGGATAGCATTCACCATAATGCGACACGTCAGCAAAACTCAGCCCTCCTCCACGCGACACGTCAGCAAAATATGGGTTGATGAGATTCCTTTTGCTATATACGTTTTATTTAGTATTCATTGTATTTAACATTGATTGTATTAACATTCATTGTATTCTTTTATCTTCTTAAGTGTGTATTTAATATATGGCTATTGATGCTCCATTGACGTTTCAGATGAGGATGAATTAACGATGCTTGCGGCCCTCAGTCTTCATGGAAATGTAAATCTCTCTCTTATATATATTTTTATATAACAGCATCCAACACTGGAATTTCAACCAAACTCACAAACCGACGAGAGCCCAGGAGACACTAAACCACCTCTGCTGCAGAACAACGTAGGATCGTTGGTGATCCTAAAATTTGGAGAACAACAGCTGCTAGAATATTAACAAAGAGGTGCATCATAATTTCATCAAATTTGTGTATCTAATATATATATATATATATATATATATATATATATATTTCCTTACACGTTTGAGTAATCTTGATTTAGTATTTGAAGTCGTGTAATAACAGATATGGTTTGAATCTGTTTCATTAAACTTTGCTAAATCCTGAGTTTACTGTGTTATGACAGGTTAGTGGGCCTTCAGGACAGATGACTTGGATTCGAAATGGACCCGAGAGTCTTGATGCCCGGAATATCGCTGAGGCCCTTGACAATAGGTTGAGCTGAATGATCTTTCGGTAAATATATGTCAGTCTCTTATTTCTATACGACTTCAAGTGTTATTTACTTAGGTTATATAGTTTTAAATCTAATATCTTTCCTTTTGAAGTTTATTGCGACTGCAGATTGATTATATCGAATTGTATCAGCTTCATTGGCCTGACCGGTATGTGTTCTGTTTCTTCTGGAAAAATTCTCACAGAGTAACTTTTTTTTTTCTGTACTTATACATGGAAAGCATAAATCATAGAGTTGCTTACTTACATTAGGGGATTTAGTTGTTTGCATTGAAAGCGAGACTATCTGAGGAAGGTGATACGGCAAGATCCATCCTCGAAGCATATGAAGGTGGCAGAGATCATGACTGGTCAGGTTCTTTACAATACAAGCATTGTGTCAGAGTTTATGGAAATAACTCAGTTTTATTCATATATTTACTTTTCTTGCTGACAAATAAGAAGAATCAGTGCCACTAAGAACTATATATATATATATTGTACTAATAATTTTTGTATTCGTTTTTCAGGGAATCACATTCGTCACACGCCAGTAATCGATGGGAAGATGGTGGGTATGATCTCGATCGTCGAAGTCGTGCGAGCAGTTTTGGGCAGACAACAAAGCTTCATTAATGTGTGGTATAATATTTTATTTTTAAAATGTTGTGTCTCACATAGCCTATGTAATTTTCAAGGAACGACATTTCCTTTGTGCTGCTAGGATTACGACATTGCATCGCGGAGATGATGGAATTACATTTCTTGCTCCAAATGTTTAAGCAAATCAAGGAAATCAGACCTGTACCTCATTTGTAATAAATGTTTTGACTTCAATGCACTCGGTATTTTGCAGTAATGGATTAATGCTCCTTGATTGGTTATTTATGAAGTTTTCGTTTAAATCATGGTGTGTTTTTTGTTTTACGCTATAGCTTTCGAATTGAGGCAATCACGTACATTATAGCACGTTGCTGAGAAAAGTGTGTTTAATTCTAGGAGAGATGTGAAGGTATTTGAATTTTTTTATTTTTTTTTTGTGATGTACCAAATTCTGTCTCTATTGTCTAACAGTGTTGCTTTTATTAGGTAAACGTGTCTGGTGGTGTATTGTAAGTTCTGAATCTCTGTCGAGGATGACATTTAGGGTGAAGTCTGAAGTGTTTGAAGAGTCAATTGGTGGAGTCGGTTATCCTGATGAATTTCTTAATGATGTAAAGTACTGTACTTGATCGAGATATTGATTTGATTGGAGCATCTACATCTTGCAACAATCTGACATTAGAATAAAAAAAATGGAGCAGGTGAGGTGTCTAAAAACAAGTTGTAATAGCAATAAAAGTATGATTAGTGATAGTTGTTATAGGAAGAGGAAGAAGAGGGTGTGTTGAGGAATTTGTACCTCACAACTGACTTGCTTATGTTTAATTTGGACATGAATTTTTGGAAGCCAAAATTTGAGATATTTTACATCATTACAATTTTAGTGTTGTATATTTTCTAAAGTTTACGTATCAATGTTGTTAATAATAAAATCAGTCATTAATCTTAACGTTTAGATATATGTCATGTTCAAAAACTATACGCAAAGTGTGTTTATTCGTTTATAATTCCCTTATATATTCGTTGATTGTTATATTATATCTCTGTAAAACTAGTATATATTTGCTGTATAACAACATGTATCTACGTAGCTGTATGGTTGTTCTGTCAAAACTTTAGACCGCAAGACTGCATTAATGGTTGTAGGACTGTTATGAATATAAATATCGTAAGACTGCTCGACTGATCGATTGACCGACTATTGTATATCAGAAACAATGCCCTCTCCATGTGACATGTGGACAATAAAAAAATTTCATTGGAAGGTCGACAGTATGACAAATAATAAGGCAGATTAACAGTCTTGCAAATATATGATTAATGTTTTAAACTGTCGTGATGTCCGTGAGATTTTGTGAAAAAAACACTAAAAAAATTTTCATATCGAATTTAAGTGTCATGCTATTATTACTTAATATTCAGACGGCGAAGGCATAATTTTCTTTTTTTTCTCAAATACAAATAAAAAACTCATTGGCGCCAAGCGTGAGGGAATGCTAGACGTTTGGTAATTTCTCCTCCAACCAGGAGAGTTTATAAACAAATACAGATCTTTGGTATCATCCTCGATACTGAGATATACCATAAGACCAATAAGTTGATTCGAGATCTCGCTATCAACCTCTTGGCCTAAAAAAAGTAATCTTTCTCGATAAAGTCGATTGAACGGGGCAAAAATGTTTCCCTTAGGAACCGTACATGCACCTTTTGATGCATACGTTTCATAAAAAATTGCGGAAAAAAAATCAATCTATAGATTTCAGTCTTCTTTCTTTGTCTCCTAATCTTTTTCGTAGCAGGGTTTTTCTACCTTACTAAACAAAGACTTTTTCTTCGATTTTTCGTTCAATAAAGACGAATTTCGAGATAAGAATTCTGCGAGTGCTGTATTTAAAAGAAGCTTCGGTAGTGTTGGCACGATTAGTTACAGCATTCCCGAAAGTGCAGTGTATTTATCGTTAATAAATGGAATTAACATGTCCTTTAATTAATTTTCAACGTGAGAAGTAGTCTCTTCATCTGAATTAATACAATTAATCTAAGAATACATCACGTCAATTAATAGCGAATAACATGTATCACCAATCTTATTTTATATATAAGCGAATCTAATTATTTCGTTCAGATGTACAATCCTACAGTCTGACAGTTGCACAAGATTTTCCAACAACGATAGTCTTACTGTCTTCCAGTGCGGCAATCCGCACATTGTCAGTTGTATGTTGCTCAGTCTCGAATTACGCCAGCTGCTGGAACTAAGATTTTGAGCATCAAAGAACACAACGTAGAGGACGCGAGGTCGTCAACATAGTATACCATAAAGTTTTCAACACATTTAGCAGAATATCGGATCATAGTTTTAACTGTATTTTTATATGACCATGTTTGAAGAAGGTCGGTCTCGCTTTACATAAATTTCATACATTTAATTCTTTATTTTACTTATAATTACAAGCTGATTAATTATACTGCTTCGAATAATTGTATTTGAATTTGATGATAAATAGTCCCGTGCATCGCAAAGCTGTAGTCTTGGACAACAAACTCTGGAGACAATGATGGGGCTGCAATCAAAGGAATGGTTGGGAGCTGAAAGGGCCATTTTTTGGGCCAGAACAAGCCATGCCAGCAGGGTTCTAGATGAGTTAATTGGTCTGGTTTGATCAGCAGAGAAATGGTTAAGGATGCTGAGAAATTGAACTTGATAGAATATTATGTATTGATTCACTTAAGGTGGAGATTTGTCCTCCTCAAAAACTCTGACCATTTGCTCCCTCTGTCGAAGAAAATCATCAAATCCCTCGCGGTAATCAGGCCTAACGCGAACGTCGCTAAGACTCTTCTCGGGAACTACCACGGACTGCCCAGCAAGACCGTCAACCCGCTCGAAGGTCTAGCGGGCTACGTCAAGAACACAAAGATCTTAGAGGGAAGCAACAACGTAAAATGCACCTCAATCAACTTAGACAGAGCTGTTGAGTTGGGTCTGCCCGACTAGCACGAGAAATTGATTAACATTTAGTTAATTACTCATTGTGGCAATTCATGATTAACATTTATTACATTTGATTAATAGTTGGAAAAAAAACTGTTGTGATGCCCATATTCATGTCACATACGTGTATTTATCATTTAAATAGACGAAACAATGAGACGATGTTCAATTGTTACAAGAAGAGAGTATCAACCATGAGAGCAAGGCTGAAGCAGTTCTCAGCGATGAACAAGGTTAAGAAAAAAGCTTAAGGGGTGCTTGCTGACCACTTATAAGTGGAGGAAGTTGCTGGCCTGAAGGAGGGATTTTGATGGATGGATACATCTAACAGAGGAAAGACTGGTATTAACAGAGATGGACTGCACAAGCTCTGGCATCACATCTTTGAGATCGACCTTCAAGCTCTTATGGATGGAGTGAGTATCATTCAATGTAAACTAGCAACTCGGGTCACACTTTTGTCGTAATAATCTGACAAGTTATTCTTTGTACAATGCGATGTCGATTAGGGTGGCTATCTCGATATTGACGAATTTATTGCAATATCAGTCAACTTAACAAAGTTGGGCAGCGATGAACACCTTCAAAAGGCATTCGACTGCTTCGATAAAGATGGAACTGCGTACACAGAAATTCAGGAGCTGAGAGATGCCTCGGTTGGAATTATTACCCAAAACGCCGAATGACCGAGGACCACACTCCGCTAAAGATAAGCAAATGCTTCTCAATTTGATGAGGAAACTCAATTTCAATGGCGAGACGATTGAGCCTTACCACTTCCAAAATTTAGGTGCATTTGCTCCGAACGAAGTGTTTCACTCTTCTGAGTTTTGAGGGGATTTTGGTGATGGACTATTGGATCTGAATTCTATGGATGTCACGGAGCTCTTATCTTATGTATGACAATGTTTAATATTGAGTCTGAAAATAGTATAGTTTTGCTCGAGAAGAGATTATCTGATATGCAATTTTACAGCATTCTATGGCTGTGACTAAAGCTTTTGAAAGTGACTTGTATGTAATAGAAACCATGCAGCACAGAGAGCGAACTGATGCTGAAGCCCTTGCTGCACCTCTGCTAATGAGAAAAAAAGGAAAACTAGCGAAAGCAATGTTGCAAAAAACAAAGCCGTGGTATCATTTTTTTTGTTAGTTTAGAGCTTTCTTTCATCTCAAGAAGTTAAATGTATATTTTACTGAAATCAGGTGCGTAAGAGACCACTAAACAAGTAGGAAGTTTCTCGAAAGGAGGAGGATATTGTGACTGTGGATGGTGATGCACAATTCTCAAAAAAAGAAGGACGTCAGAGATTCACGATCCAATGAAAGGCTTTCGAGTTTGGCTGGGATCTTTTAATACCGCTGAGGAAGCTGCCCGTGCGTACGTTTGCCAAGGCTCGGAGAATCAGAAGCAATAAACCTAAAGTAAATTTCCCGGAAGGGAATTGCTTTAAAACACACCATCAAATCCAAACCGCAAGATTCTCTCCCTAAAGAAGCATCAGATTCAGTTATGTTTAATAATGATCACTATGATCCAAAGTGTTTCGTTGAAGGAAAACCGCAGGCCACACAATATGATATGATGAAGCAAACCACTTATACCGAACAATGTTTCTAGCATGTATTTCAGCTCTGGTCAGGGAAGTAAATCATTTGACTGATTTTGGCGTGGGGGATTATTATGCAATGAAGACTCCTAAAATATCTTCGATTCTTTCAGCAATTGTTGAAAATGATCAAGTCGAGTATGTGGATCACCCATCGAAGAAAGCAAAATCTACCTCTCAAGAATCTTTAGTGTTGTTGCTGGTGAGAATAACGCAACCATGAATAAGTTGTTTGAAGATCCTTCTGAGTTTTGACTCCCACATGAAGCTGTTTTCAGATGTCATATCTCGATGGAGCAACTGGATGGTTTCCTCAATGGAGAGCAACGCAAGATGGAGGTGATGTTATTACGAGCAGGCTTACTTCCTGAAAAAAAATTCAACATTATAAGATTATTATCTATTGTATATTTGAAAGTTAGAAAGATCCTAATATACAATAATATAGTGCAGCTTAACCATCCAGTTGAGTATATACCAATGGTCATCGCTATTCGTACTTCGGCGACCAAATATGCTCGATCAAATTTGATTACATGGTCATCCATAAGTATATACTAAATTTGATTAAAGGACTTTCCATTTCAGATATGTTGATACAGTTTTTACGGAAGTATGATTAATGGTTAGACTTGAGATGATCAATTTTACGGCAATATGGCAAAAAATGAAAGGTTGGAATTGGTGAAGTGACCAAAATTGAGTTGATGAAGAAAGATAAGGGTGTGTTACTACTGGTATGTGTTGTTAAAAGAAGAGAAAAAAAATGTGGCTTGATATTAGTAGCTCATGTTTGGAAATAGTGCATGACAACCTAATTTTGATATATTTGAAATAGAATATAATTTTGTAGGATTGCTTTATTGGCCGATTGTCATATTATATATTAGTAAGATTGTAAGTAATATCATGTTGTACGATTGTTGCACTGGCTGTTGGTTGTATTATATATTGGTGAGGCTGAGTAACACGTTTATAACATCAATTAATAAATATATTAAAATTTTTATGGCATTAATTATTATATTAAAATATAAAAAGTCGCATTATTCGTACTTCGCAATAGTAAGTACAACGTATGTGAATGAAAGAACCACTATCAAGTTTAATTTATTGTACTTGATGAAATGTAGAATATATGTCTTATTGCATTACAAAATACAACTGTCCGGTTGCATTAATAAATTTATTAGAATGTTTTATGTCACGTTATTGATATCTATTAATGTTGGGTATAAAGGACGTGATAATCGATACTAATGGCTATTTATGTGAGACATTGTTTTCCAATGAATTTATGATGAATATAAATGTTCACATTTTAAACATCATTGATACGTGGCATTGCATTATATCTTTGTAAGATTGTTAGGAATATAACTATCGTAAGATTACTTGATTGACCGACTGTTGTGTTATATATTGGTAAGACTGGAAACAATATAACTACGATATTTTTGGTGAAGCTCTTAAGAGTTAGAAAGAGTTGGAACTTGGAAATTTGATATATGTAGAAGCTCACTTTCGGGTTTCTTTTTTTTTTTCCCTTAATTGTGCGAAGGGGGAAATCTTTTGTAAATGAATAATGTTCATGTTGTATGACCGTTGATTCACGGTTTTTAGTGTAAGATTGTTATTAACAATAATGTTATAAGACTGCTTCTGAAGGTAATACTGATGTTGGTGTTTACAATTTTAAGACTGTTATTACACACATACTGTAAGACTGCTGATAATTTTATGTTCTTCAATGTGGTAGATGGTGAACGGAAAAATGCAACGACTCGAGTTGGGGAGGTTTTGTGCTTCTATTTCTATTAAGCATCGTTTCTCACATATGTCAATCGGGCAGTTTGACAGTCTTATAGTCGCACAAGATTTTCCAACAATGACAATTTTATAGTCTTGCAGCCCAGCAGTCTCGCGGTCTTACAGTCTTGAAGTCATACAGTCTTACAAGTTGTTAATGATGTCGTACAGTCTGACAGTCTTAGCCAATAATGACAGTCTTACAGTCTTGCAGATCAGCAATCTCGCAGTCTTATAGTCTTAAATTCTTACAGTCTTACAAGTTGTTCATGCAATCGCACATTCCTATAGTCGTAGTTTTAAGTGAATTTGTACATGACCGTGTTTGACGAATGTCGTTCTCGGTGCACTTAATTTTCATACATTTGATTCTTTATTTTGCTTATAATTTCAAGCTGATTAATATTCCTTCATTCGAATAAGTGTGTTTAAATTTGATGATAAAATAGTCCCCGTGCAAAGCACGGGGCGACACCTACTTAAGTCTACAAAACTAGAAAATTAGATATTGATGTTTCTTGTTCGTGTTATTATCCAGTGCATATTGGAGCTTATTGTATTTTTTGTATTATTGAATAAAATAGTATATTATTATTGTATAGGCTGAAAAATAAAATAACAATATATTAGCAGTTAGTTATATCAGTTCAATCCTATAAAAAAAAATATATATTCAATTCTAACCCTAACCGTATAACCATAACTAACCGAAAGCACCGCCAAGAAAACAATATAAATACAGAAAAACATGACAAATCTCTTCATTTTCATTCTCTTCGCATAGCATCATCTTCAATCTGAAGAAATTGAAATCATCTTCATGTCAAGAGAGAGGTCTCAATCTGACTATGAAAAGAGCAAAAAACTCAACTCAAAATGAAGGTTCATCGAAGAACAACTCCTTTGAAGAGAGGCAACGGGCGAGTCCCAAGGAAGCTATAATTCATTCAGGTGAGATTCACTACAGCTACCCCTCGGTCGGATTTAAATCTTCATTTCTTGAATTTTCCGAGTTTCTTTTTTTTTTATCTGCAGCAGATGAGATTGCTAGTACAGTAGAAAGCTGGAGGACATATGAGATTACTGTCTCTGACAGAGAGGTAATAAGGGTTTTCCATCGATTACTATCATACTGTTGAACTCAAGGAAACATATACAATAATACTACTTGCAGAATATCATGGAAAGGATCCGCTGATTGGCTCAAGGGGCCTACGGCGTTTGCATATTTTCTGGAAATGGAAGAGTTTCTGAAGCTGATGTTTGCTGCTTTTCCAAAACAGTTAATCTCCAGGTCTCTCTCTCTCTCTCCAAAGAGACTAATAATGCGTGACTTATACTAATGCAGGAAGTGTCCAATATAGTAACCCTAACCGGCACTTACATACTCAATAAATCTGCCGCCGGTGACAATTATGGCGCTATTACAGTTCACTTAGTGCATGAAGACAATGGCACTGACGTCGTTGGTAGGGTCTCTGGTGTGTTAAAGGCTCATAAAGATGTCCGAGTAATATGAAAGAACCAACAACTCATATCCCATTCTATCACTGTAATATTATTACACAAGCCCTAACGCTTGGTTTTCGTATTTCTTCTCTTATCTCGGGGCTTTTTTCTGTTTTTTTTTTTTCGTCAAGCTGGTGTTTGCAACCTTCACAGCACCGACCATCCTCGAACCGGCATTGGCGCTAGAAAATCAGCTTGATGACGAGCATTATGAGTATCTGCACAAACTGGAGGTGAGATTTTATTTCTCCTTTCCACATTTTTGGAAATTATCGCTCCTAACATTTGCCTGAATCTAGTGTAAGAGCTGGCCACTGCCCGATTACGTAGTGACGACTCAAACTAATGTCGTGACGGCTGACATGAGAGGAATTCTGATAGACTGGATAGTCGTCCAAGTAGATGAACACAAACTTACGAAGTTTTGAGGCACCTTGTTCAGAGCATGTTCTTGCATAGATCTTTTCTTGTCCAAGGCCAAGATCGAACCCCAAAACCTTCGCCTTGTTGGGATAACATCTATGCTTATGGCCATATAAGAAATCGGTTTTTTGATTGTTGATCTATCTATCTATTTTTCAGTCCTTAAGCTTTCATTTTGTGCTAACTGTTGAAGATCAAAAGATTGAAGAAGATAATAATCTCAGAGGAAATTCTCATCATCGATCTCATACCATATCCGGCCCCGACAAATCAAGGCAACGATCGTATCTACCTTATGCGAACCACGCTGAAAAAGGAAAAGACCAAGCCATCAATGTTCAATGATGTAAAATAGGAAATTAGAATCAATTACCACCAAATTAGCATAACGGCTACTTACTGTTTTTATGTACTAGCAAGTAGTATAAATAGGGTCGATTGTAAGCCTGCAAAAATAAGAAAAAAAAACAATTCTCTACGAAGCAATATTTTACACATTTTACACTATGATTTTCTACATGGTATCAGGGCAGTGAAGCTCCAAAACGAAATTCCGCAAACAACCTAACCAATCGTTCATCCAACACTTCGAACAAATGAAGGCTAAGTGGGACGAACTCGTCTTATATCAACCCCAAACCACATACGCGAAACAACTTAACGATCACAGAGAACAAGATCGGGTTTACCAGCTTTTGGCGAGTCTGGATTCAACTTACGAGCAACTCCGAACCCAACTGCTACTCGGATCCGAACTACCAACCAACGAAGCTGTAGCGGCCACGATCGAGTCGGAGGAGTCCCAGAGGAAGGCGATGACCTCGAACCCACACCCCTCAATCAAAAGCCAAGCTGTGAACGCCAAAGGAGAAAACCCTAGGCCGCGGCCGGAAACAAAGAGAGCCCCAAATCGCCTTCGATGCGACAACTGCAAAAAGGAGGGCCACGAAAGAGACGGTTGTTGGTTCCTCCACCCTCATCTCCGACCTAGGCGCGACGGCAAAGGCGGATTCCGGGACAACCGCGACAAACGCGGCCTAAGCACGCGTAGTGACGAAGGATTTCACAATCGCAACAAAAATTGGGCTATTTTAACATAAGGGATCGTGGTGTAATTTAATTAAATGGAAGGGATTGATTGTAAAATTACTAAAATACCCTCAACTTAAAATCATTATTCGAAT